>KZ505707.1:604236-646342 GCA_002844005.1 Limosa lapponica baueri | reverse complement strand
CTGTGTTCTCAGTCCACAACTTGCTATATCTTGCATAAAGACTGGGAAAAAGTATATTCTTTTTAAACAGCATTTCTTACAAAACACATTGAACCTTCAACAAAGGAAACACAGAAGTAGCACTAAAGTTCTCTCAGCTAAAAGATGGATATATTAAAATAATAAAAAAATAAATGGAAAAAACCTCTGCAAATAAAAAGAAACCTCTCCTCATTTGGGACACACACATTTAGCTTTAAAAAAAATGAAAATTCATAAATACGGTCATTGAATAACTTTAGAGAATTAAGGCTTCTAAAAACTTCAGTGCCAAAATAACCTCTCTGCATCAGTATTAAGAATAAAACATTTTCCATTTTAGGTTGTGCTTGCCTTTTTTTTTTTTTAAAGACTTTTCTTAGTTCTGTAGAATTTTGTCGCATAATATTACATACTGAAGGGGAGTGTTAGAACTGCTTATTGAGGTTTTAAGTAGTTGTTAGACTAAGTTACAGAGATAAAATTCGATTACTGATCTGATTCATTACTACTTTACATGGGGCTGTTGGCTCATTTCACCTTTTTATCATGCTTAATGTGGCCATTTCTTCTATACTTCCCATTCGGTATCCCATTCTGGTAATGTCCATTAACAGCACTGTGTTCGTCGTTTGACCAAAGATGTTTGCTTTGTTTGCGGATAAATTTTGTTATCCTGGCCAAAATATAATAAAGTAAGGCAGCACCTACTAGTACAACAAAGGCAATATCCAGTAAGAAATACTGATAAAAAGAGATGCTGTAAACAGCGGCACGTAGATGTTGGGCTCCGTTGTGACGGAGGATGTAATTAATCCAGTATACAGTCCGGTTAACAGGATGACCAGGCTGGTCTTTGTGAATCTCAGACAGCCTCTGGGCACGCTGCCGGTAGCTGCAGGGAAGAAAAAGAAAGAAAAAAGAGAAGAAAGGAAAAAATCACCATCAGCACTCTGAGCAATGCCAAGCCTGCAAACATAAATATACTTAAGCCTCTTCAGATCAAACAGCATATTACTGCCGAACTCTTGCGGGCACCAGCATACAGAGGGCTAGACAAGGCAGACAATCTGTCTTTACATCAGACCTTACAGCTCATTGATAAAGACTGACTAGAAAAGCAGACCCAAGTGTGACTAAAGGCAGAAATCCACCCTCCAGCAAAGAAACGAAGAGCCAAGCTGACCTGCTGCCAGAGGCAAATCTTACCTAATCCAAAACAAATCCTATTGAGGGAGATGCATTTGCCCTTCCTGCTGTAAAGCAGCAACATACCCTAACACACCACTCATTTACATTATTGTGCAACTGAATTGCTAGAGAAACACAGAACAAAGTGAGAAACTCAGTTTTGACTGTGCAATAGACTATTTCCGCTTAGGTCCAGAGCTCAGCCTAAAACCTCTCATTTTTCTCAAAGGGCTGTCCCCCCAGCACCCGACTGTGTTGAATTCCTTCTCTCCCCCTCACCGCAGCTGCAGGGTCAACGGGTTATTTATGCAGGACTTGCCTTTCTACTAAGGGTAATTGCACAAGGGAAAGGTGATGCAACTGGTGTTATCGGTATCTCTTTAGCGACATTCCTCTTTGCTGCGGTTCTGCTGCTCGCTCCTTACAGGTTTCTCCTTTGCCAAGGCAAGCACCACTAAAAGATTTTGCTCCCATGAAAGCAAGAAGCGTTCTCGGCACCCTTCTCCAAAACTACAGTTAGACCAATATAATAAACCACCAGCTAATGTGTCATTATTTCTAATCTGGAAATGGTCTGAACATCATAGATGTTTAAAACAGATTCAGAATAAACTTGTAAATTGACTCTCCTCACACTTTAACATCCCTGAGCAAATTTGTTTGCTGAAGCTAAAAAAAAAAGTTATGAAACCCAGTTCATGGGCTTTTACTCATTCCACCTGAGTAACAACAACAAAAAATTTACAAAGAACAGACTGGAGTCCTCACACTCCAGTTTAGTAACTCCAGTTACTGAAAAATAGTAATTTTTTAGAATACTGTCATTGCAACCAAAACAAATTACTTTCCTGACCCTAAGGGAGGTATTATTGGTCAGAACAGGAAAATATTTTTTTATTTTTAGGTTTTAAATCAAATCATGGGACTTTAGAAAAGAATCACTCTTTTTGAATACATCCATACTTTTAGCAATCCAGATATGCCAATTGCATAGATGTACAATTGTATAGATGTATTCTGCTGCAGGCCCCTTAGGCAGCACAACAGGCAGACTGCTGAATATGGAGTAATCAAGACACACAAAAAGAGACATTGGTCTGCAACAAGGAATAAGTCAGGACAGGTTTGTTTCTATAACCTTTCTGCCCTTCATGTGGCAACTGTCAGAAAAAGCAAATGAGACAGCTGAGTTTTGGTACGCTGAGCAACGAGCCTAGCACCTACACAGAAACCTGATCGATTGAGTAACTTTGTGAAATGGGATAACCATCCAAAGACTTGCCCCAACTGTGCATACAAATAAATCCCAACATGCACTTTCTTCCCTTGCACAAAGGTTCTTTATATACATATTTATCTCCTAAAAATAATATAAAAGCAAGCAGTAATCGTTTATGCCATACCTGGGATCATTAATAACTTTTACTAGGGCTTCATACAATTCGCTCTCGGTGACAGTCTTCCAGTTCAACAATATTCCCATGCCTTTGGCCTGCACACGAGTCATAGTATCATAATGGTCTCCAAAAAGGGGAATCCCCACCACCGGGACTCCATGGTACATGGTTTCAAAAATGCTGTTCAAACCTCCGTGACTAAGAAAAGCTTTGATGTTAGAGTGACCTGAAAACAGAAGAGGCATGAAGATTAAAAAAAAAAAAAATTCACATTTCTTTAACGTAGAGTTATTGAAGCAACTGGGTACAACACATTTGTCCCCATGTTTCTATGGCTGCAACTCAGGAAGACAAAAGTGAATGCAATTTGTTCTGAAGTTCTCCTCCTCACACCCACTCTGCTGAAACTTTGCGTGCATTAGGTGATTTCCTTAGACGCTGAGAGGGAACGGCCAATGCAAAGAAAATTCTCATGCATACAAGTTGTGTAAAATTATTCATGGAGTAATTAATATACATTGTTTACTCCTGAGTAGCTGCAGGTGGTGACTCCAACCAGTTTAGCAGTACAAATGAGCCAGGGAGAGAGCATTTTTCCTCATTATTCATGTGAAATACAAGCTATTTAATGACAGGACAACTGAGGTTACGTTCTCCCTAAAGCTTCACATGCCTTACTTCAGGCTAGCAAGATCTGACAATAATGGTAACTACCTTATGTAATGGAAAAATGAGACTGCCTCAGAGCAATTTAGTAACCAAAACAAATCTACCTGCTGTAAGAGTCATTTGCCTAATCACTACATTATGTGGTGCCGACATGCGCACACAGACACGCACGCATGCTCAGCGCATTCACCAGGGCCCGTGGTAGCACTGGAGCTGTTTTGCAAACACAAACACCCAGGTAGTCCAGAGACAGCCAGAAATATTCTGTGCCCCCCTCGGATCTGCAATGTGTTCAGCTACACTTCAACAGGGAAGGAAGGGGAACAAAGTAAAATATGTAGACTCTAACACAGTCTTTACCAAAAGATGGAAGACTAACAAGTTTCATTTCTGCACCCAAGAACCCGGATTACCTCAGGTTAACCAAAACGTTTATTATCAGCTTGTAACACATGCCCAAGCTCTGTTAGAACTTTCTTTGGAGAAAAATAAATGTGTATCTATACAGCAGTATGTACAGTAGTTTTGATACAACGTGAACAAATTTTGTATGCTCAGTTTCATGACTCTTCCATGAAGAGAACAGTGAACACCATACCATGCTTTTTCAAAACAAAGAAATTAACAGTTACAGTCATCAGTAGATTCAAGAAAATTCTGACTTATTTGTCTAACTATTACTTTTTCCTCAAACTGTATAGCTCCTGTGGTATACAAGACACTTGTCAAAAAAATTTCCCATTTATTGATAGTCTCTGGAACAATTATGTCCTCGACACAATTGATTTAAGGAAAAAACAGAGTTAGTACCAGGGAAAGATAATTAACGTCAGCAAGGTGTTTGATTTCACCATCTTGAAATTCTGATGAATTTTCTATTCTTGTTCTATGACTTCTACTACAGAAGTTATCCTAGATTTATAATGACTGCTAATTCAGTAGAACATTGTTGGAAGAGCAACCTGAATTCAAGTGAGAATAAGCCATGTATGATCAAAATAGATACTCACCAAGGAGGTCATTTTGTGGTAACCATTCTATAAGCTTTGTATTATTGCCTAAATTCCTTGGTTTGTTTCCCGAAAACCTGAAACAGTAAAATCAAATTGAAGCTTAGTTATCAAGACCTCCAAAATGGATAAACTCAAACCAGAGAATCAAAGCAAATGATCCATGAGCCCTAAAGAGATCTGCAGTTGCACAGGGATCCTGTTTACTCACTATTACAAGAAAACAAAATAGGCTCAACCAAAACACTGTCAATATCTAGTAGCTTCCAACTTTGTGATTTTATCATTCAGTTTCCTTGCAATGCGGCTTGAAATGCAATGTTTTCTATTAACATTATGGCAGCATAGTCCCTTCTCAAAGCATGAGTAACTCTTTCCCCTGTGACTGGCAGGAGGGTTTATAACCTCTCTATGGCTCCGCATCCATTGCTTTACTGAAACCTCTGGCTGGTTCTAGATAAATAACTCCACCGAGAACATCCCATCAGCACACAAATAATAATCCCTACCAGCAACCCTTTCAGTTGGCCAGTTTCCTGTAGCTCTTGATAATTGACACCGTCTTTATTTAAAGAGAGTTACTAATACCAGAAAGCGAAAGGCTGACAGCTAAGCTTATGAGGCAAGAAGCTATTGATGAAAAGTTTGGGATCAGACTGTGAGACAACAGATGTTTTTATTTCTTACTTGCTCAACTGCCTGAAACCAAATAGCAATGTCTTGCTCACCTGGGGTTGCTGGAAATGTTTAGCCCATAAAATACGGGCTCAAAGTACAAATTGATTTACATATTAACTTTATATGCAGTTAATATAGAAAGTTAAATATATTCTAAACTGAAAAGAAGGAGGGAAAAAGTTACCAGTGACTACTAGAAGATAGAACTGTTTTGTGACCAAGCAACTTAAATTTTCTGGTTATTACGAGAGAATTAGAACTGTAACTCCATAAAGAATCACTTACATATTCCCAATTAAGTGAGCCATAAATCTTTACAACTACCAAAGGTTCTGTGAAATGGCTGGAAGAATTTGCATTTTCCTGTTTATTAGTGGGGTTCACTATTCCAATTACACGCAGCAATGAAAACGGTCCTTAAGAGATGGCAGGGAATGGGATGCTAAACAGCCTGTTGACACAACTCCGAAAGTGCAGAAAGGACAGCAGTCATAAATTGTTAAGATACTGATTACTTGGAAACCAATGGTTCACATGAACTCCTCTGAAAATTCCAGAGCGACTCTCCATGTGAAGCAGAGTTGACTAAACAGCTCTTGGATTTCTACAGTAAGTTGTGAGCACCACTCAAGATGGTTTTAGAGCTGAGAAAGCTTATTACTAATTTTTAGTCCTGCAGATTTTTCTTCCTCCAACTTCTCACAGAAAAAGACAAGAAGAGCAATTACGAAAGTCTATGTTTACTGATAAAAAAGGAGAAGCAGACTAAAAAGAGGAAAAAGAAGAAAGAAAACTTAGAATTAAATCAGCAGAATGTCATTCTTGCTCCCCAAGGTGGGTTCTTTATCAGAAGTGATGACAATATGTCACAAGTGTTATAACCTCAGACTCTTTTCACTGCCCCCAATCCGTCTAGGATATAAACTCAGCACAGGAGTATAACCTATGCCTTATTCTGCCACAAAATCTTTGCTCCTCCTTATTACCAGGGGACCGTGACATTTCCACAGAGGGCATCTTTCAAAAGAGTCAGGTCCTCCCTGCCACCCAGACTGTCTCAATTTCAGCTTCTGCAACTCCAGACGAAGATGGCACAACAGGAAATGAGCATGCTTCAAATCACCCCGAGTACATTTGTCATTGCACTTACCTCCAAATAACTCTCTGAGGCAGTCTCGCCAGAGCATGTGCTAACTTATTTGCTATGTCTTCTGACAGGTATTTCACTCCAGCTCCAAATGAGACGAGGACAAAGCCATTTTCGTTAGCACCATTCACCCATGTTTGGAGATCCTGTTAAAATGAAAATTTACACTGAGCACTGTCGAAGTGTAGGCAAACCACAGAAAGAGATTAAATAAATGTTGGTTAGAAAGAACAGTTGTTGGTCCCTCTGTTACTTCACAAGCCAAGTTTCCAAGTCATAAGCATTTTAGAAATCACTGAATACAACGACTTGATGATTCAAAAACCACAGTACAGGATGTGAACAGCAAAATTCTTCTGGGTTTGGTTTAGCTTCCATATGAACAACCTGTTCCATAAGACAATTTGTCCTTTCTTAACTAACCAGTTGACACTCATTCATGAGTTAACACATTACATTTTAACTCAGGATAATATAAATAGATCTACCTCATATTATCAGCCTGGAAGTACAGCACAGGAAATACATGAATGAAGTCTGGGACTTAACTGTGTGATTTTTAGCCTTAAAAAAAAAAAGTGAGAGCACTTCAAAAGGGTTGGTTTTCTTTCATTTTTATGAAAATAATAAACACAACTTGAAAGACGACAGAGCTTCAAAAAACACCTTCATTTTCTACTGCTCAAGTATTTCAAGGAGTAAGGAACAATACTGAATCTGTATGGCAAGTACAGGATGGATGTTACTCTTTCTTAGAGGTATATATACTTTACCTTAGACCTAACTGTGTACCTTTTCTGTGGCAAGCTACTAGTATTACATTAAATATACGGAAGTGTAACAAAGGCCAAAGCCGTTTACATCCTTAAGCTCATCCTCCTCCTGTAATTATTCTGATATTACTCTAATTATTTCTAATGCAGTTGGCAGTGGAAACTAAAAAATTATCTTACTGACACACAGACATGCCAGTCTGCCAAAGAATAACTTCTATTTCCTAGGATATGGTTTAATTCTGGTCTCACCAAATTTAAGCATGAGCCTGCTCAACACCAGCACAGCAATAGGAAATGAGTAAAAGGAAAATTAAGAGCCCTGTCCACAATGCACCTCTTGTCCTGGTAATAAATATCAGGCCAGACAATAATAGAGTAATGCTGTGCTATCCTACCTGAGCACAAAACCACAAAGGCTACCACAAAAACCAGAAGGCATAACGAAAACCTGCACATTACACTGGGGGTTGTACACTCCCTTCTGCTATGCAGTGAACAAGGGATCTCCATCTTCTCTAGACAAAATCCACTTTTTCATTTTTCTTCATCCTTTTTCAGTGCACTTTCTTTTCCTTTTATTTGTTCCCCCACATCTGTAGAGAAAAGGTGGGGGGGAGGGGAGGGAAAGGAGAAGTGTCTGCGACCTGCCTTGAAGCTGAATCATTTATTATGGGCTGAACTTTTGACACAGAAGTTTCCAAGTGGTTTTGTGATTTATTTAAAGTTTGTCCTTGAATTTTACTTAAGGACCTAAGGCATGCTGCAAATGTAATTATATTATAGTCACTTTTACTTAGTGGTTCAACTAGTTACATCTTGAACCGTTTCCTATCTGTTGTTAAAGCTAAATAGAAAATAACCTTTTGTGGGCTCTAGGACAAACCATTCTGAAAAGCAATCAAGTACCGTGTGGTAAAAGACAGCTCTCTACCCATTTGTGACATTCGATCAAGTTATATTCTGAGAGCTCAAGTCACCTGTTACAAGGTGGTTTTCTTCTGACAGCTGGAAGAAGCCCAGCATTCACAGGCTCTGGTCTTCATAGGGCACTCACCCACCCTGGTATCTGCTGGAGGGGCAGATACCCAGAGGTTTCTGGAATGCCTTCTTGATGATAACTCCATGACACAGGTGCTCAAGAAGCCAACAAGGGCAGACACTCTGCTGGACCTCATACATACAAACAAGGAAGACCTTGTCTGGGATGCAAAGCTCAGGCGTGGCCTTAGCTGCAGTGACCATGAGATAGAGGAGTTCAGGATACTGAGAGGACAAGGAAGACAACAGCAGCATCTCCTGAACTTTATGAGAACTGAATCTGTCCTCTTCAGAGACCTGCTTGGAAGAATCCCAGGGGATACAGCCCTGGAGAGAAGAGGGGTTCAGGAGAGCTGACTGATATTCAAGTATCATCTCCTCCAAGCTCAAGCATGATCCGTGTTGATGAGCAGGAAGTTAAGCAAAGGTGGCAGGAGGATGAACAAAGAACTCCTGGCAAGACTCATATGCAAAAAGGAAGCATATGTGAGTCTGAAACAGGGACAGGTGGCCTGGGGGGAATACACAGGCACTACCTGAGCTTGCAGGGACGGGGTTTGGAAAGCCAAAGCCCATTTGCAGCTGAATCTGGTAAGGGACATGAAGGGCAGCAAGGTACCCGAGCAGCAAAAGGAAAATCAGGGGAAACATGGCCCACTGCTGAGTGGGACAGGGGACCTGGTGACAAAAAAAAAAACCACACCAAACAAACCCAACAGTAAAGGCTGAGACACTTAATGGTTTCTTCATCTCAGCCTTTCCTGATAAGACTGGCCTACAGCAATCCTAGGTCCCTCAGACCAGAGGGAAGGTCTGGAGCAAGGAAGACCTACCCTCAGAGGAAGATCAGGCTAGGCTACTCCTAAATCAACTGGACACACACAAATACATGGGACCTGATAGGAGGCACTCAGAAGTGCCAGTAGGCCAGCAGGAGCTGGCCAATGTCACTGCAAGGCCACTCTTGATTACCTTTGAAAGGTCAAGGCAATTGAAGAGATTCTTGTAGACCGGAAAAAAAAGGAAAAAAAAAAAAAGTGTCACTTTCACTTTCATGAAGGAAGATCCAGGGAATGGGCTGCTGAGTCTCACCTTGATCCCTGGGGGAAGGTGACGGAGCAAATAATCCTGAAGATCACTTCCAAACTCATTAAGGACAACACAAACAGAGCAGTTAGCATGGATTTATGGAGGAAAAATAAGCTTGATCAACCTGATAGCCTTCTACAGTGAGAAATCTGGCTCAGTAAATGAGGTGAGGCAGTGGTTACCTTGCTCTAAAGCTTTCAGTACTGCCTCCCACCACAGCCTCACAGACAAACTGATGAAGTACTGGCTACACAAATGGACAGTGAGGTGGGGCTGAAAACTGGCTAAAATGCAAGCAGTTAAACTGTTGTGATCAGTGGCACAAAGTCCAGCTGGAGGCATGTTTGCTTTTTAATAAGGACAAAAACAGGATAGCTGGCACTACTGCTCAAATATTCAGCATCAGGAAGTCCTACCTGTGATTACTTAATGCTTGGTCAGACACATGGTTTCTGCTGCTAGAGATAAGTCTGTTCTAGCTGAAGAATGGCTCCCAAGGCTACTGCTCCTCTGTGCTTAATTAGAAATTCTGTGAGACTTCAGAACTCTGATGTATTCAGACAAAAGAATTAAACATCATTATGTATACATAGAGGAAGTATAAAATATTTCCTTCGAATGGAATTTCTAACATACTATTCAAAAATCCCCATCTGTAATAAAAAATAGCTATTAAATACTTTGAATTTTACATAGGGGAAAAAAAGAAAGAAAATTGACTATGTACCATGGAATTAGTCACCCTACAAATAGGCTTTTGCATTTCATTGTTGTGCAATAGCAAAGCAACCTGCTTCGCGTTATTATGGCTGATTTCATAGCCAAACCTTTCTAACCCTTCCCTTTTAAGGTAGTTCCACTGCTTCAGTGGAACATAACATGTCCAAAGGGGAACTTAAAATCTTGACAGGAAAGACAAGATCCTGCCATCAGGCTCAAAAGTGGGAATTTGTTTGCCATATTAAATTGGATTATATAAAAATGTAACAATCAACAGAATACAAAAGGATTCATTTTGTACAAACTGAAGTGTATTATCTAAGTGCTCCCCCTCCTGACCCACTTTTTAATTGTGGAAACACACAAATGCACACTCGCAAGCCCTCAAACCGGGATCCAAGCAACAGAAGTTTGCACGGAAAGGTTTTAGTTAACTTCAGAAATCAGGCATGCTTCCCCTACAGATAGGTTAACACAAGGAAGAGACAAGTGAAATGAGGTTTGCCATGCTCTGAGTTGGTCAAGCGCAAATCAATTCTGATCCAACAGGTACATAACGATTAACACGAGTGCAAGAGGTAGGCACTTGGCTCAGACAGAACAGCCACCTACAACATCTACCGTGGGCTTCCAGACCAGATCTGGATGATGCCTGGTCAACCCAAATTGGAAGGAAAGGAACTTGAAGTTGTCCTCAGGGTTTCTTTCAGGATGCTAAATGAGGAAGAGTACGATTTTGATTCCTCACACAGTCACCTCGACAACATCCAAAAAAGCTTCAACTCAGCTTATCATATTTTGACATCAACTGAAAGGTTCCTACCCTCGCCTCCCTCAAATTAGTCCTATTTTTACTTAAGCTTTGTATCATGCTGGTAGTAAAAGGAATTGCTTACGTGTCTTCTGATCTGCAGCCGCTTTCCAATCTGCTTCCCTAGAGGGGTGCTGGAGATCAGTACTGCGCATAGGCTGCAGCAAATAAACTACAGACTTGTCAAGACAAAGGTTCTTCCTTGCATACATCTGTGTAATTCCTGGCATAACACAGCCTTAATTAAATGGAATCACTAAGCACTGCTAAAAATGCAAGAGTTGGGTAAAAATCAGGAAATGAAGAATGTGGGACTTAAGACTGCCGCCTTGTAGAGCTCCCTGAGTTTGTGACCCGGAAAAGCCCATTATTCCCAGGTTAACACTTTATAATTATTTCTCCTTACTTTAGTACAGATTGCCTAAACTGAAGATCTAGTGAAACTCAATCCAAGTGAGTGGTGTTCACAGGTCTTTGGTTGCAAGACAGATCTGAACGTCCTGGTACAATTAGCTGGGCCACAGCACAAAGGCTCAGTATTTTCTTGTACTTTACCTGTTCTTTACATGGCATACAAGGTATAGAAGTAATAGAGTAGATAAAAAGCAGGCTATCATCTTGGCACATGACAGAGACTAAATACTTCATCACCATTACTACTACAGCTATGTACATCACTTAAGTTGTGCATATACATTCCTAATGTATACTTTAGGAAGTGCATGGCAGTGACTGTGATGCAGGACAAGCAGTGCAAAATACAAGCTTTGAGCAATTATCGCAAAACCTGAATCATGGAAGAGAACACACTGATGCCGCAGGACAATTCTGTTTGCCTACAATTTCAGCATATCTAGCCAGTACAGCCTCTAGTCACCTTCCTACCTTTCCATTCATTAAGGTCATATTAGCCGTAACACCCCAAGTACCACTCTCAATGAAACCACCTCTTCAACACTGTATGCTAAAAGAGTTTCACCGTCACCTAGGCTCATCCCCCATAAATTCACCCCTTTCTTTTTCTCAAATCCACTTACACTTTTGACCTCCAGCACATTTTGCCTTCCTGATCTAATTACACACCCTATGAAAACGCACTGAGTCAGGCTGAGTCATTAGAGCTGCCTTCATTAAAAGAGTGTTCCCTGCTCGGGCAGCATTTTACAGCTCCTTACTTGCAGCAGGAAAGCGACCTCCTTTTGCCCGATGTAAATGGTGTTCAGGTTCACTGTAAATTCAGTGTAATTTTTTTTACTGTAAGGAAAGGATACTTAGTATGAAGTTACCACTGTTGAGGTTTAAACCTACAGTAAATATTCGGGGATGGAGGGTTATTACATGATAAGCTGCATTATTGAGCCTTCCTCAAACCCTTCTTCACACTTCAACTGAACACACAAGTGAGAAGGAAACACCTGTGACTTTTGCAGTTAATTCAAACTTTACATATACATCTGAAGACAAGCACTTTTTTGAACAGTTATCTCTTTCCATGACTACAACAGAACACCTGATCACTTTTTTTTCCACAAATGAAAGTATTTTCAGGTTTTGCTGTGTAGAAGAAAAAAACCAAACAAACCCTGCCTCAATTACTTTAAGTCCTAGCATAGCCAGCAGACAACGTTGCTTTGCTGAGGCTACCCCCTGAAAACTTGACACTGCCCAGCAGCTTAGAAACAGAGACCTGGCTCACCAAGTCTCAGAGGAGGTACCAATTCATCTTCAACCATATTCTACATCAGATTTGTTTCTAAACCCTTTTAATAAGCGACAATTAAACACACTTAGAGGTCTCACAGAGAGGTACAGCACTTGCACAGAGAGGCAGAGGTGGTCAGACAGCTACTATCCCTTTCCTTCCCTCGGCAGGGAGCTTTCACATGGAAGGGGACTGGCCTTGTGGCCATTTCACCCCTCCCAGAAGTCGCATGCTTGCTTTTAGAACGCTGCCCTGAGTTGGTCACATCCACTGCTCACAGGCCACCTAAGCAGGCTTCTCCTTTGTCAACGTGGGTAATACTGCAGTCACTTTGCACAGGAGTGGACCCTACGACCTTGCCGCCTTCTCTTTTCCCAGTTTGGTTGCCTGTGAGTGACAATTTCTGTGTGACACTACGGTACTGAAGAGTGAAGGGTTTTGACCATCTACTGGTCTTTTACTGAGGTTCTCCCTGGGCTTGCATACGGAGAAAAAGCACTTATTGATTTATGCTGTACTACAGGCACGGAGGGGGGCGAAGGGGGAGGAATAAAAATAAAATAAATCTTTTTACCATTCTCAGACAGGAATGCTATTGTGCCGACCCTACTATGTGAGCTTTGTTCTGTTTGATTTTCTAATTAGCTATTCTTAGCAGGCTTAGATGCTAAATGCACAGCTGTGACTATAGAGTGAGGACCCAGCTGGCAGTAACCAGTGGTGCCTAATACTGAGCTTTGTTTCAGATAAACAAAGTACACAAATACAAACATAACTGCGTTTAATATCCGAAGCTTTCCCTGTTCAGCTGCTCGATTCAAATGTGTAATAGCACAAATGTCTGTTCTTTGAATATGGTTGCAAACCACCATTCCCCAATGGAGAGCACAGGCATACTATGCAACTTCTACGACAAAATGCTGCTTAGAGTAGACAAAACCAGATCTATTTCAAAATAAATAAATAAGAAACCGCATGAAGTGATCTTTAGAAAGGAGATACTCACTGATAAATAAACAGAAAGGTACAGAGACCATTTTGATTTGTGTCCTAACTTTTCTGGCATCTTCTATATAGCACTTGTCTCATGAAATATTTAAATGCTATATTAATACATTTTTAACCTCATTTCAAATTTTACTAAAAACCAATGTTTCAGCACAGGCAGTTAAAGGTCACATAGCTGCCATTATACGACCTTTATTACCACTGAACAAACAAGGTCCTATCATATAATCTGAAAGTTATATAAAAATAACATGTTAGTCTACAGCAAACCCAGAGAAACGCCATCGCTTTAGGCAAAGTATGCTGTTTGAATTTACTTGCCTTGAATTTGAGAATCCATTTACATAAATAGAGGGGTTTTTTATTTGCTCTAACAAGCAACGGACATAGGACACCAGCTGACCGCTCCGAGCAGAGGCTGGCTCTCACCTCCCTGACTCGACACATCCCACTGCCTTCTGCTGGCTCAGCCGAACGTCCCTGCATCAGCTACCGCATGTGTCACACTCTGAAGGTTATTTTTCCACTAAATTCCTGCCTTTTAAAACTGAGGGCCACAAGGCAAATGTGCTTGTCCCATTTTATCAGGGTTTGTTCCTTTTCATACCATCAGGCTCAGTCAGTTCAATTAACAGCAGCCATGTTGCTCCCAAACAGGACAAGATCCTTCCCCACCATTTCCCTCTGGATTAATTGCGAGTTATTTGTTCTCCTTCCTCGGGTACAAGTTGCTGTCAGCCACCAACCCCCTCTCTGTTGTGCACATGTAACTCAATGTATTTTTTCTGGTCTCTCTCCCTCTCCTCTGCATTTATTCTGCCATCTGAAGTCAAACCAAAACTTCCAAAAATTAATCAGAGAAAGCAGGGTATTTGTAAAGTCTCAGTAAGTTTATATCTTGTCTACCCTAGGTATACTGGTGTTGGCTGCATCACGTACTATTAAGACACTGATAAATCTAATTCTATTAGTGAGATCTATATACACAATGTCCATACAGTTAATATTCACATTTTTTTTCACATTCTGTAGTTCATACTAGCATAGAGTAAAATAATTCCAAAAACAATACTTTGTAGACATTAAAAAAGCATACTCAGATTATGGCATTAAATTCCTCTATTTTCTTGCTGGTTAAAGCCATGCTAACATTCTCAGAACTGCAAGATCTGAACCGTTTTCTATTGGGACCCCAAGCACTACTAAGTACACTGTTGTCACATATCAATGTAACAAAGCTGTTGATAACATGCTTCTTCAATAATATTAGACGCAGATTCAGCCCTGTTGAAATACAGACTTTTTGCTCTTATGTTTCTCACTAATTATTTGGTAGATATGCTGCGTATTTGGCTTATGAAAATGCATTGGGGGGAAAAAAAAAATGTCTTTAAAGCCTTATAAAGTTTTTCAGTGTCTAAAATTTTGCATTTTCTTGTCCCTGACCTCCACTGCCTTTTCCCATTTAACATCCAATACCAACAGAATGTTTAAGTCCATTTAACTTTTAAGAGGAATGAAATTCAGACTCAAAAACACAGGCAAGAAATACAGTACCACAAGCTTTTGTCTTCTCTAGAGTTACAGGCGTATCCAATGAAGGTTCCGAGAACACGGTCTACCTAAAACTAGAGGTCAACCAGAAAACTGCCGCGCAAGAGCTTCCCTGATGCAACACTCTCCGTCAAAAATCCATTACTCACTGGACCTTTGGCAAGCACCCTGGGAAAGCAACCTTGCCTTTCAAATGAATGGAAGGTAGCCGAAAATAAGAAACTTGCCCTTCAGGAGAGGTGATTAAAATCACTGCATAGAGTAGCAGGTGCAGCAGCGGTAGCCCCAAATCCAGGATTCAAATTAAAAAATCTTGTTGATGTTACCCTAGAGGCAATATTCTGTTAAAAAATAACCAAAAAAATATTCACAAAATACCAAAAAAATAAGCACAAAGCCCCACTGTATAATTTGCAAGCATATACAGAAAAGTTTATGATTACTAAAAGTAAATGCAAACCAAAATTTTACCACCCCTCCCACAGTTGCAGTAGCTGCATATGTAGTCGAAAAGCTGTGCAAGTATCAGTTAAGAAAAAGACACTTTTAAGTATGGAGACTGTTTTTACTTACTCCATCTATAGAACATTAAGGCACATTAAATTGCAGCAAATACACTAAGAAGAAAATTAATAAGCAGCAGAATTTTAAATCCGGACCTCTGCATTACAGATACTGACATATAGCCCCATCCATAAATCCAGATTATAAACTAATTTAGGTGGGAAATTTTGTCTTTTGTTGTTCCAGTATGACACCATGCTCTGTGGACAGTATGAGATATAATTCTAACCCGCAGCTCTAATTTAATAATAGCGAGTTCTTCATTTCCTTTTCAGGTCAAATAGATTTTCTTGCTCCCTTCTGTTTTTAATGTTTATAAATATATACATGCACATATATGTATCTATGTGTCTATATACACATACAGATATACACACATAATATTTACGTATTTTTATATAATATTTACGTATTTTAAACAGGCCATGAGTCATAACCCCTTCTTTAACAAGCTTAGGATCAGCTGGAATCCGAGCCTGTGTTTAAGCGGTAAGATCTCACATCCTTCAGTAAGACCTCCCTAATTTCCTCTGCTGCTCCTCTGTTTGGGGTGACCAGGATTGCACTCAGAAACTCTTAGGAGAGCCCTATCTACATGTGTGTGTCTCCCCTCACCTTTTGCAAAAAGCATGAAGAAAGAGCAAGCACTGCAGCAGCACTCGCTGAGCAATCTCCCATTTTCACCTCTTATGAGTGGCATCCAAAAAATTACTGTACACCAAGTTGTGGCCAAAGATGAATTGACTCCCCCAAAAGTGTGATTCCCTTAAAGGCCAGCTTTTAATGAGAACAGCATTATTTGGAAGACAGATGCTTTTTTAGGCAGAGAAGCTGAAGATACATTACTGATTTTCCCCGCACTCTTCAGAAGGTTAGTTAAGACGTGCTTGAAGCCACACCACAGAAGAGGTTATGTTCCACCTGCTCTTGGCCACTAATGCCAGGGCAGGGAGCCAGGCGTGGGACCGTCCCTTGTCCTCCCCCCGTGACATTCCGTTCTTCCTCAGAAGCCTCCATCCTCTCCTGGAGAAGCTTGCCACAGACACCTCACCACCCCAAACTAGGGCTGCTGCCTACACTAACGCAGCCACAGCAAATACATAAATGCCCAAGCATTAGCCAAACATAGTTATCCACTTCACTTAAATAACCTTTAAGCAACTAGGACATCTGAAAAGTTGATTACGAAGATTATTTTTTTAAAATCAGTAATATTAATAATTAGGCTTGCTGCTGTTAAATGTCAGCTTTGACAACGTGCCAATGTCCAAAACTATACAAACATGGTGTTCAAACTCAAGCACGTTCCAAATACTACAGAACAAAAAGTATGCCTTTGGAAGTAAGTTCCCATCTTCTGTTTCTCTACGTGACGTTAGAAATTATCCCACAGTACGCTAGAGAAGCAGACCATGGAAAAACACTAGCTCATTAGTTGTCCTATATGCAGGTCAGTCTTCAAAACTTGCAAGTGACACAGCTAAAGCACTGCATGTTACTGAAGTAAACCTTGTTGATTTGTGTGTTTCAACACGAAAATGATAAATTAGAATACTTAAAACCAGAAAACACGTTTATAATAGTAGTTTATGTTAACCTGTTTGATTTTTTTGTGAATTAAAAAAAAATAGAGTAAAATAACTTCTGTTGCTTTTAACTTTCATTATTTGAACGATGCAACATCCAAGGTTGGAACCTTGCATTTCCTATTCCCAATACACACAATCATTTGAGCTGGAGGGATAACCACCTCACACTACTATCCCTGAGCCAAGTAAACTTGCTTTTTGATGGACAGCACAGGCTTGCTGAAGAGCTTTGGTGTCCATTCATCAGATCACTGGATGCCAGCTTACACATGGCATGCATACTGGGAGGGCCCATCTTCCCAACCAAGTTTTACTGGAGGTACTCAACTGACTTCTGAGATCAGCCCTGCATCCTTTGCGCTGTATTACAGTATACAGGTAGACGCTGGATCATATATCTTCCCAAATTTAAAATGCAGCAGTACAGCCGGAATAGACATGGTTTGCCAACCTTGCCATACTGGAGCACCTGAGAGTGGAGATGACAGCAGTTTTATGACTGCCAACACCTGAAGAGCTCAGGCTCTTGTGTAGCAAGAGACCAATTATTGGAGGGAGGGGAAGAAACTTTATGTGGAAATGTATTTCAGAGCCAAAATACATGATCATATGGTTCAGGGCTGAATTTACACAGTGCCCCAAAATCCCCATCATCCCTAAAAGACTTTTTGCCTCCCCAGCTGACAATCACATGCATTTTAAAACAGCTCTAGAATTGCTTCATATTGCCAGAATTTTACTGTCAAAAGTAGCTCTGCAAGAACTATTCCCCAGACTTTAAAAAAAAATAAAATAAAATCATGGTGTTATGCCATGCGCAAAAATCTACTGCTACAGTCTGCAAGAGCTTATAGACACTGTCCTTGAATTTGAATGAAGGAGAAAAATCTGATCTAAGGAATAAAAAAGTCTCTTTATTCTTCCACCTAACTTTAAAGGTAATAAAGATCAGCTAACACATGCCTAGTAAACATACAACTGTCGGCAAGACTCAGGAAAAAGAAAACCAACTTTTTAGTGAAGATATTTCAAAGCCACCAATTTGTTACCTAGATCTAGATCTATATAATAACAAGATTAGATAAGAGATCTTCAGGGAGGAGCAAGTAGGTTACTGTAATTACTATTTGTTGACAGCTAGGGCTGAAAGGACAGCTTCTACTTCTGAAATGTGAACACCCTCCTTTTGCAGCATAAATTTAGTTTACTCAGGTATGGAAGAATTAAAAAAAAAACAAAAACTATCATTTGTTTCTCTTTTCCTATCAAGGACAAATGGCATTCAGTCCAAAGCGCCACCTCAAGATCAGCACTGAAAAAAAAAAAAACCAACACCAAACCATTGTGTTACACAGAAGTAGCTACGAAACTTTAAAAACTGTGTAGATGCAGAAAAAAAAAAAAGCTGCTCAACCTACAAACTATAGGGCTGCATCATTTTAGTCTGTAGTTTGGGTTTTGGTTGTTTTGTTTTTGTTTTTGTTTTTTTTTTTTGTAAGCACTGACACAGATTCTCTCCAGTACAGCTGTATCCAAACTGCAGGATCCAACCGAAGTCCAAACACACCTTACACCATCAACCAGCTGATGGAAAGGAGTCCGTTCAAACACCGGTCAGCTGCTTTTCTTGCAGGGAAGATGCCTGACCATTTCCAGTGCCCTCTGCCCGCTCCTCACCAGGGACCAGGCACTTCCCAAGGCAGCTGCTTGCAGCACCCATCACTTTTCTACCCTGATTCAAGGACGTATCTTATCAGCCTGATTAATACCTAACTACATATCAACCCAGTCACAAGATATAAATGCCATAGCAGAGGTTTCCCCATTGTTCCTTAAAACGTGTGTTACTTTTAACAGCCAGCTTTGTTCAGCTTTGCAAGATCCCCCTGGAGAACTGTAATATGAAAGAGCCAGAGGAGCCTTTGACTTTTCTAATGGCTGCTGCCAGTTATCTGGAAAATACTGCCAGCTAACACCATACACTTAACAGTTTAAGTCAGCAATGACCTTAAAGACTTGATATTCACTAGCTTTTTGTCTCTAGCTTTTTGTCTTTTAAGGCTAATTCTGCTTGTACTGTCCTGTATTCAATTCAAAATACACTCTTTTTGGAGTTAACTATAGAAACCCTGGACTCTTTCCCATTTGCATGTAAGATTTTATTCACTTATGCATAATGGGTGCAGTCACATTAACCATTTCCTTGCCTTTTACAGAGCAATGTTAACCATCTCCTTGCCTTTCACAAATCACCAATAAACATCTCCTTGCCTTTCACAGAGCACACTATTCATGCAAGAAGCACCTTCTAAATCCACACACTTTAACCATAAAGCGAAAATAGCATGTTAGCTGCCACAGAAGGTGACTCCTAACGGCGCAGTGTCTATTGCCGACGCTGAGCTTTGCGAAGCGATGACCACCACGATGAAACACAGTGACACAAGTTCTGCTCAGCTTCATCCACCTGCAGCAGGGATCACAAGAGCCATCCTTGGGAATCTTAGTCACTGACTGACATATTGCGTCTTGGTAAAGGGCAACACTAACCCTGCTACGCCGAGGAGAAAGCTCCCAGCTGCCTGCGCCGTGCCGCAAGGTGCTGCAGGGAGCCGGGCAGAGCGGTGACCTCCAAAGGACCTGCTGCTCTCCTAGCTGGCTCTTGGCTCCCACTCCTCCGCACACTGATCCCTGTGACCGCACCGAGGGACACTGCACCAAGCACAGACCGACATCAGGGTACTACCTTAGAGGGACAGACAAAAAGGGAAAAAAAAAAAAAGGAAGATCGGAGCCTGGAAAAGGCTTCCCAAGGCATCTGGGCAGGCTGCATCCCAAAGACACATTTGCAGTTTGTGTACTGCAGCCGGGTGCTGCGCGCTGCAGCTGTAACTGCTATAGAGCTCAGCAGCAGCTAAAAATCATGCCTGTCACAAACTTTCTGCATGATCGGCTATGCTGGTTTCTGATCTTATCGGGATACGCCTCGGTAAGGCCAGTTCCCTTCACGGGTGATGCACGAGATGCACAGCTGACATACGGTCCCTGCAGGGACTGCAGCCTGCCCCTGCCCGAGCACCCTGCCAGTGCGGCAGAGGCTCTGCGGACACTGTGCACGCTCCACAGCTTGACTTTGGCCACATCCATTGCGGTCCCGGAGCTGAGCATCCCCCCACAAAGCACGTCACTGCAAGGCCAAATGCTGCCACGGACCCTCATGCCTCTGATCAGACACAAGCAAGCATTTGGTTCGCAGGTGAAATAAAGCTTCCAGCTTAACATCCTCCAAAATAAACCTAGTTTACCTGCACCAAAAATACTCTACCCGCATGCAGTAAGTGGGGACAACTGGGGGATTTACAAAACCCTTCCACTGCCCCGAACCAAAGCATTAATGTAGACGGGACAGAGCAAAGTAAGAGCAAAGTTTGTTTCCCCTCACACATGCACTGTTATCACATGGATGTTCAGCACCCTCTGCTACCCGCTACCTTTAAAGCTGTGTTTTTCCAAGTTTTCTCTAAAGAAAGTTTAAGGAAAACACAGGTGCAGACTCTGAGCAACCACAAAACAGACCTACCACATCCTCTAGAACTAAACAGCCATCCTGTAACAGTTTAAAAGGCCTTGACCTTCATCTCCTCTTCAATTGCTTAATTATTACTCTCTGCCTTTTCTTTTTTTGAAGATGTTAATTATTAGCAGAAAACTAGAGCTTTTCAGTCACATGTAGGAATTCTGATTTGATTAAATAAACTATTTTTTTCCTTTTTCACCCCCTCCCAGAAAAATAACAAACCTTCTGCTGGCAAGGCTGCCATGCCACTGCTGAGGTGTCTGGGTAATTTATGTTGAGCAGGTATTTTGGACTTGAAAAAACAACACAGATTTTTTTCCTAGAACTCTCTAACAGAAAAAGTAGACAAGGCTACTCACAAGCAGTTTTGGAGAATGTAAGAGACTGAATGGTTTGTAATAGCTTTAGCTATTTAAGCTACTATTATGTCCACTAAGCTACTAAGCAGGCAAATTTAAGCTACTATTATGTCCAGCCACATGCCCCTCTCCTCTGATGATCATCTCCAGGCAGGAACGTCACTTTTGTTTACGAGACAGCTCCTGAAGCATCACCATTTCCAGCCCAAAAACATGAACCAGCCCTGCGTCTGGCTTACCTTAATGCACCAGGCTAAAAGCTGTAGAAAATAAATTAGCAAAGGCTCCTGCCTTGGATGCAGCAATAGCTGAAAGCAGTCGCAGCGTTAGCTATCTGATTTTAATCTGCCAGAATGAAGTGACAGTTAGGAATTTTATCTAACTGTTCAGTAAAAACAAACTGATTGCCCAATAATTTAGCTACAATACATACCACAGTGGATTATGCGTAACAGTTTAGGCATGGACAAATTATATGATAAGAGATGAACACACTCACTTTGTCTCTCACATTCAATCAAATCCCGTGCTTAGAACATTGTAAGAATGAATTGCCTAATAAAATTTAAAAGAATGTAAATAATGTCTCAGTTCACAAATAATTACAGGGTTTTTTTTCCCCTCACGGTAATAAGTATTCGCCAGCATGTACTCTACCTACATGTCTATTTCAAGGTCACTGTCAGTCTGGTTATATTAAACATTTTACTTATTGTTCCACCTTCTTGCATCACGGGATATGTTAACAGGTTAAAATCTGTGGTTCCAGAGTAAATTTAGAAAGTATACAGAAATATGTTCTCAAAAGGCTCCAAATATACGCTTATATATGTGAGTATAAATAATATCTCTATATCTATACACATGCACACATTTTTATAGCAAAACATTGAAAAAAAAAATTACTTCTTTTATTTTCTTCCACTCTATTTTATAGCAAAGAAAGTATCTGCTTTTGAGGAGAGTTAATTTTTTACCCTAAAGACCAATCTACAGAAGTGAAAAATAGACAATGTTGACATCGTGTCCAAATTCATCAACAAAGACATTTTTCTTCTTATAGAATGAGAAAATACTGGTTTGGAAAATGAAGCGCTGAAACTCAATCCAGCCAGGAAGTTTTCCCTGGAGAGAATAGGGCTGGAATTTGTTTTGGAGAGCACAGGTCTACCTTCAGTCTGTTTTCTCAGGGTATCTGTGCAGCCTGACACTTTCTAAACACAAACTCATTAATATACACACAGGAAGAACCAGAGAGAAGCAGCACTATTACGGTCATCTCTGATGACACGTTGGAGAACAGACAACAGTATGCGTTCGGTTACAGCCACTAGCATGTCCAGAGTGCGATGCAAGTGCCTGCTCCCATTCACCTCAGACCCATTTAACATTGAACAGGGGACGAAAAAAAAAAGGGGGGGAGGGAACTGGCTCAGTGCTCCACATCCTGCAGCCCAAATCAGAGAATTATCTGGTGTTTTCTGAGTTGGTGAAACAAGGTACTCTGAAGTCAAGATCTACCAACAGTGTAAACAATTAAAAAAAAAAAAAAAACCACAAAGGAAGAAAACCCATCAACCTTCCACGACCAATTTTCAGGGTGATGAAACACACCCTGAAACAGATGAAAAGTGGGCCTGGCAGTTTTTATGCAAAAAGCAAAGGCTGATTGAGGCACTTTTAGAAGGAAGTTGTCGAGCACTGCAGGTCTACCTATTTATCACCCAGTCAGAAGCATCCATTAATAATCATCTCCAATTCAAGATCTATTTGTTGACGTATGCATAAATAGAAGTGTAAATGACATGGTTTTCTGTGAAATTTTGCTCTGTCGCTCACCATTGTGTTGTTGAACAGAGGCATTGCTGGGTATCAGGTATCAAAGATCATATGGTACACTGAAGTAATCAAACTTAATTATTAATCTGTGCAGCCAGGATTTCTGGAATCAATCCAGTCACTATCACTATTTCAGTATGGTGCTCAGTACCTGACAGCCAGTAAACATACAGTAAAAATTCATATCCGAGTGCAGTAGTGGTGCCATTTATGTCAACTCACAACATCTCCATTTCTTGGCCTATACACAGTTTCTTTGTGCCTATGTACATACAGTTTTAAAGACATTTTTACCTATCAAGCCAAGGGAAGCAAACTCTTCATCAAAACACTAATATCAAGAAATTAGGTAGTATAACCTACCAGCGGGTATCTTTAAACATAAGCAGTATTCACCTGTTCTCCCTTCTTCCCATTTTAACACACACTTGGTTAGAAGCTACAGATGTAATTTCCAAGATAGTAAGCACTGGATTTTTCTCTACTGTACCATTAAGCACCTTACTCAAAAGCTAATTACGTCCTGCAACCACAAAAGACTCATTTTTATGAGTCTGCGCCTGCTAGTTCCCCTCACCACCACCCCAAGCTACTTCTAGTGACTTCAAAGGTATATTTCACCAAGAAACAACAAAAGACACTGGATCCCATTTGGAATTCACTACTGAAAAACTGCCACTCATCATATGAGGTCAACCAGATACCACAGAAATTACTGTAAAGCTCAGCAAACCTTACTTCTGGCAGAGGGCTGGCCGGTTTGGTGAGGATTCCTCCCACATAAACAACATTGGGTAGCGTGGGTCTTGGAAACTCCAGTGCTACATCAGTACAAAGCATCCACAGGCTGGATCCATGAACCAAGTCATACATAGACCGTTCTGGTAGAACCTTGTGTTTCTGCATTATCCTTTCATATTTTGGCAGAACCAAAAAACTGACTCCAAATCTTGAAATAAGATAAACAACAGTATTTTTAATCCTCTCAAATAGGTTCATGTGATCTGTGAGCAGCGAGTTAAATTCTGGAACATAAGATAGGGGAGCTGGAGCGCCCACTTCTGCTGGATACCAGAGGCCAGTGGAAAAGACAGCGTATTTAACCCCTAAAAGATGAGCTATAACAAATCCACACATCTCATTGGGATCTACCAGGAGCAGGTCAAATTTTTCCTGTTTCAGGGCACGCATGAGGTTTCGGTTGCCAACAATCATGTCACAGTTCTTGGAATAGTGGTCCAGGATATCGAACAGTTCAAGGGCTGTCAGTCTCCCAGAGAAGATACTCCTCATCTTGGACTGGAGAAAATCATCCGAGGTGCTGCTGTTAAAGATCCCTGGGTAGCGCTGAAGTCTATAGTGATTAGATGGAGGAATCTCTCTGCCCTCAGAGAGGAGAAACACTGTCTGGTGACCTTGGTCATGCAAGGCTGAGGCCAGAGTCTTGAAAATATAAAGATGGCTTTCAAACATAATTGGCGGCACAACAACGATTTTGGCAGCCCTTGCTATCCCAACAGCACTCCACAGGAGAATGAAAGCTGGAGCGTACGGCTTCATAGCTGGAATGAAAAATAAAAGCATTACATCAACAGGAAACAAGTTTGTACACTACGTGGGAATTTTAAAAAGTTATTATGTGGCTGTCCCATGAAAGCTAATCACATCTCCCTATTTCAAAGAGATCTTTGCAGTTGTCACAGGGAACAAGAGAGCCACTTGGCTTCAGAGTGCATATGGTACTGCTCTGTTTCCAGTGAGATCTGCCCTGTCTTTTCCCCTCCCCTCCCATCGGGCATTAAGGGTAGACAAATTTCTTCCAACACAGATACAGATACGGCACCTGCATTAAAACCAACTTAGACAATGAGGTTGGTAGCCTCCATGGAGATACCATGTGCACCGGCTCCAAATTACATATGCCATGCAACAGCTGTAAGTCAGCTCTGAAAGCTAGAACCTGCTACATTTGGGATTATATTAAAAAGCACAGCTGCATTATTTTCATTATAATATATTAAGTAAATAAGAAAGATACTAAGTTTAAAGACACAAAGGCTAAGATCCTGTATTTATTCACATGAGACCTAAAGGATGCACTGGTGATTTGCAGTGCGTGGGATATAAGATGAGTTATAAACACAATTAGTATTGCCCTCTCAATTAGAACTTCTAATATGTCCATCTTAATTTTGTAGTTTGAGCGTGCCACACTTCACACTGCTGCTAACATGGTTAGGAGCATTTCTACCGCAAGGTCTTGACTGCTTGTCACCCACAGCTTTCAAGCTGACCTCCTTCAAATTGCAACTCTCTATTCTCATTTAAGGGTAACATTTTCTGCCATTTTGTTTTCATATAAGCCAATGGGAATAGAGAAGACTTTTTTTTTTGCCTCCTAAAAGGACATGCAAATTCATGCAATGTCCTTCTTTAGTATCAACACTGATCAGACATATAAGGGTGAAAAGTCAAAATCTGGCAGGAGGATGCTACCAGCAAGTAAGAACCAACTTAACTTCTTTGAGCTTTCAAAAATGACACTTTATGTATAAGAACAAGTGAAATAACAGGAATTAGTACTACATATGCGAGCATCGCAACTTCCACTGAAGCACCTTTAGAAGTACTTGATACTGAACATACTTAAATCAGTACTTGAGCATGCACTCAAGCATGAACTCTAACCAATGCTGAAAACCCCATTGTAAATACACAGTTCTGACAGTAGCAGACTGCCAGGGAAAGGGAAAATACTTCTCCCCCACCACGTCTTGGTGAGTAAAGCCTGTAAAACGTTGTATGCACCAGATGAATGCAAAGTGCATTAGAGGCACAGACAGGGCACATCAGAAAGCTCCTCAGTCACTTTAACCCTCCTAGGACAGAAAAACAAATGCAAGCCAAACCAAACAATCTGCTCTTTCCCCATGCCAAACCAATCCACACAGAAACCCAGGCCTGTTGCACTGTCCTTTATAAATAAGCACAACAGAAACAGGTAACACCGCTCCTCAGTCCTGATCTCCTTACAGCGTAGTCTTATAACCCTCCTACAACAGACTGCTCAGGACATCTTTTTTTAGATTTCTTTTTTTTAATGTTACATGGGTTACCAGCTCACCAACAGAGCATCTCATATTTGTATTGCTAATATAATATTGAGCTTTCTGAAAGATGCCTCAAATTTCTCCTACTCCAGCTTCCGCAAGTGGCTTGACTTTGAAACAGTTGTAAGTTTGCACCAAGCCCAAGTAAAGTTGGAAAATCAACGCAAGTCACATCGGCTATTTAAATCCAGTGTCCCATGAGAAGTTTTCTTACTGGATTTGAAGCCTCCTCCACACTTGCCTAGGAGATTACCAACCATCACTTAGAGAACTCTACCTATTTTAAATTAATTATCACCAGCAGTAGTGTGTGCACAAAAAATTTCATTCAGGTAGAGGCACATTTTTTGTCGGTTTTGTTTTTCCTTTCCAAAGACAAAGCCCACAGCACAAATATGCACAGCATAACCTGGTGGTATCCATGGGCAAGTAGCGAGGAACTGAAATATGGAGAATTTATTGAGATCTCCACACCACCACCACATTCACAGGCTGACGAACCATCCTGGGAAGTACTCGGAGGCTTCACTGTTTCTAGGCACAAAGCTCAATTTTGAAGAGGTAACACTTGAGAGGAAGAAATTACTTGCTGCAAATATTGCCCAGTAGCATATGAAATCTTCACTATACTACACCACTGTCATGGACATCGGGAGACATAGATATGATTTTTAAGCTCCTTCAATTAGTGTGTTGGAGACTACCCTGAAATATCTCCTCCTCAGCAAATCAAGTTACATAGAACTAAACAGCAATCCTATCCCTCTCCAATGAATTTGGCAAAAGCATTCTTTCTACATGAGAAACAGATTACCTCTCAGCATGAAGGCCTGACCTACCGGAGAGCCGAAGGTATTAAATCGCATTTTTAGTTTAGGCCTGTGCTTTCACTGGGGGCTTTCTAGAAAACTGCAGCACCCCACAGAGCCCAGCTGCCCTCTGAGGAGCTCCCATTCCAAGGATGGGCCAGCACCAAGCTCCGCTCACCAACACACCTCGCTCCTGTCCATAAAACTTGTAGGTGTCAGGCCGCAGTAGAGGGTTGTGCAAATGCAGAAGTACCCAGGCTTGGCATAACATTCAATATTGATACCAACAAGCCGTGCTCAGCTATCTTCAACAGGGCCCCACTGGAGGGTAACACTTGTTAGGCAAGTGTGTTTTTAAAAAATAATTAAATAACAGTTCATCAATGAAATATCAAAAAAAAAAAATGACCAAACTTGGAAAAAACCCATTATTGACTACATTGCCCCATTCTATAAGCATTCCATAAGTTAGTGCTCCAGTCAACAACAGCAGTATTACAAAACCATGAATGGAGGTATAGGATTGGGAAACTCAGAAACAGTTAATGTTTCTATCAACAGTATAAATCAAAGATTCCTGGAGCCTAAGGGCTAGTCACAATCCAACAGGTTGCCAGATGCAGGCATGCCGGCTGTACTTTGATCTGCTGACCCGATACAATCCTGGAATACAGCGCAGGAAAATACAACCCTTAGGGCTAAGGCGTATTTTCCACAGCCAGGGTTACACGTTTGCCACCAAAAGCCATAGGAACTACAGCTGTCCTTCCCTGGGACAGTGACAGTACCTCCCCACCGCTTCCCATCCCCACTCTCACCCAGCAGCAACATTTGAAATGGGAATTGCATTGGACATTTTACTCTTTAGGAAGGGACTATAAAGCTCTACGTACCTAACACAAAAATCTGTCAATATAACTACAAGCAATTTACCAAACATTAGTTTTTCTCCTTTGAGGCGTATCAGTGACAAAAGACGATACAACATGCTTCCCTAGGAGTCTGTAGCTTGCAGTATCTTCAGAACTGATAGAAAAAATAACCAATTCTCAAAAACGTATTATGCAACTCCCCTTTTCAACGCAAGCATCTTCCACGGGGACAGGAAAATACATGTACCGGACCTGCCAAGCTGTAGAGATATTGAACACATGATGCTATTAGAGAAATGTCAATTAAGTGACATTTTTACTGGGAAAAACGGCATTGACCTTCTATTGAACTTCTGGCAGGAACCTGCAGGATGAAGCCTCATCATTTCATCTCCTGGCCAGCCAGAAGCAGGGAGCTTGGAAGGTTTGTACATAGCAGGAACAAGAGCAATACGTAAGAGCACTTTGCAATCACAAGCATAATCCCCATTTGGCAGACTCAGAGGGGGAGGAAGAAGCAAGTGCTCGGTGCCATCGGCAGGGCAACAACACGCAACTACACAGGCTCAGCTCCAGATGCCCCTTCACTCCAACCATCCTCTGCAATAAGCTCCTCTAGCACGTCAGGTGTGTGTACCAAGACAGGCAAAGCTGCGGAGGCGCGGGAATTTCCGATTCGGCTCATCTCCAAAATCAGTGAACAGCAGCAAAGCACAGGGGGCTTTCCAGGGGTCGGGAAAATTATAAGTGGTGCTCAGTTGGAAGCCAGCTAATTAAAACCAGAGCACAGGGACTCTTCCCATAACTTCCAGTCATACCCCAGCAGCCAATTACCAGAATAACTTATTGGCCAAAATAAATAAAAAGGATCAACGTCCAAGGCAACTGCTTTCTGTTTCTGAACACCAGGAGTATGAAATAGAATTGTTAAGTGTCCTGACAGAAAAGAGGAAAGAAAACCCAAAGCCAGAAGGTGACATGTTTATCTGAGGTAGTTAACAAGACAATTTTCTACATCTATCCTAAGCAAATCCTGCTTAGGATTTGCCTCCGTTAAGTAAGACGGGTTCAGCGTCTGAGCTGGTATATAACATCCTTTTGTAACAGAGGGTGAAAAGAAAAATCCAACATTCCAAAATACATATTTTAAAAAAAATAAAAACTGAATAAAAAAAACCCCACAAAACTATCACTGAATTGAAGCCATTACTACCTTCAGCCAAAAAGCCCTAAAACCAAGAACAGGTATGGAGGACAAAAGACATGTGGAGTGGCTTTATGAGAGTGAAACAAACTGCCATCTGTAAAGTGTTCACCTACTGGAGTGCAGCAAGAAAAAGTTAAAGATTAAAGAAATGCCAAGAGGTTAAACATTAAACCTATTCCAATGGCTTCTCATAAAGTTAATGACCTACATGTGAAGCTTTTTTCAAATGAAAGAGAAAGTACAAGTTTTAAAGTGTTACAGAAAACCAAGCACATCTATAGAAGACTGCTGTGGAGGGATGTTTTCAGCTGACCAAAACAGCTCTAAACCCTGACTAATTCATTTTTTTTAGAAGTGTTTTTCCATTCACCTAAAAAGACCACAGAGTATCTAGAACAAGAAGTGTGACTACACAGAAATCAGTGACTTTCAGAGGAAAAAATAAGGGGAAGGAATCTAACCCCCATTGCTTATAAAGGCCCAACACTTGAAAATTGGGCAATGTGGAAAAAAACAGAAGACATTTATGTTTATATAAATTACATGAAAAAAGACGTAGTATTTAAATTAATATTATAAAACTGAACTAATATTACAGTTATATTTCAATCTAAAAAATGGTTTTTAAGTAATTTCCATTAATAATTTATGTAACAGTCAGTTACAGTACTGGAATACATACTGGAGATTAGATTTACTGCCAAACCTTAATAATCTGCTAATCACACTGCAATTAAAATTTACAGTCATGTTTGTGTTTTTTTCTGCTTTATACCACTGGCTGCCTACCTGCTATTTCCAAATCTCACATAATTAACCATTTTCAAGCCAGCAATACCGTTGTCAGCGTTTTCCTTCATTGTAGCAAGATCTAGGCGCAAAAGAGGCTCTCGAGTACTGCCATACACAGCACAGCTTGAATTCAAACTGCACAAATATTTATCACTACTCAAAAAAGTTCTTATGCACTTACACATACCGTAACGATTTATAAAAGAGTCCTTTTTATTCACTAGAAATACATAATGCTCCTGACTTCTAGAGCAGAAAATGAGGTTTCACAGAGGTTGAGTTCAGTGATGCTGTTAGGTTTTTCCAGTTCTTCCCTTGCTTTCAGCATTTCTTTAGATTTGCTCAGTTTTGTTGAGTTTATCTGGGCAGTTTGGTCAGAGCATGGGGACCTCTGCCTAGAAAGGTGTCCTTCATACTAAAGAGCAAGACTGTACTGACAGCAACGGAGCAATCTCTCTAGCTGCTGATCACTCTCACCTTATCCAAAGAGCTCAAATTACTCATTACAATTTAACAGATACCGGTACACATTAAAAAGAGCAGGCTTACCAACTAGACCTCCACCTCTGCAAACCCAAGTGGGGGTTCTGCTCGGCACTGAAACAACTATGCCCAAACAGAAAGCTAATGATGTGCACCACAGGAGTATAATTATCAAAAAAGAGGGGAAATTCGAGACTTGTATGCATTTTAGCAAACCGTACTTACAGCAAACTGCCACCAGAGTTCTGATAACGAGCAGATTTATTACTTAATCTTGCTCACAGTATTGCCCTCTGTCTTTACTATCATTTCATTACACAAAACTCAGTATTTTAGAAGGGAGAATACAAACCCTGCTGTTAGAGCTGTAAACTCTCTCAAGTTTCACATCAGTGATCTGAGCCAATTGAAACAAAACAAAGAAAAACAGAAAACTTTTTTGGACAAAAAAAAAAAAAGGTGTATTTTATCAGCAATAATGACTTTTAATAAAAATTGCAAACCTGATGCAGTTTCTGTACCAGGAGAGTGGATCTTGACCAGTTATCAGTTACTTACTGCAACTGCCCACGGTGGGTTCCAGACCAGGCTGCCACAGAGCTGGTTGCTTTTCTTTTACCAAGTCAAACTTGACAGCAATTATCCCACCTGCTCCTGTCTCTGTCCAGGGTCAAAAAACAGAGCCATAAGCATGGCAGTGTCATCTCAGGAGCCAGTCCCACCTTACCGTGCCCAACAGCAGCATTTACCACAGGTAAACGTATATAATGCATTTATTTCTTTTACGATAGTATGTATTGTAGCTGTGGTTGAAAGTACGATAAGAAAAATGCTGAGCTAGGTTGTGACTGAAAGACAACTAGTTACTGAGAGCACTACAAACTCCCTCTGAAAATCACATAGGCAGCTACTGGCTATGGTTTACTACCACTCTTAATAAAAAGGAAGCATTAAAGACGAGAAAGAAATAAGCACGGACCTCACATTGCTACCTGATGTGTTACCTGATTTATTGAAGCCCCAGTTCTGCCCTGCCTACTCAAAATCCCATTGACGTTAACTTATTTTATGTGCAAATCTGTTTGCTTTAGCTGTTATTAAACACAGTTTTACAGATAAAGCATGGTATCCAACCTTCACAGGCTTGTAAACATTTCAGTTAAACAAATACAGAACCAAGCCCTACAATGCTAGTTGCATGACCAAAGGCCTTGTAAGCAAAGCATTTTATCAAGTCTAAGATAGCAAGGAATGACTAACAAAAAGCACCTGCAGTTAAGTATGAAAGCTGAAAGAGGAAGAAAATATTTCAAGACAAATAAAAGGTTCTCTAACACTGGTTACAGGATGATTCAGTGATAAAAATACATGCACCCAAACCAAATCTTAGCTGTATCAGCCAAATGCAAGCAGCTGATATTATAGACAAAAATACATACATACACACAAGCATGAATGCAGTGCATTGATTCAAAACTGGTGAAAAGTGAACAGAGAAAAGAAAAGGTCGCTTTTTCTATTTGTGACATCCTCCAAGACATCTCTTGAAACAATCAAGTAATTTTTCAAGTCCCCCTCAAAAACATTTTCTTTAAGATTTAATAGCAGTCCATATCAGTATTTTTCTGTCAAGCACCAGAGTAAGGAAATTCCACCTATGTGAGGAAAAGCACTGACCAAATTACGTATAACAGCGAATCTCAGAAGACAATCAAATTTTGAGACACAGGAAGATTTTAATTAGCAGCATAACAGAGGACAGTAAGAAAGACCATATTCTTCAAGCTAGAAGTACAACTTGACTCCTAAACCCTTTTAGCTGGCAATTGTAAAATATGTTCTTAACCTATAATACTGCTCGCTGTACTGTGTATGTTCTGCAGATAATAGGAAACACTACTCCATACTCCTTTAGGAGCATTAAAGTAAATCAGGCTCATAAACCGACTTCAGGCAGCAAATTGCAGTTTGACATTAGGAAGCGGTTGCTAATAAGCATGTGCGGTAAAACAGGTGAAAATATCAGAAATGTGTGAATGCACAGAGCCTTGGACCAGCAAACCATATCATTATATTATCCAGGAAGAGACTCTGATAACAGGTATTGCACAACCTTTGGATTTATATTCTGAAGTTTTCCTATCACACATCTTGTTACTAATTGCTGAGGTAGCACATGCTGTGATTGCTATTTTGTGTTGCAATGTTTTAGATAAGTGGTAAGATTTAGCTTGTAACTACAGGCTCCTATTTCAACCAAATGAATAAATTAAGAAATTATTAGTAAATTATGCATGCATAAACAAGGGCAGGCTTTTGCATTTATTTTGTACAGTTTCTTGAATAACCACATCCTTCTGTCCAATGACTGAAGCATTTCAATGAGTACAAGAATGACACGTCTACAAATAAAATAGGAAGATTTACAGGCATTGCGATGTTGCTGTAATCATCTGTTAGAGACTTACTGTCTCAGTTACGCAAACAGACAAGGAGTTATTAAGAGGGAGTCAAAAGGATGTGCAATTTATGAAACCTCTTTTAATAACAACTTCTTTGTGTAACAGGTTTTATCAAACACTGAAGGATTTTACCTAAGCTTTTGTACTCGAAAGTTGTGGAAAAATAATTTTAAAAATCCTTGCTCAAAAGGTAGCAAAGTAAAAGAGACAAGGTACTTTTCTTTCAAAATACAGGCTTTACAGTTAGTACACAAAACATTTTCAATAGACATGCTAACAGATAGAACTTCAGGAAAGTTACGCGCACATAGAACTCTTATGCAAGGCATAATGTCCTATTAAGATGAATTTATAGCAAGTGACCGAGTTACAACATTTTTTTATGAGTTTTAAATGGGTTTAAATGAGGTTATGGAAAACAATCCTAAACTTCTGAAAAGATAGATCACATCTACAAAGATTAAAGACTTATGAAGATTATCTTTATTCTATGAACAGACTCTAAACTTATACAAGATTTCTAAAGCTACTAACAGTAAGACATTCAATCTTTTAAACAAGGCCACTTCTAAACTATAGCAAGGATTATAATGCTGCAGTATTGACAGCATCAGTCAAGAAGAGATTTACCTGATAGGAAAGGATTAAAGTCTAATTAAACATTTTCATAACAAGAAGCATGTTACAACATAGCAAAGGCACATTCCCCTTCATACAACTTAACATTTCTTAACACTCTATACACTAGCACTGAGAAAACAGTATTCAGTTTAAAATACATACTTTATTGAACGTCACTATTGCACCATTTTCAAGATTTAGTCCAACTAACTGCATCAAAGTGAGTTTCATAAATATTTTACAGCCCATGAAACACTAACAGTCACACACCTACCAGACAGGCTAGTTAAAACAATTCAACATACTCGAAGAATATACTTTAATAAACCAAATGAAAGTAAAAAGAGCAAAAAGAGCAAGTTCTCTCTTCCCCTGCTGTGCGCTGGGCAATTCACATGTGGTATTTTAAGATGCTGATAATCTCTAAGTCTTTCACCTTATGCAGTGGGGATAAGCATTTACTAACACTAGTTCACCTGCCAGTATTTTGGTAAACCTGAGCACTAGTTCTTCTGTAAGCCTTAGGCAGCCCTAGAAGCACTGCACAAAGAAAAACCCCAGCCTTCCTGCAGCTGTCCAAAGCAGTACGGAAAGACCAGGAGAGGGTCCTGGTCCCAGCACCTCGGCAGCTGCACTGGTATCCCAAAACTGGGAGGAGTGGGGAAGACAGCGCAGAGATACACCGGCAGGAGAGCTCAGGACGGGCTGTGCTTATCACTTCAGGCTCTGCGCCAGAGCAAAGCTGACCACCTTACACTCGTGGTGCTGCAACAGAGCTGATGTGCTGTCCTGGACCTCAGGACAGAAAAGGAAGCACAGTGCAGAAACCTGAGACACTAAAAGCCTGCTCCAAAACCAACCTACCTTCAACTGAATGGAATCTGACTCAGTGGGCAAGCGACTCAGATTCCTCTGCATTGGCGCGCTCTGTTATGCGGGTCTTCTCCTTGCTGCCCATGGATACCCCACCCGCACCACCCTGGAAAGAGAAATGCTGACTACATAGAATGAAAAAGCCATCTGTTTGAAAGTGAGACACATACATTCCTTGTGGAGAGATTTGTGTAGTTCATCTAAAACAACGTGAGAATTATACATCTTCCTCGCAGCTACTGTGGGTTTACAGAAGATGCAGTATTTTGGCACCAACATTGGTTGGGCACGACCCCATTGAGGGGACAGGGTCCCCTCAATGTCTGGAGACTTTTCCTCCAAGTACCCAGCTCAGAAAGCAACGTTTCTCAACCAACTGTAGCCATTTTGCACCAGACAGCAACCAACCAGAAATAATGTTGTGACATCGAGGGGTGGGGGGGTATTAACAGAGAAGTCAACAGGTTACTCCACATTTCCTAGAGACACCGGTGCTGTTTAAGGAGTTATTTTGCAGCTCACAAACTCCTGCTGTGTGACACTGCGCCGCCCAGAAGAGCCCAGTAACATGTTTCACGCTGCACAGTCAAGAGCTAGAGGAGCAAGTGCAGAAAGAAAAAGAAGAAAACCTTCTATCTGCAGAGAGCAGGGGGCACAAGTGCCACAGCAGCTGATGGAGACAAAGATGGCTCCACTGAGAGGTCGAAGCTGCCCAGGAAGCCTTTGCTTTCACGCTGGCATCAAAATACTGGCTGAATCAGAAAAGAAAAAAGAAAAAACCTGACTCCACCTGATTTTAAACACTTTCATCAGTGACATTCTCCCCTGACAAAATGACTCTCCAAAGAAGGGGCTGGAAGAAACTGCAGAGCACAACTTTGTAGTAAGCTTAATTTGTTGGTGCAACAAACACAGCCAATAGTTATAGCCTGCCATCACACAAGCATGAATTTTGCCTCATGAATGAGCCTCAGGATATGAAACAACACTAGTTTTAAACACATTTTACTAGGATTTTATTTTAACTTTAATAATCATTGGGGTGGAGGGATGCTTCATTTTCCACTACAGCTAGCTTCAGCTTGGTACAAGCTCTCCCTGGTCACGCCATCACATGACACCTAGAAGCACTGAATGAATTTCTTTGTCTGATTTCTGACTTCATCCTATAGCAAATAACTACATTTTAACAAGCCACACAAACAGAATGATATGGGAAGCTACAGCAGGTTTGTTTCTGCAATGGGAAATCCTAAAATACTTGAAGAATGTTTTGCACCTATTCAGCTCAATTAAAATAATTAAATTGCTCAAGACTATGCAGCAACAACACACACTCCAATACCATACAGCTTGGTCAGTCCATTCATCAATAGCTTCTGTTTTGAAATTGACGGGTAATTTCTTTAAAGCAAATTACTGTCTTTTGCTTTCACATTTGTGTTTTGTGGGGTCTGTTTTAAATTATCTCCTAGTAGAATTCAGTTGTTAGAATAAGGACAAAAGTACTGTATGTAACAGCTTTTCTCTCAATGTAGTTTAATCCTCAGACTCTGATTTTAAGAGCAAGACCACAACACTTACCAGAGCAAGAGGAGACAGAAATCAACTCAGGAACCTTCTAAAAGGTGCAGACTACACGCCAGTAAGGGGTAAGAAAAGACTTAAGTTTTTTTGCAGTAGCTGTAGAAAGATTTTTAAATACACGGAAACGTTCTACCAATGCCCAGTATCAGTAGTTGACTTAAGACTGGATTGTAACTTCAGAAAGGAAAGGATCTAAAGATACAGCCTGTGGATTTTCAAAGACAATCTGACTTAAGTATAATCTTACAAATACTAAGAAAAAAAAAAAAGAGACATAGATTCAGAAGTTGCAGAAGGTCAAGATAAATACGATTCACAACTCTAAGACTATGATTCACAGACGATGATCTGGGTGTAAAACCAAACCAGCAACGAAACAGCCAGATGCACATCCAGTGCTTCTACATGTGCACGTGTCTGTTCCTACCCACTGAAATTACACTTTCTGGGAGATGAGAAGGTTCTCCTCCACTTCTGGAAAGCAACTAAAGCTTTTTAAACACTACCACTATATAATAACAAGTATCTGATGGGGGTTTATGACAGAAACATGTTCTCTTAACTACAGCCCTGCTATAGGCTCTCAGGTTATTTCACTAGTAAATAGTTTAATGCAAGATTGACTGTTTAATAGAAGTGTAGTCTGAGATGAATTTATCTGGAATACTCCCATCTTCTTGAGTGTACTTTCACAAAAATAACGCTAATTGATAGATAAGCAAAACAATTACCAAAGTACCACAAAGCAGAGTAACTAAAGATTGATCATTATGAAGAAATATGACAGCTTTAGGTTACACTTAAATTTGACACACTGCATACCAGACTCAGATCTATTTTACAAGATCCTCAACTTTGAAATATTTGGGTATTTATTAGCTGTCCTTGGGCAAGTTCTGATGCAAGTCCTCACAAGACTTACACCAACACCTCACATTTACAGACTTTGAGGCCCCACAAGCCATGGATGCCCCAAACACTACAGTTCTGTAGCCAAGAGGAAAGACATGCAACCGCAGTCAGAAGAGTACGTTCCCTCTCCAGGCGCTGCAGGTTGCAGAAAGCACATCCCACCAGGCTGATGGGTTTGAGAGCTGCAGTGGGCACCTTGGCCATACTTCCCGCTTCACCACAAAAGCAACCTGTGCATCTACGTGCCATTTAAATTATACTCATGTTTACAGTAGTATTCTGGCAAAAATTTCTGTTCCTAACCAGATTTCGTTCAGAGACATATACGTCTTTGATCCCATTCATGGCGTAAGCTAGGAAATACCTGGCTTTTCTCTGAATTTGAGAATTTTAAACTTTGAACAATACATTGGGAGAACAGCAATGATGTCCTGAAAACAAACTTAAGGGCAAGTAACATCACATGAGTACTGGCCATGTTTGGTGTTTGTTTTGATTTGTTTTTTTTTAATGCTAGTACTTTACTTTTGTTGAAAGCTTTTTTACGATTCTTTTTTAATACCTTTCTTTTATGAATTGGTGTTCTTGGCATTAAATTACAAAGCCTTATTCATTTGACTTAAGTCAAATAACTTCCAAGTGGTGGGGTAGGAGGGGTCATCAAATTCAGCATACGTAACTGCATTTTAACCAAAATCTTTACAATCGAGGCCTCAGAATTTGGTGTCTGAAGGTTGTGCTACAGTTATGCACTCAATCCTCATGTGTAACGAACATATGAAATAACTTTTTAAAGACTTGTACTCATGTATGGGTGAAAACAATTTCTCTAATGGAATAGAGTGTCTTAAATTAAGGAAATCAGAAGGTCCTCCACCTTTTATGTTCACACCACTACCTCCCATTAAATACACCAAGAGACAGCCTTCACAATTTTTTATTTTGGTTTTTAAAAAGCACAGTGTTTCACCAGGGCATCAAGGCTCATTTCCAACCCAGTTCAGAAGCTGACACAAGATCTCCCATCAACTCTCCCTTCAGTTATTGAGTAGGAAGGGAAAATAGACTTAAGTTACTTTTCTCATGAAACTGAACCATCCATTCATAACAGGAAAGAACAGCATAGAGTGAAGAAAGCTATACTTGTTCCCCTATACAAATAAGATTATGTGCATGACAACTGCGCTACTTAAGGGAAACTGTCATAAAAAAAAAAAATGAGGTTGTAACTACTTTTTGCATCTCTGAACTGTGTAACTTAGAAAACAGCTATGTAGACCATGTTTCAAACTCCTTAAATTATGTTACATTTACAGTTTGTAAAAATGCAAAGTCTGGTGGTATTTTTTCCATTTACCATCACTTCTTCCCATATAGAAACACCTTTTTGAACTGGGCTAGCAGTTATTCTATATAGAAAAAGTGATCTACTGATCAAAGAGTTCAAGATTTAGCAAGGATATAATAAGCGTCCCAGGTATAGTCAATTAAGTGTACTGTTGCTAACAGCTAAACAATGAAGTTATTCCATAAAAACACAGGTAATGTCGTCAACTCTTCCCATATTTAAGAATTAAGAACACATCCACAATTCTATGTTAAAAACTAAAAATTTCAAAAGCTTCCAATAGAAATGGAACACGCTGTCTCCAAGTCAAGAACTGTAGCACAAAATCTTTCATGTAATTAGCAAAATAAAAAATAATTCAAGAACAGCATGGTGCTATCATGTAACAGCAAAAAGCAGAGATGAAAATTCTTCTCCTATTGGATGATTAAACACTATGAAGAAAGATATTTTAATGCACTTGCAATGAAAAATAGTGATGATTAATTCCTAAGAGTTTTTCTTTACAAAGCTACAGACAATTTAAACACTATCAGCAGGATCTCACACACTAAGCATTTAAGATGTATACATCTCAAGTGTCATAAAACACTAGAAATATTTTTTCAAAGGGTTCAAGAAATCTTATGTTACAGGTCTTGGAAATTTACTCCAAGCATAGCTGTCCTGAGGAAAAATGGAAAAACCACCACACATTTCAGGACAGAGAATTATATTAAATGGTTCTAGTGTATTTTACTTCCTGGAAAACAGGAAGAGCTCTCGACAATGCCTATTCACAAACACTTTGAGCTGTATCAGAACGTCAGTTTTCAGCCCAAAGATACTTTCTAAAACAACAAAAAAAGATAAATCCATGCTGAAAATTTTTTGAAGAATAAAAATCTCAACAAAAGGCGGCTAATTATTTCAACTGCTTGTAATGCATCACCATTTCTCAAACACAATCCTATTCTCTTCTTAAATATCACTCTCTAATACCGAAACAGACATAAAAGTATTTCTGTTAAGAGTTAGGATCAGGAGAGAAAAGTAAGCACCTCTTGAATACTCTTGAATATGATCGTACAACAAACGTCTCAATAGCTTTTAATACTGTGGTGTGATTTTTCTAGTAACAAACTGACAAGGGACTCACTCAAGATGGAGTAGATGGAGACGAATTCCTGGTACTATTTGAAGGAAGTAAACTGACCAAAACAGTGATGTGGAAAGAAACACTTGAAAGAACCCAAAGTGGAAAACACAAAGGAAAGCAGGTGCGGGCAATAAAATACTCAGCAGTTGAAGTCAGAAATAATGTAGTTCATGGTCAGGAAGTTTGGTTAGAAAATAGTCAAGTCACTATAGCCATTGTTGTTACAATTATTAGTATAATTAATCGCAAAACATTTCTGAAGTGGTAGGAGGAGCGTTGCAGCAAAATACATCCTCTGTACAAGTCCCAACAGGTACAGAAAAGGCCATGCACAAAGCTACACCCAGTGGTATTGTTTTATGGATGATGAGGCTTACCACAATACCTTCTGAACCAATGTCTGCAGATGTAGTAACACACCTATGACACAGAGAAGACTCAGATAAATTTGAATTTTTTTCCGTTCATGGAAACAAAACATACCACTAGAAATCAACCAAGGCCATCTGCAGCGAATTATATACAGCAGAGAACTATGGCAGGTTGTCTTACTTTTTCTTTACAAACTAATTACAGCATGCTGTCATGATCTGCAGCAGCTCTAGCATTCATTTACTTACCCAATACAGTTCCTCCAAGTGAACTAACACAGTTATCATTCCAAAGGGCTGATTTGGATAACACCTCTGAAGTGTTTTAGATATGATAAACATGGCATTAAAAATTAATTAACATGGTAGTTCCAAGTACCTTCAATTCTCTGAATAATAACTAAAAAAGCTTAGTTAATCACAGGCTACCGATCTGGAGTTATGACCGAGTCCTGCCTTGATCACAGGCCAAGGCCAAGGCCAAGCCCAAGCTGTAGCTGCAGTAACTGCCCAACAAACTACAACACCTAACAGCCATTCACTAAGTTGAAGCTGCCACCAGTACGTAAAACCACTCCCACTGCTTCATTACCACTTCGTTAGTGAGTCCTTCCCTCCACTTGCATAGGCAAGGAGAGGACTCTTCCAGAGCTCAGGTGACATCACCCTGTGCAGAATGAGGATGCAGAGACTGTCTCAGATGCCCTGTCCTCAAGCCCTGGTTAGTCCCGCAGGTTTCTCCATCCAAATCCTGCTTCAGAACAACCCAACTGCTTATAGCACTCTAAGAATATAAAATGTAAGGGGCACTTACAAAGTGCTCTAACATGATCCTCACCTTAGAGTTTATATACTTAATAGACATATGACAAAATAAATAATTTCCTTGTTTCCTGCAATGAGCTTCTGTTGTTGGCAAGTGTTGTGCAGAAGTCAAAAATAAAATGGAACCATTTCAGGTCAAGTACTCATTTCCTTGTATTTCAACAAATATTTTCACAACATCAAGAAAGCCTCCCAAAAGAATATAAGACTCTAGCACACATTAGTCAGTAGTTTGGAAACAACAAACAAACAAAAAAACCCCAAACAAACAAAACCAGCCACTGCAGTATCTGGTACTCAGCCGGGATCAATGACCAAAACAAAAGAACAAAAACAAGGAAACGTGAAGTAAAGGTTAATTGCATACTATGGTGGGTTGGTGCTATAAAACAAGCTCAGCTAAAATATATACGTGACCTTGTGTGACAACTGCTTGGAAAACCAGGCTTGCAGCTTCAGACAGGAAATGTAACCAAAACCATTTTTCACATAAACGTCTAAGAAACCAGAGATATTATGTGAATTATTCTGAAAACGAAGTCACCTAGTCATAACATGAAAACCAAAAGTACTACTTTCAAGGTTTAGGTTGCAGGGGGTAGACCTTCAAGGATCTCTGCTGTTAAAGTTACCAGCTGCTGTTCATCCCCAGGCAATTCTGATGAGCATGCAAAACAGGCTGCGTATTTCTTAATGATTTCCTATTGTCCCATAGCCAGTCCTAAAACGAGTATATAAACAAGTCATAAAAGACAAGATACCATTTAATATGTTTAAATACCGCAACTTTATTGACATGTTCTCCGAGAAGTCTACGCTTAATCATTTTCCCTCTGTTTAAGCCCACACGGGAGGCAGAGCGGCAATTACGCAATGTTCTTCCTCCAAAGGCAAGGCAGCTCGGATCGAAACTCGCAGTTCGCGTTCACCAACAGGGCAAACGCTCACAGAGCGCTCCCTCACCTTGCGGCTGCAAGTTTGCAGCCGGGGTTAAAAAAAAAAATATATATATATATATTTGTTAGGCACGCATAAGCAAGCGTGGGTACCCGACTTTGGGATGGCTGTGGGTGACAGCCCCTCACGGCGATACCAAGGGCCGAGTGACCCCTCCGATTAGCGCATGGAGAAGGGACAGAGTGAAACGGCAAAGCCGGTGCCCGAAAGGCAGTGCCCCCCTCCCGCTCCAGCACCCCCTCCCGTCAGGGCTTGCTTCATCCCCCGAACTTCTACCAAGCGCTGAGGAAGAGGGTGAGTTTCACCTCAGCGCTGCGGCCCCCTTCCAGCCGCCTCCTCCCTTGCTCCTCACACGGCCGCTCAACTTCCTCAAGGGGCAAGGGCGGGCACCTGCCGGGCGCGGCGGCGGCCGGGCCTCCAGCGCTGGCGGGCGGGGGACGACCCGCCGCCGCCCCCGCTGCGGCACCTCAGGCGGCCGGCCAAGGGAGAGAGGCTGCCCGCCCGGCTCCCTCCCTCCCTCTCACCCCACACAGGTGCCGTGCCCGGCCGGGTCGCGCCCCCCGCCGCCCCGCAACCCCTCCTCGCCCCCGAGCTCACCTCAGGGGAAGGGGGTGTGTGTGCCCTTTTTTCGCCCCTCAGCACCCCCGCAAGGACGCGGCGCTTCCCGCCACACGCTCCCAGGTCACCCCGTCCCCTCGCTCAGGGGACACCGCATCGCCACGGCCTCCCCTGCGGCTTACTTCCCAGTCAGCCCACGGCTCTCTTCCCCCCCCCCCCCCCCCCCCCCCCCCCCCCCCCCCCCCCCCCTTCCCTCCGCCTGAACGGGCGCGTGTTGCATTGCAGCAGCAGCTGGGCTTCTCCCCCTGTAATCAATAAAGGGGGGGGGACGGACACGGGGACCCCCTCCTCCCTCTCGGCAGCCGGGGAAGTGTCGCGTTGGGGGGTTTGGGATGTAAACAGCGGGGTGGACTCGGCCGAGGGAGGAAGAGGAGGGCGGTGGGTG
>KZ505707.1:580874-604226 GCA_002844005.1 Limosa lapponica baueri | reverse complement strand
GGGAAGGAGGAAGGAAACCGAGCAGGAGAGGGGGGAAGAAACTGAAGAAAAAAAAAAAAAAAGGCAGCAAGGTGAAAGGAGAACCTCCCCGCTCCTCGCCCGCGCAGGGACCCGCCGCCTCAGAGACCCTCCGACCCCCGCTGCCCCCCGAGCTCCCTCACCGCTCTCCCTTCAGGGCCGTTTCTCTGCGGTCGCTGCCTCTGGTAACGAGCCGAAGACCGGGGCTCGCCGTTCCTCGCCGCTCTTTTCCTTTCAGTAGAACCGGGGTTCGCGCGGCTCCGTGTCCGGCCCCGGCTTTCAGGCCCTGCTCCCGCCGGCGCCCCTCCGCTGCGGCGCCGGGCCCCGCCTGTCCCCTCCGCCCAGGCTCTGCTGCACCTGCGGCGGCGGCCGAGGAGAGGAGAGGGCACCCTCGCTCCGTCCCTCCCTCAACTTCTCATCACTCCCCGCTGCCCCCGCTCCGCTCCGCCGCGCTGCCGCCGGGCGCATACACCGCCGCTGCCCTCGAACCCCCGGCGGGTCCTTGGGCTAAACAGGGGAAGGCCGCCCTCACCCCTTTTCTCCCCCCTTGGCCGGCGCGGAGAAGCTGCCGTCCGGGTGGCCGGGCGCCCTCCCGCCCCATGCACTGCCCCGGTTCCCAGGGCAGCGGGCAGCTCCACGGCGGGGCAGGTCCCCTGTGCCCGCCTCTGGCGGGTGGGACCGGGGCCGCCCTCCGTCAATCAGCCCGGGAGCGGCTGCGGGAGGCACCGTCCCGGGGGAGGCGGGGGCGGCCGGGGTGCTCCCTGCCCCCGGGCTCCGCTCCTCTCATGGTCGCCGGGCACGCTGCCCTGCGAGGGCTCGAAGCGCGGGGGGATCGACGAGGCACAAGGCCGGCGCCCCCGCGGGGATCGGAACCTCCAGCTGTCCCAAGGGAATCACGGAATGGCGGGGACCTCTGGACATCACCTCCTCCAACCCCCCTGCCAAAGCAGGTTCACCTAGACCAGGTTGGAGAGGAACACATCCAGGCGGGTTTTGAAAATTTCTGGAGAAGGAGACTCCACAACCTGTCTGGACAGCCTGTTCCAGTGCTCCGTCAGCCTCAGGAAGTTTTTCCTCATGTTCGGATGGAATTTCCTGTGTTCTGGCTTGTGCCCCTTGTCCTGTTGCTGGGCTCCACTGCAAAGAGCCCGACCCTATCTTCTTGACACCCACCCTTTAGATATCAATAAGCATTTATGAGATCCCCTCTCAGTGTTCTCTTCTCCAGGCTAAACAGACCAGGTCTGTCAGCCTTTCCTCATGAGAGAGATGCTCCATTCCCTTGGTCATTTTCATACCCCTGCACTGGACTTTATCCAGTAGTTCCTTGCCTTTCTTGAAGTGGGGATCCCAGAATTGGACACAGTGCTCCAGATGTGGCCTCACCAGTGCCAAACAGAGTGGGAGGATGACCTCTATTGACCTACTGGCCACACTCTTTTTAATGCACCCCAGGAGACCACTGGCCGCCTTGGCTAGCTCATAGTCAACCATGAGGTGCATTTTGGTGGAGCCGTGCCCTAAAGCCCATCTTCCTTCTTTGTTACCAGCTGGCTTTGGTTAAAAACCAAAATGCACAAAAAGGCTCAAAAACTCCTAAGCTTTTTCTCCCACACCCCTCCTTCATTAGAGCTAAGTGTAGTTAGCCCACACTGGGCGCCAAATTCACTCAGCTACCTCAGTTAGTAGAGCATCTATCATTCATTTAAGTTAGGACGTTGATCCTAACTAGTCAAGTGATATATGGTCCTTTATCTTCTCCTTCTGCAGGAAAGGACAATCAGCTCCCCACTGCTTTGGTCCCTGCTTGGGGAAGGCTAGATATAAGGGATGGAACCCTCACATCCTCCATCATCCTGGGAAAGACCTACCAGCAGACTTCTAAGCCATCACCTGACAAAGTTTAAATACTAACGGTAATTCTCCAATTGTTTTTTTGTGTGTGGTTTGGGAGTGTGGGGGTTCTTCTTTTTTTTTTTTTCTGTTATTCACTTATTGTATAATAAAAGTGTAGCTTCACAACTGACAGACAACAACATTCTTTGAAAAAACAAGATTTGGCCTCTGCCTGTCACACACTTTTTAAAATCAAAACTTTCCCCGTGCTTGCTTTAAATTAGAAGTTCGTTAAGCGTTTCATGGACCCACCAAGGCAAATGCTTCTTTCGTTGAAGTTTTTGTAATGAACTTGAAAGGAAAAGAAGTTTCAGACAGTCTTTCTGATTTGACAGATCAAGTTACTCCTTTAATGAAAGTGAAGGTTTAAGTTTCATCAGGCAAAACAAGAAAGTTAATGAAATTTGAATGATAAGTTAATGAAAGCACGATAAGAAAACTGAACATAAACTTTAAATTGATCCCCATTCCAGTAAAGATGGCTTGCAAAAGAAAATGAAACTTTCCTTTCATTCAAATTAATCCAATTTATTTCAGATGTAGAACTTCTCATGATATTCATTATAGAGACTTTTAAAATCTCTTCTCACATATGAAACAAAGGATTAAAGTTTCTCAAATCTCGTGCCCCATTTGACATCTAGGTAACGTTAAATTAGGTGCTATTGTGTTGACAGTTTTAGTTACTTCTAGGCAAAATAAATTTCAAACTGTAATGCCAGCTGAAGACAATGGGTAATAATTGAATAAATTTAGCTCATCTGCATATCTAAACTACCTTCTTATTCCAGCTGTAACCAATTTAGTTAAATCCAAATAAAGCAGAACAATTCTTAGGGTAACAGCTTAAGTTTAGATTTGAACCAAGTGTAAATTTTGTTCAGACTTCCCTGGGATATGTTGGTCTCTCCTGCATGTTTATGAGTATTCTCTTTGTGTCTTGGGTAGTAGCTTTAATAAAGCTGTTCTTGCTGTAGGAGTAACAATTCTGAAAAGTAGCACTTGGTGATATTACCTGGGGAATGTTATGATTACTTATCGGACCTTGCTAAAAAATTGATTTTGGAGTCTTTTCATGGAATGTACTGAAAATGTACTGTTCATGGAATTGTACTGAAAATGTCTCACGTGATGGTAGTGTTTTGAATTAGTGTATGCTATTTAATACTAACTCAAGAGAGAACGTTACTTCTACTTTATTCATCCCCACACCTTCTACCTTTCCTGTTAGCAAGTCAGAGGTGCATGATTTTATCAATGTTCTGCCTTCCTGCTTTCCTATCTTCAGCAGACTGGCACAGCTCAGATAAAATATTTTGTTGAAAATTAATGTGTTCAGAGTTAATGATTTCCTCATAACATTGCGCATGTATTGTAATGAGATGTAGGGATCTTTCTATGGTGCAAATATTTCAATTCAAAGTACGTGGTATTGTCCTGTCTTTCCCTGTTATGATCACATGCTATTGCAAAATTGGTTTTATTTCAAACTCCAGATACCCATGTAATTTTGTATTTAACAATTTTGTATTTCTTTCAAATATGACCTTTTCTTCATTGGAGGGAAGTACTGAAATATGTGGTACCTTAATGTTACATTATTACCTGCTCTCAGAGAGATTGACTTTTGGATTGGAAGAGTATCTTCAAACTTGAACACTCAGTTGGTATAACCTCAGTTTACTGTTTTCTAGACAGTTAGTCCTATAATGTTGGTTTTTTCTTTGACTAGTCCAGGAAAAGCAACTTCAAATAGTGACTGTAGTTGGATTTCTTTTCAATGGTTTCCTGGTATAGAAGACTCCAGATGTACTAAATGTTGATTGTCTTGCCTTCAATGTAGGTTTTAAGTACGGAGATACAGTGCAATTTGGGGTGAAACCTTCTAAAGTTCCATATCACAATAATTTTCCAAAGTAATTGAAACCAGAATTATTAATATGTAATACCAACTTTCATCTTGTCACAATTTAATATCTCTTGGAAATGCTGGGCACTCCTGGAGACTCAAATTATGGGGTCTTGGCAGATAAAGTAGTATTTTACTCTGGAATATCGATGTCTTGTACATGACAGCTCCAGTCTTTTATTGTCTGACTTGTTATTTTGATAAGCAATATAGTGATGTTCATATATTTCTTTATCATTAAAGAGATGCAAGTGAACTGTAGATTGTTTTCAGAACAAAAAGAGTGCATAATGCAAAGTAGTTGGTTTTTTTTCCTGTGTTTAACTAATTGTTGTATTTTTACTTGTTGCATACTTACAGCAACCCAGCTGTGGAGACAGTAAATATAAGGTAAAAATTACTAATTAAGCTATTATTATAAATCTAAGGTATATAAGGTACAGACCTCAATACTGAAACATGTGATTTTTGTTCTCCAGTAAATTCCAGAACATAATACAGAAATTCTGTGTTGCAAAAATTTTGGAATTTTGGAATTCCAAATTGTGATAAGGAAATCAGATTCAAATAAAACAATGAAAAGTCACAAAATGCTATAAATATGAAGCATTTTTAATTTTCATGACAGTTTTAAAGGGCTAATAAACACAAGTGGTTTTGAATAGCCAAAGTATCCAAAGGGACACCTTCATATTATTTTTCGAGAGAGAAATTTATTTCATTTGCTTTTAGGTTGGACACTGATGTCGTTAGTTATTTTTACTAATTGAGGAACAGCAAATGCATCTTGTTTTTCTGAAGGGCTTTAGAACTAGATTCTGTTGGATGAAGGCAAGAGCGCAGCAGCTGCAGAGCACTGTTTCCTGTTGCATTTTCTTCCCACTGGAATTTTTACTGTATTCATAAGAATATAGAAATATTAAACTGTTAATTCCAGCTATGTGTTTCTTCGAATCTGGTTGATTGGACAATGTATGTAAATTAAATTGAAGATTATGTCTCTTGTGCTTTTCTCCTGATTGGCATTGGTCTCTTGGCAAAAGAGAGAGTAATTTCTCCTGTAGATTTCTGGATCATGCTGATTCATGTACAGTTCTTTAAGTGCTTTTTTCCTGGTGCCTTGATTGTTTTGACTATACATGCACCTACTTCAAGAGTTTCTACAGAGCAAAGTAGAAGTATAACCTTCCTTGTAACTTATCTAAGATAGTGTTAGCTAATTTTGCTTGTTAATTGGTATGAGATCATAAGCAGCCAAACTAATTTATTTAAATAAGGTTTTTAGTTCTATTGCCTTACGAGTTTTCCAGATGGAACTAATAATCTGTAATGTACATTACATCATTTAACTGCAGTGTTACCAGACAACCATCTCTTCCAGATCTGCTTGCTACTTCTTGTGACCTCGTTCACAGATCCCCATAAACACCATGAAGGTGTACAGAAGAGTCTGCCTTTGCTGTAGGCAACTGTTGGCTTTATTAACTCACATAATTGACACTAACACAAAAGTAGTGTTTATTCTACCTATATAGGTGACTCCCATAACTGTATGTCACAGCTATGAATGGTGGTTCCCAGCAGAAAATAACTAGTCTGTGATCAGGCTATGTTTTGTGGCTCTTGTAAGTGTGAAATGGTAATTTCTAGTTAACTGATGCGTATCTGGGTAGCAGCAGATGTGGGGCGTCTCAATAAGAGTTTTACTTAGAGGAGAAATCTGTGATGCACCTGCAGTTGTTCCCTCAGTGCAGCCTGTGTGTTTGCAAAACATAATATTCTGTTTCCCTGAGTGGAAATTTTAACAAAGGAAGAAGGAATAATTTCTAAACAAACCTAAGTGAGATCTCATCTCTTATTATTCCTTGTCTGACAGTACAGTAGCTTTCTGAGGAGGGTTTTGTCCTGGGTGTTTGTTGACCACAGGCTCAAAACAATCTTATGTACAAAAGTGTTAAAACCATTAATGTTACTGCACTGTGTATTGTTTTAAAAGACATACTGTCGTTAGAGAAGGTATAGAGAAGAGCTTTTAAAGCGTTTAAGGGGATTGAGCAGCTGCCTTGGAGCTGGAACTCTTCTGTGTGGAAAGGAAAATGCTGGGGGAAGATATGGTCAAGATTTGCAAGACCCTGAAGGGAGTAGAGATGATAGATACACAGCTGTTATTCACTAGATCGTGAAATCCAAGAACCAGGTGATTCTAACTGCAGCAAGTATCAAAACAGCTTAAAGGAAGCTCTTCTGGAACAGCAGCTGACCTTGATTTCTTTTATTACTGCAGGAAGTTAAGGAGGCAGGCTGTTTCAGCAGGTTCAGAAGGGGAGTAAGCAGCTTCATGGGCAACAACTCTATAAAAAAATCATTAAAGGTAGGGTTTTACCCTCTAACTGTCCAAATACAATAACTGAACATCCTAGGTGAGCAATAGGGGAATGGATTATAGGAAGTGGCTGTGAGCTCTCCAAGGGGTGTTTTTTTTTCCCCGCTGTCAGAAACTGAATAGTGGCTTAGAGGGGCTTTGTTCACCCATATGGTATTTCTTGTGTTGAGAACTCTCAGCTAGAGAGCATACAAACTCATGAATTGAGTTCTTTTTTTGTTAGTTTTGTATTGATTTCAACAGAGTTCTGTATATGAGATTGTAGGTGGGAAATTTAAAGAATCCTTTTGTTTTTCTTCCCATTACTAAATGGAGGTGAGTGTGTTTTCATAAAATTTGCTCTGGAAAATTAAGTTGTGTTTTTGTCAGAGCATTTTTAAGTCTTAAGGCAGTTAGTTTAAATTGTAATAACAGGGAAGAAGTGCTAGGTGTGGTGTTTGGTGTCTATTCTGGTGAGATTTTGTTCATTTGTTTTTTCTACTCTTAGCTATGATTCACTGAAGTCACTTCAAAACCTGTGCAACTCTCTGTATTATTTTCATGGTCTAATATTGCTTTTCTGACATTGCACTTCTTGAGTTGTGTAACAACCACTTCCTCATCATGTTTGTAAAAAGAAATGTAGAAATAGCAAGATGGATGTTTGTGTTTGCATTTTGACAAAATTGGTTTAAATTTGATTTTGGAAGAAAAGTCATTAAGTATATAAAAAAACTGCACATGAAAAATCATACACAAATTTGTATTTCTTATTATTATTCCTATCCATAAAAGTCTCTTTTCAGTTATGATGTTTTCTTAAATTTTTGGTAGTTGAAATTAGAGCCAAAAATTGAAAAGTCATTGGTATCATTCAGATGAAGGTTGAAATGCCAGATGACTTTTACATCTTGGAACAAGCTGATTTGTATAAACGCAAAAACCATCTGTGTGGATTTAGCCTGATTATAAGATTGTATTTTTAGTTGTAATTAAAAATGTTTTATTATTTACAAATGTAACATTATTTTGCAGGTTTCTAAACTGTGTGCAAATAATGCTATATATAGTCATCCTTATCCTTCTGAAAATAAGATAAGGGCTACAGTTTTATCTCTTTAAGCTTGAGGAACGCAACACGGAACAGATACTGCTGATAGGTCTTTTGTCTTTTTAAAGTATCAAAAGGTATTCAAAGTCTATTATGTGATCGGGCTTGCTTAATCTGATTAGTTTGTTAGACATGAAGAAGCAATTACAAAATGCTACTACAATAAAGTTTCCTTCCAGAAGGAAATAAAAAAGAACTCTTAAATACTTAGCAAAGCTTGGAGGTAGTACTAATTTTATACCTAACCAATGCAAGTTGCTGGTCTGTGTTACCTACATATTGTAACAAGTCTTGAGTTCAAAATCTGCAGAGGGAGTAAATCAATCCAGCAAGATGCCTGAATGTACTTTGTTTTTATGTTTCCTTGATAGGTGACTTCAGAAAGTACTGATTAGGCTTGCAGATAAAGTTGTAGCTTAAATCATACATGATTGTAAGCTGTGGCTTATGTAATTTTCCTGTCTAAGCAGAAAAGGTTAGTAGTGTATGACCATAAATAAGATAATTAATAATGCTTGGATACTCTACTAAAACACGTGGCTGTTTGAAAGAAGAGGGGGGAAAAAAAGGGCAGCAAAACAAACAAATGTATTACTCCAGCACTGTTTTATTATATTTGGTTCTTGCAACATTTCTCATTAATAAGAGCACAATCTTTACCACGCCTACTAAAAAAAACACCAAACCCAAAAAGCTCTGTGCATCTTGTTTGTTCTTCCTTACCTCACCTGAAAAGCAAGAGCAATGAATAGAACTAACACATAGAACCTCAATAGGGACTCAAGGAAGTAGTTAATTGAACTGAGATCTTGCTGGTCATTCGATACTGGCATAATTGACAGGGGTGTGGTACGGTGTGTGTGTGTATGTTCAGTTTTCTGTTTTATAAATGGTTGTTAAGAGAGTATTCATAGCTTTAATTGTAGAGTGGCAAGGGCTTGACAAAACAAATAGTTATTAATCTCCTTTAAATGGAGTTCTGCATTTCCTCTCTGTCTCATGCAGGTGGGTAGTTTTCTTTTTTTCCTTCTTTTTCTTTTTTTTACCTGTTGTCAGAGGTAAGATAAGATGAATAGGCCATATTGGGCTCAGTGTTGTTATGTCTTTGTAGTCAAAGAAGACTCTAAGCAGTAGTCTGAAAAAGTTTGCTAAGCAGTGTTAGTGTCTCCAGAAAAGAATTCAAGCCCTTCCTTCCTTAGATGTCTGAACATGTCTTCTTTCTCCTTGGGCAGTGCTGTAGATGCATGCTTATAGGCTTTATTTGGTAAACTAATAATGACTGTAACCTGTTGTACCTCTTCCATTTGTCATAAAAGTACTCTGCTCTTAAGATGAGCTTGATAAGTCCATGAAAGACATTGTAGGACTGAGTTCCTCCAATAGTAGGATAATAGTCTCAACTGAGGAGGTCCATTTCAATTCTTAATTGCTGATAAGAGACTTACTAACACCTGAGAGAAAAAAAAAAAAAACAACAAAATGGGACACTTCAGCCTTCTTATTAGGACAGTTGCAAGGGTTATAAGGCAAAGAACCTGAGTTAAAGCTCCAGTGCCAAGTGATTATTTAATATAAATACACTGTCTTATTTACATACAAAGCTAGGGAAGGTAGGGGACAGTGATTTCCAGCAACTGATATGAAAGTAAATAATCCAACAGCACGATTAATCAAAACTGCTAAAGTAATAAAGTATGGCCACTGATGCAAGTCCACAGAGCGTGGAGAGAATATGGTGTTTCAAGTGCCATGAGCATATCTCAGCAACTCTGCAGTACTTTGTAAATCAGTACTTCTAGTATTAAAGTCCTTGCGATAGCTGTAGGCCTTCACTAGCAATGCCTGTTAATCTTGTTATAACTCTCACATTGGGTGTGATGGGAAGCATGCCAAAATCACTCTATGTACCTACCACATACCAAGAAGTTGTTTCCCAGTGTTTGGGTAGCCACTACCACATCCTCATGCCAGCTATTACAAACAAATTCCTCACTTCTGTATCTGTGTGTTTCATTCTGCAAACATTATGGTATGTTCTTAGAGTGTCATACTGAAATTGCCACCATTTTAAAAATCATTGGACATATTTGTGCTTCATCTAGAGAAGTAGTCTTTCCAGAAAGCTATTCCTTTTTGTTCTTCAGTTTCTGTGGTAATAGGCACCTTCACAGAATTTCCTTGTCCCTATTTCATCGTTGTGATTTCCTGTACATCATATGAACTATTTGCCATCTTCCTTGCTTTTAAGCAGCCCTGGTAATAAAAGCATTCTGTCAAGCTCTCTTCTCAGTGCTGCAGGAGCCTTTTTTCATCTTGTACCAAATATCAGTCCCTCTTTTTTCATCACATCTACATTCTCTAGGCATCATGTCACTTCTTCCACTCACATCTAAGAAATGCATCTATACTCTACAATTCCACCATCAAAATCTGTTTTAGAGACCACAACCATTTGCAACTAAGGCTGTCTCTTTGTTTTTATAACTATCCCTTTTGGAATACCTGCTGTATATGTTTACATTGCCCCTTCTGTACAATTGGCTTTACAATTTGCAACAAATACAGTGTGCAATCATTCAAATATTAATTCTGTACTGCTTTATCTGTTTTTAAGCGTGTATCTCATACCATTTCCTAAAATGATAGGTTTTTCCCTGTTCTTCTTCTCCCTATTTTATGCTATCCCTGGGCTTGAAGCAAGCAGAAAGCTTGTAGGCCTGAATGTATAGAATGATTCATTTAGGGCAGGGGATCTGCTTGGGAACAGAATGCAAGTTAAAAGTCCTTTTCTCTCAAAACAAGAAACTTCTAAGATCATCAAGAATCCATTTCTCTCAAAACCAGAGAAAAAGAATTAGTCTTAGCTAATTAGAACCCTGAAAAGCTATAAAGAGAATTAATTTCTTTTTTAATTATATGTATAGATACTAGAAATCTGGTGGGGCTTTCTTTCCCCACTGTTGGCATACTTAGTATTTTTCTGTCAGGCCAAAGGTCTCAAATGAGTAACATGTATATTTGTCCATGTTTTTTTTATGAATATCCCATGCAGTAACCTTTGAACTCATTTCATACAATTAATAGTTTTGATGTAATTCTGAACAGCATAATGTCAAAAGGCTGTATTAAAATAAGTGTTAAATAGAACAAGGAAATTATTTTTAAAAAAAGTAGAATGTATGTATCACTGATGCTGATATTCTATACAAACTAACTCTAGAAAATTGGTTTTACACAGTTGCAAAAAATAACTAATATTTTGCATTATTGAAATGTGTTATCCCTCCTTTTCAAATAAGCATTTTGTCTTCTTTTATTTTCCAGGTATTTTTTCTTCCTTACTCCTCCTAGAGGAGAAATTTGTCTTGTATTAATCCTCTAAGTTTATTTTCTTTCCATTAATACATTCTCAAATGTAGTTGTCCAGATGTGGAACTATTCAGCTTGTATCTTGCTTGTATCTATGACCTATGGAGAATTTTGTTAATCACTTTTAATAAGCATGAATCTACATCTCCTATACTGATGAATATTTAAGGTTTTCTTGAAACTGTGGTTGTTTTCCTATAACTTCACAGTTAAACATTGTTGTAATCACACAATCAAGAATCCTAGCCAGATGCTGTGTCTAAGTTAGCTCAGTTTGCTTTTTAGTAAACCTGCTACAGCAATCCGGTTTGTATCTTCTTTTTTCTTCTGAAGGAGTCAGAAGCGTGCATTTTTCTGTTCCTTAGAGAATAAGATGAGCTAGATGTATTCATTTGCATGCAGTGAAGGCTTACATTTTAAATCTGAAGTCCTTTAAGATCTAGAACCAGGAAATCTGAGCTCTGTTTTGCTTTGCTTCAAATTAAAGGAGGAACGAGAGGAGATTTTATTTTCTACCCAACACTGAAACCTTGGCTTAGAAACATTCAATTAGTATGTAACCCCATCTGTGCTTATGAACTACTGGGGAAACCAAAATTGGACAGGAATAGTAGCATGAATAGCTAATTGCTGACAGAGATGTGTTGGCCCTAACTTGTGATGGAGGGGAGAGCAGACGCACCATTTCTTGGTACAGAAATCTTGTAGCTCCTTTGTATGAGAGCATCAACACAGGACTGCAATGATACATTCCCTGTGTTTTCCTCCTCCGATGAATGCTCCTTTTCTGCAGGGCCTTGTCCTTTACTGAACCTTCAGTGATTTAATTGAAGCTATTAAGTTTCTCTCACCGTGTACATTTATATTAAAGCCCTCTTGGGAACCTTGAATAATATATTGAATGTTTTGCTAAGGGAAATTGAATCTTCTTAGTTTCATTCTAAGACCGTGTACAATATATGCAAGAGGATCAAGATGTTTGGAGCAGTGACCTGTTACACTTTCATTTGTCTCATTATCCTATTAATCTAGTAGGAATGACTGAACATCAGCCAATCAAAAAGTGTATGTAAATCTGTCATTTAATGAATAATCTCTCTTTCTACACTGTAGTTCTACCAGCAGTTTTGGAAGGTTGTTTTTTTTTTTTTTTTTGTTTTATCAGTGAGGCATAGCAAAGCTTAATCGGTTTGCAGTTAATGTAATTTTTCCTTTTTCTGTGGTGAGAGGATTTTTTTTTTTTTCCCCCCGTGCATGATTATCAACTGAGATTTTGGGGTTTGTGTCCTGTGAAGAGAGAACTGTACCAAAATCCATTAGAAAACTGTTTCATGTCTAATTTTGAATGTTTGGAAGCCTTAATGAATTTTCCTTCTGCAGAAGAGGGATCTGGTGCTTAATGTTGCCCTTATGTTGTAAATCTGGGTGGAGAGAGGCTTACGTGGAATAGAAATAGTGATTCCCAGAAGGACAATGTTTGGAGACTGAATTTAAATCCTATGTTCTTGACTCTAGATCAGATCTTGAAATCTGCAAAGGCTGGAGGGAAGATGGAAGTGGTTTCTCCCTTTGATTTATTCCATATCTGTGAAATAGCTGAGAAAGCACTCTTGAAGGGACTTGTTGCAGAGGAGGCAGTTTGAGGGATGGAATAAAAACCAAAAAAGAAGAAACAGTGAAGATGAAGGCACTGGTAGTAGCAGGGCAGGACCAAAAGTGAAGTACAGATGATGCAAATGCAAAGAGCAAACTGGAATTACTGTGTGGTGGGCAAATGGTCACAGAAATCACTGTATACATCTTAACAGGCTCCGGCTTTCATGGATTGAAGTCATAGAGGAGCAGGAAACTACTTTTTTTTCTTTTTTAACTTCACAGTAATTTATTTGTGGACAGGATAAGACTAAAAAAACTACTACAGATATTGCAAGAGAGGAGCCATGGAAACATTGAGTTGCATTTCCCTAGAACTGTGGGGGAAGATTATTGGTAGAAGGGGGAGGAGTCGTTTGCTTTTCAGCTGCTGCTTTGAATAATGAAATATTTATTCTCTGGGAGAAGAAAAGCTGAAACAATAGAGCTGTGTTTGTAGAAAAATGGTCATTTGTCCAGACTCTGATTTCTGGTTCATCAATACCTCTTTGTGAGAGGTGCTTCCCTGAAATATGCCTTTGTTTCAAATGGAATGCAACCAGGGGCGTATAGTGCAAGGAGTCTCAGTTGGATAGGCTTAAACAAACAATAAGACAGTGCAAAGGCTGAAACTAAAATGTATATTTTTCTGTGCCATGTTCTATTCATTACCTGATTAAAGCACAAGGCGAAACAATGCGATTTGAAGCTTCCAACGAGATAAATTGTATGTCTGTAGAGCAATCTTAGATGTTTTTTAAAACAAAATGCAACATCATTGAAAAGGTACTTGCCAAGCTTTTCATACTGCTTGATGAGATTCTAAATGATAGAAATAACAGGCAAAGTTCTCTTAATTTGTGTCTGTTCACAAGGACAAACACCAACTTTTTCCCTCTTTTCCCAGACCACTGAGCCCAGTGATCCAGTGTTATACTTGAAGGGAATATGACAGGTGGTAACTGAGATGGCTTTAGGTCACTTTCAGTGTAATACATCTACGGTCTCAAAATGACATCTGCTTGCCCAGAGGCTGCACTACTTTATTTTATTCTCTCCATGCCCCAGTATTTTTTGTTGGAAGCAATTAAGAGCCAGGAATATTTATTAATGCGTTGTTGTTGGTCATGTTGTCCGTGTTGTGATGATGGTGCGTTAAGGCTTCCTTTCTCTGTCACAGAACCACAATGTGACCTAGTCGTAACAGAACCTTGGGACTGGCAGTTTAATGGTGTACAGGATATGCTTTTAGTTTGATTTGTTATACTTTTTTCTTTCCGTAGGGACATGTTGACCTTGGCTGGTATTTTGACTTTTGTTTCTTTTTGAAAGCACCATCTAGTGGTAAAAACTCACAAGGAGATTTAGGAATAGGGTTCTGTTGCTCCTTCAGGGCTTTCTTTCTGTGGTAAACCTGTCTCTCTTGTTTTTTCCTTGGCTAAAAATAAGGCTCAAGAGAATCTGCCCAGGTTACTAACCAGCCTAGTTGACATTTGGGACATGGTTTAGTGGTGGTTTTGGCAGCGTTAGCTTGATGGTTGGACTCAATCTTAAAGGTCCCTTCCAACCCAGACAATTCTGATTTGGAAACTAATTGGCTGCATCCCACCTCTGTGTTGCTCATTTTTGCCAGAAGCTTAAGTCAAATAGAACAATCACCAGGAAGTGATCTATTATTCTATAAGTGTAAAAGGTGATTGCTGTATTATAGTCAGATAAACAGGTGATACTGTATCAATGGAACCATGTGTCTGCTCTAGAGGCAGCTTAGTCTGCAGCAGAGCTAGATAGAGAGCTTCTGTTCTGTCAACTCTTTGGATTTTTTTTATTAAAGTGATTTATGTATATTTTTGATAAAACAAAGTAGTAAATAAGATATAAGGGTATCATGCTCTCCCCAGCAAAAAGACATGTACCAGAAGGGTGACTTCCAAGGAACAATGTGAGCACAGTTGAGAAGCAGGATGTGAAATAAGGACAAGGATGGCAGTGTCAGGGGAAGAGACAGCTTCTGCCACCTTTTGTAAAAAGAAGTGCCACAGGATAGAGGGATAGAAATGACCAAGAAACAGAAAGTAAGGAACTACGTGAATGATAAATCATGAAGAATATGAATGTGAAAGCAGTGATTTAAAAGCAGCTGAATACAACTGAGCTGATGCATGGAGAGTTCATTGAGAAGTCAGGACAAACCATCAAAGAATTTGTGAAATGACTTGTTCGTGACAAGGTTGGCAGTAGTTGCTTTATTGTATTCATATGACAGTCTGGTTTCAACAGTATGAGTATCATTACGTCTGCACAAATAATTGATTTGTTCTGGTCACTAAACTAAACATAAATGCGTTCAGCCCAATGAAGTGAACAGTATTTTATTTTGACTACTTAAATAAAAAAGCTTAGGATTTTTCTAACAAAACATGTTAGAGAGATGTTTATGAGTAGCTAAATGTCATTATCATTGACAACCACAGTGATGAACAGATGGTGTCACACCTTGCTGTCTTGCCTGGATCAAAAACTTCCTCTGTCTAATGGGTCGTTGAAAATCTCTCTCTCCCTCCCAGAATAACACTACCTTCCCTTCTCATTGTCACCATATTAAAGAGTATGGGAGGTGTCTTTGAATTTCATTAAAAATATCAAGGAAAAAATGTTTTCTGCTGATCAGTGAGTATGTAAATACATAAGTGCAACATCTTAATAGATAAATCATGAAAGACTTGTCCTACAGTATGGTATGACCTGTTTTTTTGAGTGTTTTGGGAGGAAAACATGAGCCTCTTTAAGTAGGAAGGCGTTTGAAATCCTAGTTGTTTTGTGGTTTGGTGGTTGTTTTTTTTTTTTTTGACCCAGGAAAATCGCATTTAATTACTAAGTTGAAAATAAGAGCTTTGACGTTGTTCACTCTAGAAATATTTTCAGCCTAACCTGAATTCAGTTTTGAAGCAACTGATACCATGCTTCTGATATAATCAAGAATCAACAATGAAAGAAAAAGTTGCTGTGTTATATTGTATGCGGCACAATAATTAGATCTAAAATGTAGGGAGCCAAAACATTCTTCAGTTTTATGCTTCCCTATCACAGCTATTTGTTACAACACAGGTATAACACAAAGGTAGATATCTATGTTAAACTAGACACAGGATTCATTTAGCATAAAGACTTTGCTGAGTTCTGCTGTAATACTGTAAAATTTTGTATCTTCCAGGCAAAAATGTGAAAAAGAAGGAAAGACAGCTGCAGGTACCTCCTTCTGTTTGAGTAAGGTGCAGTTACTTGTCTCTCAAATAAATAGCAAGAGGAGCATAACTAACAGGCCAGTTTGCATCTGCTGTGGGATAAAAATCTTAAAAAGTTCTCTTAAGTCATAAAAGACGGTATCTCCTCACAGCATGAAACTTTAAGTTATCACCAGATCTTAATTCTTGGCTTAGCCATCAGAAAGGATTGCTTCTCTCTTGCCAGAGCCGATGGAACAGAGGCAAAAGGTGCTTGAATAAGTCAGGTCAAGTCAGCAAAGCAGGTAATGAAACAGTATATTTACAATATGTGACAAGTAAGGACATGATACTGATAGTGACTCAAAAATTCTTTTGCAACCCATGATGCACTGGAAGTGTTGATTAGAAATAACCCTCAAAAACTTGCCTCTAAATTACAGTTAGGTATGAATTATCACACAAACCTGAAGGCATGTGTGAAACGGTGTGCAAGTGTGATGATTAATGTGGTGATTGTGTACTGAATTGCTGCTGTGAATTGTAGACAGGAGTTGCTGAAATGCTTTTGAGTTGCATAGTAAACGTATATGAAATTAGGGTTGAAAATGTAATTAACATGAAATAGCCATGCAATGGGAAGGAGAAGGCTTCATTATGGATTTGGAAATGAGTTCTGTCTGGTACAGAGGATTTGTCACTTCCAACTATGGACTGACAATAGCATCACAATTGTTTCACAAGAAGGTATTAAAGCTTTTCACTTCTGGTGTAGCTCTGAAAAAAGTGACCGTAAAGCTCAAACTTTGGCAAATTTATATTGTATATTTATTGTGCGTATTGTAGAGAGGAACTGTACAACATAACACATTTTCTTTTCCAGTGGATTTAAGCAACAAAATTTAGCCAGACTACGTTTATGTTAGTTCTCATGTCCTTTCAGTGATGGTCTGCCAAGCACAGGCCTCAGAGGGTGGTTCTTTATCATTAACATACAGTTGCCAGAAAGTACAGCTATCCAGGAAATTTACTTTGGCTCAGAAAACAACAAACTCTGTTTCTTGGTGCTGTAGGTGATGTGATTTACTCTTCGGGAAAACATTCCACTCAGCAGAGCCAAGATGTTTTTAAACAGACAACTTATTTTCAAAGACATACTGAAACGAGCAAGAGGGACCAACTGTTTTGACTACACAGAGAGGACAGGATTGATAATAAGGATGAAAGACACCTTTTTTTTTTTTTTTAAATTTGTTTAGGGTTTTTTGTGTATGCAATGCATAGCATCACCACCATCTGACTGATGGCATTAGCAGCCTAAATTACATTCCATTGCATCTGATAGAGTGACAGTATATGCCATGAAAGGAAACACAGAATGAAAATCTACTGACTGAAATGGGGAAAGCAAAAGCACCGTAAGCAAAACCCCTTGTGGAAATGCATTGTTCCTGCCTCAGCAGTGTTCTAAGTATAATGAAAGTAAAATGTAAGTACATAAACCTTGCAAAAAAAAAAAACCAACCCAAAGTAATTCTGTTCCAAAATTTCAGCATCTTAGTAGATGAAGCCTTTAGTAAATAGTCACACTATTAGAAAAAATGAATAGTAATGGTTGAAAGATATAATATGATATTATTTTTTAAATTTGTGTCTAAAGGCCAGTGTTACGTAGTGTTACAATGTGAAAAATTGTGCTAGAAAAGTAATTAGTTTATATCCCAGCTATATGAGGTAGGAAGCTACAGTTAATGCTCTGACATTCCTGTTGTAGTCTAAACCCTTGGGTTTTAGAAGGTACATTTACCTGGTCAAGTTTGAGCTCATTTGGGGCCTGCAGCAATGCAGATTAGCCCTGAAAATCAAGGAAATGGTGTTCTGCTCTTCATATACCAAAAATAAAAAATAAAAAAAACCACCAAAACCCAAAACTCCATACCATAACTCAAACCCCACCGCCCACCCCAAAAAAACTCCACCAGACAAAAACCGGCTTTGTAGAGCACAATCATTTGTTCTAGCTAACATTTCATATACTTGCAGATTCTGATCAGGTTAAAGACTAAATAAAAGTAAGTTATTTATTTAAGACCTTGCATGTCAACAAGGTAGAGGTGGAGTAATGACTGTTGCTCTCTTCAGCTCTGTATGTTTGCAAGTCAGTCAATTAATTTTGTGCAATTTTTTATTTTGGCTGAGTTGATTTTCATCTCTGAGGTAGTCTGCAATACCTGATGCTTGTGCCATAGTGTGGTGGTTGATGAATAACCCAATTTCCCAATCACAGTTGTATCAATGCTTTCTTTTTGTTTATCCTTTCCTGGATTGTTCTGTGGAATGGCTGTCAGATTAAGTTATTTTCTTTATTTTCCATAATGCTGCCAATCTTTCATTGGAAGGGAAGGATATGACCCATTCCCATGAGCCCGATTCTACTATAATGCAGCTAAAGAAATGTTGACAGTCTGCTGATCTGTAGACCTAAGCTGATAGCTTTTAGAAGAGCGGGCTTATTGGCAAAGATCTTCCCAAGTATGATTTTTAATGATAGTTTAGTTCGGACTGATACAAAAAATAGCACTTATTGATATTTAAGAGAGAAAGAGTTGTTATGCAATGTATCTACACATTTCCATTCAAAAATTCATGAACCTGCAGAAATACCAGATTTAGCTGCCGTATAATGCACTGAAAACATTTGTGTGTCAAGCAAGAAAGCAGGGTGTTTGCTGGAAGAAATGATATAGGAACAAAAATGTCTGCTTCTCATTGTAAGCTCTTGGAGTAGTTTCAGTTTCTGCTTCTGTACCTGAATACCTCAGCAAATAGGTGAGATTTTGCATGTGTATTATTGTATGCAAATTGCTTCATTCTCTAACTAGCAAAACATTTACATATAGTAGTCTGTAGATTTATTCTAAGGAAGATGGGACATATCCTAGGTAGATTAATATTCCTCTTCACATACAGGGCAGAACTCTAATGGGGCCCCCATTATAAAGCTTCACATTAGGCCAGAGATTTTTGGCATGCACAGTCATCTTATTCTGGTATTTTCCAGTCTCTTTGAAGTCACACAGGTGACAGGATTGCCCGATAGAAGACTTTACCTTTTCCTATGAGCCTTACTTCTCTTATATCCTTAGCCTGTCACAGCAACAAAATTACTATATTAATTTATTGTGAAAATCTTTGATTGGCATAGCTCTTTGGGCAAGTATTTGCTTATCTTGCTCCAAAGAGCCTATTCACCATATGAGGCACTGCCTCAGAAGTGCACAGCAATATTTAGGGAGAACACAAATGTTATTTTAGAAGTTTTACTAGATTTCACTGAATTTCACTGAATTTTTTTAGAGTTGGAAGGGACCGTATAGATCATCTAGTCCAACTCCCCTGCTGAAGCAGGATTGCTTAGAGAATGCTACTCAGGACTGCATCCAGGCAGGTCTTGAAAATCTCCAAAGAAGGGGACTCCACAACCTCCTAAGGATTTAGGGCAGCATGAGCTGGATAAGTTTTTGGGAATGCAGTTCCCTCCCTGCAGTAATTTCAGGAACAGAACACTGAAATGGATTTGTTGATGTAAGATTGTACGTTACACAGTGTTTTCAGCATGGAATTCTCCAGATTAAGTTGTAGGTCCATGGTCATTATGTCTTTGGCATGAGAATCTTGCATGTGTTTATATATCTATGTACATATATGCAAGGGTTTTCTTATAATTTTTCAGTTTTTTTTCAGAACCACTTTAGTCAGAGTTGTTGGTAGTATCTTGGTATAAATGAAGAAAGTATCTTCATCTGTTCTTCTTCTTTAAGGCAGATTAGGTCTAAGGGAAACACTGTGAAATGTGTTTACAGAAACCTATCAAGTAGGACTCTCAAATGCTAAGCATTGTCCATGGGTGTGGTTTTTTTCAATCCTGTGCAATTTTCCTCTTTTTGTTATACTCAAGATATCTCTGTGCCACGTGCTTTTTACTTGGTTTGTTTTTTCTTTACCCTTTTTCCAGTTCTACCTGTCTTGCTTTTATTTACTTCCATTTTAACTTGTTTTATTTATGATTCCTCTGTCTGTTGCAAGTTATAAATATATATTCATACTTACATATATGATATATTTAAGAAGATGGTCTTAACTGAAAGACGGATCTGGACCCAAATATTCAATCTTTCTCTCCCCTTCACTCTGAAACATTCTGGTGAAATTAGGACGAGAATTTAAGCACAGAACTATGAAACTGATGGTGACCTTTTCTTTGTGAGATACTGAAAGAACTTAAGTGAGGATTAAATACAGGCTTAATTCTGTCTCTCTGCACAGGGGCAAGCTTTCTGTAGTTTTAAACATTACCTTTTTGACTTGGCAGGGGAAGGAAAGGGTTGTTGATATGTGATACCGTGTAAGGAATCTCGCAGTAACAAGCTCATGTGATGTGAGCCATGCTGAGCATTCAGATTTCCTGTACAATATTCAAGGGCATCAGGCACTGGGTACCACACAACTTTTACCTGGGTTTTAAATAACCCTCCAAGTCTTTTAGTCTGCCAGTCATCTGTACAGAGAAATTAATTTTGAATCCTAAGGAAGTACTGAACAAATACTTCAGTTCTCTTTATTAATGGTATAATAACAAATGCTTGATAAGGACAATTCTCTTATTAATCTTCATGCTTGACGTTCTTGCTCTTAGGCAAAAAATCACTGGATCATGTCATAGCCTGATATTTGCCTTGGCAATCAGTGCCACCCTAATGTAATTACAGTGGCGAGGTTGCAGGGTTGAATTCTTCCCCAGACAGGCCTGTAAACGTCAGTGCATCGATATGCATCTATGCTAGATGCATATCTCACTGAAGTATCATTAGTTTAAGAGTCATTAGCTTTTGCTTACTTATGGACCACTGGATTCATGAATCTTTGGAAGTCATTTGTGTATGTGACAAAGTACTGCGAGGGCTTGGAGAGCCGAAGTTGAAGATTCACTATTTGTTCTTTCAATGAGTACTTGGGGGGCAGGCAGGGGGAAGCTTAAAACATACATCATTTCTTTCCAGCAAAGAGTGGTTTTCTGGGGAGTGGGAGGTAGTATAGATTATGCATCAAAATGAAAATACAAATGCCACAGACCATCATGGCTCCACCACAGCAGTTTAAGTAATCTATACAAAGTTATGGAAAGCTTTCAAAAAATATTATTTCCTAATAAGTTTTCTCTGGGAAGAATAGCTACTTCCTCACCTTCCTTGACACAGGAAGTTGGCTGCTATCTGTCTCTTGAGATACATCTTGCAAAGATAGAAGAGGTGAACTGAGGACATCTGACGAAGCAGAGCGTTTCAAAAGCAATGTATTAGAAGAGAGCACGGTGTGAATTCTGGCACTGTCCTCATATTGTATAACTTCACAAACTTTGAGTTGGATAAAGTTACTCTTGGGCTTCATTTCAATGCGTGTACTAGGTCCAACTCTCTTAAACCTGTGCTAGTCCACTGATAGGGAAGTTAGGGATCTTCCTGCTTATTGAATGTCTGTAAATGCAAAATGAAGCTCAGACACATGCTAAGGCTTATCATGGGATGAGTATGAATCATCATTAAGTCATATCTTACCTGTTAATAAGTGAATGTATCTCAAAAATGCTACGTGTTGAACATAAATATATAATAAAAACATTACAGAACAAAATACTGGGGGAGGAGGCACTTTAAATCCTGTTGGGAAATGTGGTATCCTTAACATTTTATATCAAATGGAGCTTCAGAAAGAGCTTCACTGATAACCAATGTGATAAGATCAGGACAAACGAACTCATTCTCTCTACCTGTCTTCTTTCATTCTTGTGAACCACAGTTGTTACAGATCCACCTTAACCAGGTAGAGAAGTCAGGTAAAAGGCTGCTTTGCCTCACCAAAGAGCTTAAAACAGCTGAGTGAATGTGGCTCTGTAAATAGAAGTAAAACAATAGTTGACCACAGCATCCAAATTACTGGGCTACAAGGAAGTCAACAAACAAAGGTTTTAGTTACTGGGATTGTTGTAGAATTCAGTCTGTAAATATTTTTTGCTCTTACTGATTTAGGAGAAATATGAAAATGGCTGTTTGCAAGAATCATATAAAACTTCTGTAAGGCAAAGTGGTTTGATTCATAAGAAATTAGTATGAATATTCATACAATATGAGTGAGAATCCCTAGCATTATGTATTCCCAGTGTATATCCATTGATGATGTGCTTTACTAGAAATATTTTTAAAAAGCACTAGACTTGGAAGTTTAATTATGTATGGAGTTAATACTCACATACTTATAGTCTGCCAAGCTGGAGGTTGCCTGAAGTTTCCACAACAGAAAAGTGATCCTAACAATGAGTAAGTCAAGGTAATTAGAGTAACGTGATAAATCAGGCTAGCTGTAGCAGAGACTGTCTTTCCAGCATGCTGCCATTTGCTTAGTCATTGCAATCTTTTGTGAGAGAAGTATATGATCCGTATCAGGATTTTTCAAGTGAAACTGAAATCCTGTGTCATAAGTACCTTGTTCACAATGCTGAATTAGCCTTACTGGTTTTCATTGGCTTTTTGATTCGTCTCTCTGCAAAACTGTAGCCTATGAAATAATTTTAGAAACTGCTCCAGCAATATACTTTTGAAAGTATTTCACATAAGAATTGTACTTACTCTGCCCGCCTCCTGCCTTCCCTACCCCTCCCCACCAAAAAATTAGTGTTACTGCAATGCAATCATTATGAAAGTCTTAATGAATTTCTAATAGAAGCTACATTGTCTTGCATAATCTGTATTGCTAGCTCTGTGTGCTTTTGTGTACATTGCCTTTGTGTATGTAAATGGTGAGCAAAATCAAAAAATTCATAGCTTAAGTTCAAAAGGCTCCAGTTTAGAACTCGAGATACAGTTCCAGTTTCTTCCTTTGCCATTTTTTGTGACCTCGTTCATATTACATGATCTTTTGCTATCTCAACTTTGTGCCTTTTGAAATTACCATAAACCCACTTATTTCTTCCCTAAATTTCCACTCGTATTTGAGGCATAAAAGATAACTACTAAATTTGAATGTTCTCTGTAGCAGAGTCAGGAAGTAGTGCCATCATCTTTGCAGTTTCATTCAGAAAAGCTATTGAGGAGAAAAATGCAAAGAGTTCACTTCAAAAGTAGAGATTGTATCATGATCTGCACATTGAATAGTGGTCCTTGTCAGCGTGTGACATCAAGAAGAGATTCCTAGACAATCCAATTCTATGTAAACTTTATTGAATTTACCTTTCCAATATCTACTTTCAACATTAGAAGATAGTTCTAGATATGCAGCTATTTCATATTCTGACTACTAAATAGCATTTGTTTGCTTAAAATATAAAGTGACCAAAACTAAAGATCCAGGGGTTTAGAAGTTTTTATTGGGAAGAAAATTTATGCTGTAGTGTTATATCTCAGACTTTCTCAGTTTAACTATACAGTTAAGGAGTAATTTCTTTTAAACGTATTTAAAATCTGTGTTGGGAATGTGGTCAAAGATCTTTTTTTCAGTTAAGTCAGACAATGGTAATCTTCTGTGGTATTGGAAAACTCTTTGTGCTGGAATGCTATAAGAAAAGTTGACTTTGTTTTACATGTGTTCACAGAGCCACTACTGACCTTGTAGTAGCTTTTTCCAATGTGTTGAGCACTGGTGAGGCCACACCTGGTGTACTGCATCCAGCTGTGGGCTCTTCAGTACAAGAGAGACACGGACATACTGGAGAGAGTGCAGCAAAGGGCCATGAAGATGGTTAAGAACCTACACCATCTTTCCTGGAAGGAAAGGCTGA
>KZ505707.1:544508-580400 GCA_002844005.1 Limosa lapponica baueri | reverse complement strand
TTTTTTTTTTTTTTTTTTTTTACTGTGAGGGTGACTGAGCACTGACAGAGGTTGGCCAGAGAGGCTGTGAAGTCTACTGTGTCAGTGTCAGATCTGTGAGAGCCTGAGACACCACCAAAGTACCTTCAAAAGGCATCAGAGCATAACTTAGAGATCCATTCCAACCTTGGCTGTTCTGTGACACTGTTAATGATTCATGAACTGTAACATTGCAGGACCAAATTAGTTATGCTTTAATGCTTTAAGATCTGACTCTCTGACATATCTATACTAAATTGATGCATTAGGTTAGGGAAGTGTGATTTAGCCATTATGCATAGTTAAAATAGTACTAGGATTAGGAACTTCTAGTTAAATTATCTCACCTTTCTGAATCTGTGTGTAAGTCCAGATGTATGGTTTGGCACCTTAATCTTTAAAGGTCGTAATCGTGAGTTTCTGAGCAGATATTGTGACAGCAGAGAAACCTGGGACCGTATTCAACCAGTCTGACCATAGAGGCATGCTCTGGCCATGTCCATGTGAACTTCAGCACAGGCTCAGAGGGCACAACAGCCCTGTGTAACACCCCACTCGCTCCCTGTTGAAAGAAGATCAAGGCACAGGAACAGGGAGGCAGGTCTAGAGGATACAGCTGAATGATGAGGACAGCAGAACTGCAAAGTTTGTCCAGAGTCATGATCAACCTCCACTGTTCAGATGCATCCCAAGACAGCTGGGATGTATGGAAGACCTGGCTGTTCGTTGTGTTGACTACATGAGAGCTTTAAAGAGCTGCTTGGAAAATCTAATTCTAATCTAGTTCAAAAGCAAGGTACAGCTTTGTTTCACTTTTTTATATGTTTTGTATTTTAATCATTGCCTGGTGGTTTTTTTCAAGGTTACTTTTTATATTTATGGGGAAACACTTTTTTGTGATGCTTATCGCATGGACAAATGACATAGCTCTTCTGACGAAGAGGGCTCATGCCAAGGTAATGCAAGTAACTCCTTAGTTGCTTTTGTCTGTGGAGCTCTGCAAGCTTTCTCTTTCATTAACTTAAAGTGAGAATTCTAGTTGTTCTTCCTGTTGCTATAAATTGTATTCATTGTCTAGGCCTCTAAAGAATAATCATAAAAATCTAATAATCCAGTGTGTAATTGAAATCTAAACGCACGCACACTTTATACTTTTTTATATTTTTCTACTTTAATGGGATTTATTAGATTAGTTTAAAAGCTTCTTGTTGTATCTCCACCTTGTCTCTGACTTCACTATGTCATTAAACTCTGTGCGCTCCATATTAGACACCAGGAAGTTACACTTTTCAAGGTTTTAAAAAGAGCAGACTTTTAGTAGTGTCACTCATTAACCAGTCATATGAGCTATTAAAAGCCCATTTTCCATTTACGTAGTACTGTTCCTCCCAGCCAGGACTTTGAGAACCCTTGACTTTACCCTAGCTATGGCTGTATAGTATAAGCATGTGGTGTTTATGCCAGCTCAATGAAATGTTATTAAGTAAAGAACACAATTCTAAGTATATCTATGAGCATAAATCAAATATTGACATTTCTATCATTGAGGTATTAAAGATGTGGCTGTAAGATCGCTAAGTAATAGTGCTATGAAACAACAAAAAATTGGTTGTATACATCTTTAATTCCTTGGCATTGTATTATAGAATCATAGAATGGTTTGGGTTGAAAGGGACCTTAAATACCATCTAGTTCCAACCCCCCTGCCATGGGCAGGGGCACCTCCTACTAGACCAGGTTGCTCAAAGCCCCATCCAGCCTGGCCTTGAACACCTCCAGAGATGAGGTATCCACAGCTTCTCTGGGCAACCTGTTCCAGTGTCTCACCACCCTCAGATATCTAATCTAAATCTCCCCTCTTTCAGTTTAAAACCATTACCCCTTGATCTATAGCTACACTCCCTCATGAAGGGTCCCTCCCCATCTCTCTTATAGGCCCCCCTATAGTTGTATACTTGCTGCTCTGATTTGTGACAGCATCCAAACAACATATATAGATAACATAACGATATAATAGGTAACATACTGATTTTTAATACAAGTTACAAGCATGCACTCCTAGGATGCTCTCAACCTTTCCTTTAAAGTCAGAGTCTACACAAATTTTGTCCCTTTCAAGAGAATGCTCTCAACCTTTCTTCTAAATTCAGTCTAGTCTGATTTTTTTATTTTTCGAATGCATCTTTTGCAGCTTTGACTATATTGTTGTTATTTCATTAGAAGGGTCATGCAGAGAATTGCAGTGGGTTTTCTGGTTTGCTTTTGCCAATTTTTTTTATAATTTCTTTTAATATTGGTTCTTTCAAATCTATTTGTGGTGGGTGCAATAGTATTAAATATGAAAACATTCTGTTAAACTTACTAATAATTGAAGGAAAGGGGAAATTTCATTCATATCCATAGGAAATAATAGGTATTATTGTTATGATTAGGAAAACCCCAGAAAGCGCTATTTAGTCAGGCTGTTTGTAGATAATGAAGACTATTGTTTAGTTTACATTAGTGCAGTTGTTTGTATAAGGAGTATTGTGGTACTGCTGCCTCGGGTGCCTGGTTTTGTGATTTCATGCTCACATTGCTTCTTATGCAGTAGACTTCTTGCATGCAACAAATTTGGGAAGTTCAAAGAATTGATTTTGCACGTTCATTAAAGGAATTCATACTCGCACAGTCCCCAAACTGATGGTGCTTCTGTCTCCTCTCAGAAAGAAGAGATCTCATTGCGATGTTATGGGAAACATAACAGTAGCAGTATCATAGCAGTATCTCATTGCGATGTTATGGGAAAAAAGGCTTTTTTTTAACCTTAGTAAAGTGTTAATGTGGTCTCATTTAGCTGGTTTAATAAAATTTTTCCACGGAACAGCTGTGAACTAACAACCCCTGAAGACTTCCAAATGAATGCAAGTATGGACAATATCTTTAGCAGCTTCCTCAAAATTTGTTCAGTTTGAAAGGTACACTTAGAAAGTGAGAGGATGAGCAATCACAACAGTGAGATTAAATACTTTACATTATTAGAAATTCTTGTTGTTCTCAGAGCTCACCAGGGAGACTCCAGTGTAAGCTCAAGTAAACGACAGGGGTGGGAGTAGAGCAACTTAAATCACTGGCTGCTTTGGTAGTGGTGTCTTCTTAGCGACACTATGGAGAATTTTGTTTATGAAGAGATTTTATGACAGCACAGCTTGGGTCCTGATACTGTCAGGCCCTTCTTCTTTTTTCCTTGCTATAACTAATTCCCCTTGACTAGATGATCTTAAAGGTCCCTTCCAACCTAGACAATTCTATGATAATTCCCTTTCTTGGAAGGATATTTATTAGCTTCCTACCTGGTTTTACTCTAGTAGTGTTCATCCCACAAAAAGAACACAAGTACGTTTGGTCTAGACACACAAAGAATTGATGTCAGTAGCAAAGAATCAGAGGGAGAGATGTTAAATAGGCTTTAAAATTTCAATTTCTTCAGGCCTATGCTGTGCAAGTTACAGCTGTGTGTCTCTGGCCTTGCATTAACTGTTTTTCAGTTAACTCTGTATAGGGAGAAGCAGCTAAGAATACTGACACATCAACATGATCTTATATATGCGTTTATATGGAGACAGATAAAAGTCTGTCTCTTAATATATCTGGACTCATATTCATGGGTGGGAAAGTCCAAATGATCTTCTGGGCTCCAAAGGAACAAAAAAAGCACTCAAGGGGCTCCCACTGCCCGACTCCTTTCCCTTCTCAAGGGCACTGAGTGAAGTTAGCTCATATTCTGCTGAGAAGCTTTCTGCAAGTTCATGGCACTGCAGCACTGGAGAACAGTGTATTCCACCTCAGGCCACCCACTGAACCTCCTTCCCATCACTTGCTTTAACAGGAGTGTTATGATTGTCATAGTTTTCTAAAAACAGATTCTAGTGCTGTAGTTTCAAATACTCTGGATGCACTAAAGGAGTATGTGCACAGTGAAGTTTATTTGTGAAACAGTGACTGTTAAAACTGTAAAATAATTTTCATGTCGGATGAATTTAAAACAAACAGAAAAAATCTTCCCCTATTTCTCCTCAACAAATTAGATTCTCATGTCAAGTCTTTATGACCAGGTCCCTTTGTAATTAGGGTATTATATATGCTTAGGGCAAGGTTTGATAAATGTCTCTTAAAAGAAGAATAGGCTTAGGATAGTAAGTTTGAAGTAAAAGCACTAGTCTGGGAATAGATCTAGATTTGGTGAGGAGTCCTCCAAATTGTGAAAAAAATCTTATTTAATAATGACTGAAATGTAGCTTAGAATAACAAGAGATATTCTAACTTTTCTAATCAGAAAATTTGACTGTCTAAGGACGCTTAGTTTACCATTTTCTTGCCATCTGGTGGTGACCTGGAATATTGGTAAAGCTCCTTCTTTTCACCAAAAAAGAATTACTTTGCTACAGCTGTACAATATCCAATGTGTTGGACCCCGCCTCTTTGCGAGGCTGAGCACATTCTCTGCACGTTCAGAATTGCCACTGGAATCATCCCAGCTCCTTCCAAAGCCTCTGCATATCCAGTGTCAGAGCCTGTCGCTTCCTCTGCTGCCACGCTGGCAAGTACACCAAGCAGAGAGAGGACATCAATGTCTTCTGTCATGACTGCTGCTGGGAAGTCTGAACTAGAGTTTGGTGTCTGTGGCTTAAGCTATAACTAAGGTGAAACCTTAACACTAAAGATACGTAGGGAAGCAGAGGAGGAAGGATGTGGTAAAGAAAAGCAATCTCTGCTTAACTCGGCAAGACTTCCAATGCTCTATTGATAAATGTTACAGCATTTTTAGGAGACTGTTGGGTTTTTTTAATACAAACCTCTGAATAGCTTAGTTACCCTGCCCTGCCCAGGATTTTCAGATGTTGGAAGTAAGCAAACAAAACTGTAGTTTCAAAGGTGTAGACTGAATTTGACTATTCATAAACAGTACTTTCATGGGTGTTGCCACTCTACAGCTGAATAAGTCCCTAGGGGATGTTCTCTTATCTCGCACATTTCATTCTTAACAAACTGCATTTCAGCTCTCTGTTGCATGGCTTTTCTTTTTTTGGGTCTACTTCTGGGAGTTTTTGTGATACCACTCTTTGGAAGTCTGCTTTAAAGATTAAAATGTTGATGATACTTCCACTCATGTTAAAAATTTTGGTATTCCCCTAAAGCTAGTGACTTGAAGCTCTGCCGTGCTCCCGCTTCTCCTGCATTCCTCTCTATAAAGTAATAGATAGCTTGATCTGGTTACCTTGCAAATCCCGTTTTGTGTCATGTTAACTTCCTCACTGAATCAGATATATGCATGAAGACTTTTTCAGGGGATTAAGAATTCTGGGTTTGGCCAGAAGTTGTCTTGCTCTTCTATGGTCCTTTGTCTAACACCTGGTAACCAGGTGTGTCATACCAGGAACAGGCCTTGAAGACCTGTGAAGTTGTGCAGACACAATGATTTCAGAGAAGTTGAGAATCCAGTCTGATGTATTTCTATCCATATAAACAAAGCCAAAAGTATGTCTCAGTGGGATTATTCCTGTACAAAGGTATTTCTGAGTGAGGCTGAGCCTTGTGCAGTGGGGCAGTGTAAACTCTTCGGGGAGTTGAAGTGTAGTTGGTTAGAACTGAAATGATATGTTATAGGGTTAATCTGTGATCAATATGAGTAAGGTATTTTATACAGATGGTGGAATCTGCCACTTGAATCTCCTCTGACTTGCTAAGAAGTAAATTAATGAAATACAGATCACCTTTTGTTTCAGTATACTTTCATTGAAAAGTTCAATGTGCTCTTGGCTTGCACTGTTTTGCTGTTACATCTGTAATTGCTGAGGGCTGGGTTTTGGGTTTTTTTTATTCTTTGATGTGGTCCTAAAAAGATTTTTAAAAAAGGATTGTATTCATCTGATGAGCAGGACAGTCACATCCAGTAGAATAAACTGTACTTAAATGTTTGATTTTTTTCTAAATAACATACTTTTCATTTTGTGTCTTGTTCATATGCAAACAGAAAATACGGTTTATGTTGTAATTTCTTAGTTTCCTATTCCTGTTAGAAGATATGAACCAAGTCTGTCAAGGGATGTTCGCTCTGCTGAAGGCCTGCTGTGGTCAGGAAGGTGCTAATGGACTCCTGTGAGTCCCAAGCTGTTGCAAAATACCCTTTCTAGGTATTGTGTTTAGCGGAAAAAAAACATCAAAAAGGAGGCGGCAGAATTACATAAGAAATTAAGCAGGAACGAAAGCGAATAACTAGCTTTCCTTGTCTGCGGAAAAGCCATCTGATTTGGGTTTCTCCCTGCCTGTGAATATGATCAGAGTCTCCTTTTTAAAAAGGTGGTGACGCTTCCTGGGACCACACGCTGTTTGTACAACTTCCAAGTGCCAGAATGTTGCTGATTGAAACTAGGTATCTGACTGTTGTTTGTTATTCTTGCCTTTATTGTTTATCAGAGACATACCAAGGCAAGGCTGATTCTCGAGGTACAATACTGCTGGGGAGGGGAGGCTGACAAAAACAACTTAATTTCTGCTGTGTGAACAAACGGGACTTGTAATCTACTCTTCTGCCTGTAGAAAGCAGAAAACATCGTTGCAGGACTCAGGCATATGAAGTGCAGCATAATGAGTTCATGCATTCACCTGAGCTGCCAGAATTGACTTAGGGCATGCTGATAGCCCGAGGCAAGCTATGGAGGTAGAGCCTGCCGGTGTGATGTTCTGTAGGCTTCCCAGATCCTAAACACTGCAGATCCACTGGAGCAACCGTGCTCAGGCTCCAGAGGTGGTTTGTACGTGTGAAAAGTGTGTGAAACATTCCTGCAGTGCTCCTGGTCTTGGCAGATCAAAGCTGGCCTCTTCCTAATTGGGGGTGGGAATGTAGTTTTGTCTGTGGCTTTCTTCCATAAGGGAAGCCAGTTATTTAGCTTAATTAGAGTGAAGTTGGATTATCAGTGAAAAAATAAAAAAAGCAACACAGAGTGTATGAAGCTATGGGTTTTAGTGATGTAGTATTTCAGACAGGTGAGCTATACCAAGGCGTTTTTATTCTTATGGTTGACTGCATAGCTTTCACTTGTAAACTTATATTTTTCCTGGGGTTTTTTTTTGGGGGGGGGGAGGGGGAAAAAATGAGGAAAATAATTGTAAAGATGATTAATCATGGCAAAACTGGAACTATTTCAACTTGGCTCGTTCTCTGTTAGATACTCTTTTTCTTTTTTTTTTTCCTGTACTGGGTAAGTTTGGGATGTTTGCATTTCCACTGATGTTACTGCAGAGAAATTTATGAGTAGAGTCAGTATTCTAACTGAGGTATAGCATCACAAGACATAAAGGTGGCCTACAGGAAGGATGGGGAGGGGCTCTTTATCAGGGAGTAGAGTGATAGGACAAGGGGTGACGGTTTCAAACTGAAAGAGGGGAGATTTAGATTAGATATCAGGAAGAAGCTTTTTTCTATGAGGGTGGTGAGACACTGGCCCAGGTTGCCCAGGGAAGCTGTGGATGTCCCATCCCTGGAGGTGTTCAAGGCCAGGCTGGATGGGGCTTTGAGCAACCTGGTCTAGTGGGAGGTGCCCCTGCCCATGGCAGGGGGGTTGGAACTAGATGGTATTTAAGGTCCCTTCCAACCCAAACTGTTCTGTGATCATGTTTTAATGAGTAACTTATTGTACGCTTGCTAGCCGTTAGCAGAGATTAAACTCTGTCAAAATCCAAAGTATAGCTCGTGATTTTGTCTATGGCAGCTGTGTGTCTCTGATCTGATACTAGGCTTGTGATATATTTTTTTTTATTGATCAGTATACACATTTCTATGTATTAATCCAAAATCTTTGTGCTTCATATTTGAAAAATGGTTGTGCAAAAGTGTAATTTTCTTTATTTCTACAATTACAGCTGTCTAGTGCATTCAGTTTCAGTGAACCTGTCAGTCTCCAACCAGAATTCAGGTCATGGTGACAGAGTTAACTCAGTTCCAGTTACAAGAATTACTAGGGTGGCTTAAAGGATAGGCAGATCTTAGCTGTCATTTGGATGAGTAGCCTGGTGGAAACCACAAATCTAGTTGATTGTATTAGGAGGAGCATGAATGTTAGGACAACTGCAAGTTTTTCTGCCTGTGTTTACTCGAAGGACTTGCACGAAACTAGCTCGTGTAATACTGTGCTAGTCGTGTCGTCCTTGTGCCTAATCAAACAGTAGGTTTCAGGTTTGAATGCCAACCTTTTGTTTCAGGAGGAAGGCTTTGATGTGAGGATGTTTAATAAATTTATAGGTTGTGCTTTAGTTATGTTTAGTTAGTAAGTCCGGGCTGGTTAAGGGTGCCCTTTGGAATTTTGACTGCTCCAAAAGGAAAAAAAAGAAAAAAAAGAAGATCAGGAGTTGAATGAGATTTGTAAGAAATTTGGGGAGGATTGCCTGAAGGGGAAGGTTATTGCAGAGGTAAAAGAATCACAGGCCACCCTCACAACTTGATTATGCTGCTACACAGAACCAAAAATGATTGTTATGGGGAAGGAGGGGAGAAAAGAGGCAGACAATAGGAGCCAAAGTCACGAAGAAATTAAGAATATTGAGAGATATCAGTAATGTGACTGAGTGCTTAAAAACAGGTATTTATTACAGTTAGACTGCCCTAGTCACTCAGGTAGTGCTGGCAGATGACACAAGACCTAGAAAGAGGTGTGTGCTGTTCTACAGTGAAATCTGGAAGATGAGCAGGAACTCCCAAAATAACTTCAGGATGCCTAATTGAATGAATCATAGCTGTACTATCCACTGGTGTCAGAGAGTTGGGTATCCAAACATTTGGGTAAATTAGGTTTTGTTTCCTGTTGTGTCCTATTCCAGTCAGAATTTTGTTCTTTCAGAGTTTTATTGCAGGTCTGGGATGCGTCTACAGTATGGTACATTATGGTCCTACAAAACTAATCTGTATAAATGTCACCATTTCACAATGTGCTTCCATTGGGATAAGTTTAGGTCCTGTCTGAGGTATTGTATTTTATTGCTAATTAGTTAGGGGAAATAAGGAGAGACTGGACTTAGGTGGAATATGTTAAATATCATGGGTGAGAAAGTGCCATCTTGTCCCAGATGGTACTGTTAAAAGATGCTTTACTTTTCCTCTAGTGTAAGCTGGTCAACTTCCGAGCTGTTTGCTTTCATTTCAGGTCCAGAAAGTCTCCCAAATATTGTATAGTTGTTGTAACAACGGTGTTAGTCAAGTTAATAGAAAATTATAGATATAGCTTCACCCTTGTTCCAAGCACCAACTGGGCATGTGTAGGATAGTGAAAAAATGATGCATTACTGAAATCTTCAGTTCTAGTTGTTTCCAAATGGTCCACGTTAAAAGAACAAAAACATTCATTCTGAAAGTTCAGTCATGCGTGTGCCCTGGAACTGCTGTCACAGCAGGAAGAGCCTAATTTGAACAGCTTGAGTAGCATGATTGCTCACAGCATTGCAGCAGACTTGTAGGTCAGTCCTCTCAAGGTCTCACAGCAGCGTTTTGTTGAGTTTTTTTTTTTCCTTTGGGGGAATTGTGATGTGTAGGCAAGCTAGTCTATATTAATAGCATTTAGAAAACTTAAAAAAAATATATTTTTAAAATGCCTGTTGTCTTAAAGTCCTTTCAAAAATAATGAAATGGGATTTTCTAAAGCTCAGTAACAGGAGTGTGGTGATATTTTGAAAATAATGAAAGAATGCAAGAATTTGTTAAAGCATTCACCCTCTTTTCAGCTAAATCACTTCTGATTATACAGCACTTCTGTCCAACAGTTCTATTTCTGCCTAGACTGAAGCTATGGTCCCCTTTCTGCATTCAGTGGTACTCACTAGGCAGCACAATTTGTAATATGTGTACATCAGAAATGCTGAAAATAGTGCTGCTCGACTTAAAATATAGAATGAAGGATGAATGAGACAGAAAAAAGAAGAGTTTGCATTAGTTTTTGACAGCTGTAGTTACATTTGTTTATTTGCAATAAAGTTTTACAATGCACAGAGTCGTGTTTGCATACAAATAGGATTCTTCCTTCTTCCTTGCTGGGGAGTGTACACCAGCACTTCCAGTGCAAATAGAGGCTGGCTGTGGGACTGGGGGGAAGTCCAAGTTATACTGTGAATAATAGTAGGTGGGTCTAAGGCAGAATATCAAGACTGAAGTAAGGACCCTATTGCTGCTTTTCAGTATGTGAAGGTGATTTACAAAAAAGACCCAGAAAGACTTTTTACCAGGGTGTGTAGTGGCAGGACAAGGGACAACCGTTTTATACTGAAAGAGGGTAGATTTAGACTGGATATAAGGAAGAAACTTTTTTACAATGGAGGTAGTGAGACAGATTGCCCAGAGAAGCTGTGGATGCCTCATCGCTGGAGGTGTTCAAGACCAGGCTGGATGCAGCTTTGAGCAACCTGGTCTAGTGGGGGTGGAATGAGATAGTCTTTAAAGGTCCCTTCCAACCTGAACCATTCTATGATTCTGTAATTTCAAGCATTTCTCAACGTACTTCATCTAGCCTATGGGCTGCCTTTCTGAAATAGGATTTTCTCTGTTTTAATTATAAATTTTGCCATAGTTCATTATCAGGTACTTGGGATAGGTCAGAATTGCACAAATAATTAAATGCAACTACGTCAGTGATTACTGCTGATACAGATAACTTATGCATTAATCACAATTATATAGTATTAAGGACGTCTGAAGTCACAAGGTAACAATTAAATTGAAATTATTTTTCCTGTAATTAAATGGGCAGTATTACTTTTTAATAAGTAAAATTTGAACCCTAAAATAGTTGGAAGCATTTCTTCATCACTGTGATTATGCATCTTAACAAAGCATTATTATTATTTTGGTTCTGGAAAGTATCTGAAAATGTGAATGACAGCAAATTATGGCTAACTACTAAGGATAGAACAGAAAAGGTCTTTTATTTATGTCTTCAGTTTTAAACAAAAAAATGTAATTGAGGAATAAGCTGACTTTGTTTCAAGACTTGGAGGATTGAGGCAGTATGATCAAGTTCAAAGTATACCGAAAACTTTATCAATGCAAACTTTTCTAAAATGTCTTTATGTTTAAAAATCTTTTGGAGTATTAATTTCTTTCTGTAGCATGTTTCATAGGCTTGCATCTTATTAATGCTCTCATTGTAGTAGTAGCAGATGCTATATTATATTTCGATACCTCTCAGTCCTTACAGAGTGTCCAGCTCAAAGTTGTATTGCCTGTGAAAGTGGAAAAAAGTGGCATCCTCTCAGGTTTTCTTGCTATTATAAAATTAATGCCCTAGTACACATATAACCAATAATGTCATTGTTTTATGTGTATATTATCTTTTCAGGCAATGGAAGAACCAAATAATAAAGATGACCCAAAGACCTACCTGTGCTGTCAGCACTCCACAGCAAACATGCATTTGTGTTGTTAGGCAGTAGCTGCATTTCTAAAATCCAATCTATTCCAGCCTAACTCAACTGGAATTGAGAATGCTGGGAACAGGAGTTAGCTATGTAGTAAAAAATAACACCTTGACATTTTTACTACTTTCTCTCCTTGCACAGGAAAATTACTATCATTCAGAAGAGGCTATACAAGTAATACTCCATACCGAAGTATTTATCTGTCTGTATACACATAGCATTATAGATAACAATACATAGGATAGAAAATGGCACTTAGGTTCTAAAAGATCTAAGAAGGTAATTAATATGGATAGTTTGTATTTCTGTGAGTAAAAGAATTATCCTCTTGGCATCACACATTTACAAACAAGCAGTCATAGATACAAGTACACAATATTTCTTTTTTTAAGGCATAATTTAGTAAACAAAAATACAGCCTCACAGTATTTCATTTGCCACCCTAAATAGATATATAGATTTTGGTGGTTGGGGGTTTTTTTTTATAATTAGGACTTGACCTTTTGTTTTCTTTAATATTTGGTCAGGGACTGGGTGACTTATATGATACAGTGATATCAATTTGTGTAGAGGCCTGTGGGTTGGGTCTGAACTTGCATTGAATCTTCTTGCTACATCAGTTTGATGGGTTTGATTTTTATTATCTTGACTTCTTAAATTACTAGAGCTGTAATGCAAGCTCACTTGTATTCTTCTGATTCGTATTTAGTCCAAGCTAATTCATATTCTTTTACTGATCGTGTAAAGGTCATATCAACAACTTAAAAATACAGAAGTGTTTTCTAGCAACAATGCCATTATACCATAAGTGTTAATTGAATCCAGCCCGGTTGCGCTCAGCATCGCATCAGCTCAGAATTCCCAGCCATACTAATACTCAGCCTCTTGCTGAGACACCTGCTGCTATGTAATGGGGAGTTGAATAATACTCAGCTGTATCCATAGTTAAAGATGATTTGCTAATGCTGTTTATACCTGTAGACTCAGTAAAAACAGCCAGTGGCCAAACCCCAAAATCTGTTCTTCGTGGCCAATGGTCAGTAGAACCAGCAATGAGGCTTCCGTAGCTCAGAAGACTAGCTATGCTGAATACAAAAGCCAGTAGTGCAAACTGATCCACAAGAAGGAGCAGTAATCACTTCACTCTGCCCTTAGTTGGTAGTTGCTCAATTTTAATGAAAGAACACAGCTTTAGCGTTTAACGTGCCTGAAAGGCACACTTGCTGAATGTGGTTTTAGGTTGTATCGTTACGTCTTAGAGGTATATTTTGAAATTTTTTTGTGTTACTGACATAGGTGTCATTTGAAGAGCTTTAATAACTTTCTTCCAAGGAGCTCTAAAGCGGTGACAATCTCCCAATCAATAGGACAGCCACATTTCCTATTTAATGTAGTTCTGTATGTAGTTCTTAGAAAAGGGCTTGATTCCATGTTAAAAAAGGTAACGGCTTGTCTTCATTATGGAGGTATACTAAGTAACACAAGTAACAGACCTGAAAGGAGTCAATACTTGCAAAGTTCAGATTTTTTTTTATAAGGAGAAAAGGGGATGCGAAGAAGAGCTATGGATAGTGAATAGTCCAGGAAAAGAGGAGGCCTGCAGATAAAAGTGGTAAAGGGAAGCTATATGTTTTTCCCCATAAAAGTTGATATTATTTAGGAGTAACAGAGAGAGGTTTTCTGATGTATGGCTTTTCTGGTAGAATACATGCTGTCTGTAATTCTAATCTGATTTGATTGAGTGATTTCTGATAAATTGTATTACAGTAGATGGTCCTGTTCCCTTCTCATCCATACTGTAACTTGGACCCCCATAGTCCAAAAATAGCTTATTAGCTGAAGAACTGTTATATAGAATATTGTACTTTGTCTCTGTAATTTGAAGAATCATTTCTTATCATAGCAGTGGTTATAAATACGTTTCAAATTACTTTACCAATACTAAATAAGTTGGGGTTTTTTTCCCCTGTTGTATGTGTCAAAACCATGTGATTATGGAACTAGTTTTGTGAAGTATGGCAAGTCAGGAGTACTGATTTATTAGTAGTAAAAACATGTCAAGCACTGAATAATACAAATGAAATAGGAGATGAATTCTGTGAGAAGCTGGTCCATCCTGATACTAGCCCATGCAGTTGAATTGCTGTCTAATCGTTTGACTGACGCTTGCAATTAAAGCACTAAGTATAGACTAGGATGGTGGTTTCTGCTCCTTAGATGCTGTAGGGAGGAAAAACAGCAACATGAGGTTCTGGTAGAACAGGATGGTATATTTCTTCATTCCTTCCCCCTGCCACCCCCCAGGTACACCTCCCCCAAAAAGTGGGAGAATCACACCTCTTTCTCTTCAAAATAAACATCAAGCATGGAGGTAGAGGGTGAGGCTGTAGAAATAGGTACTGGTAGGAGACTGCCTTGGAATATGTTCTTATATATCTTGTTGGCTGTTGATAGGGTGAACCTTGTTGTTTCCTTTGTGAATAAATGCTCGTTGAAAGTATGTATTTCTCCATGAATAACAGCTGGCATATTGCCACGTAACCCAATATGTGAAGAGCTGAGCACTCCTTTCTTTTTCACTATGTGAAAAGCACCTCTTCCTCCTAACCTTCATGTTGTTTTAGGGAAGCTGATATCTCTCTCTACCACAGTTCCATTTTGAAACCAAGAAATATTTGCAGTTTTGTTTTGTTTGCAACGGTGTGAAAAGTTTGTTTCTATAAATAATCTTTCTGAAGACTCTGGTGAAAAAAGAGGATTAATGATTGACTTCACTTACATTAGGAAATATCATAAAACTCATTAATGATAGAAGCAGGCCCAGCATTATTGTGTTTCTTTCTACTTTATTTTGCTCTTTTCTTATGCAGTGTCCTACACCATAAATATAAGTTGATTTTTTGAAGACATTTTGGAAATAGTATATATCACTTGAGATGTCTTTGACAGTTCTATAGGAATTCAAAGAGGTGGGAAAGTGGAAATCTATTACTGCTTAAAAAATATTTTGAAAGCAGAAAAGGAATGCTTTTCTGCTTGAATGAAAGATAGCCTCTAGAAGAAGAGTGTAATTTCATATTTTTAAACCATTTGACTGACTGGAAATACTGTAGTTTTAATGCCTCTACTTCTATTCAATTAGAAAAAAAAAGCAGAAAGGATCAGAGTTTTTCTTTTAAAGCTCTAAAGCTAAAAGAGGGAAAACAAAAGAAGTGTATTCCCATTTTAAGTGCAACCCAGTGTCAAGAGCTTCAACAAGGCAAATATGGTACATGTAGTCTGTTTCAGTGTAATATTTGAGATTTACATGTGACAACTGTTGAGAGCCCTTTGCCCGGGAGGGTTAATTCCTCCCTCCAGAAGTTCAAGATTTAAAAAGTGTGCTAAGTGAAAGTAGCATAGAACAAAGTGCTTTGATACTGCACTGGATTTTTTTTCTTTGTCTGACAACAAAGAAACACATTCATTGTATATAATGAATTTCTCTCACAGTTCTGGAAAAGCTCATTGTTTATTCATGAAGGAAGGTCAGTAAGGCCTGGCTAATCCAAGCATTTCTTTTTTTAATTTCTTTTCTAAAAGGGTGATTCTTGCCTTGTGAAATAAAGATGCATAGGAAAATGTGTGTGGCTTGCAGAAGGGAAAGTCAATGGGAGACGTAAAGTGGGTATGTGTTTGAAGAAATTTTAAATAAGACCAGGTTGTATTTTTCAATTGCATTTTTTGTTCTTCATGATTACTGTCACCAATGACTTACATTTTAATTTTTATCTGCATTGTAACTGGCCTCTGGTTTTACCAAATAGTTCCGATATAAGCTTTTTTTTTTTTTGCAGCTGGTAGGGCTGAGTCCAGTGACAAAAACTTGTCATTTGAGTCTTCCAGGGAAGAATTCTGGAACTGGAAAAACCCCAGAAAGATGTAAAAACCAGAAAGACTGGAAACACGTGTATTAGCGTAAGTTGATGATGGGTGAAGAGGGGGGAAAAAAACCCGATACATTAGGGGACAATTCATGTGCTTTACCATTTTCAGTTGGGAGAGCTGGTTCTTAAACTTCTTCTCTGGAAACATGACCCTGAGGTTACACAGTCGTTATCTGCATTGTTTTAATTACCAAGATTCCATCAAGTAGGAGGGAAGAGGTGTATGTAGTAGATGCCATGACCTCCTAGCAGCTTGATGTGCAGTGCAGCCTACCATTTCCTGGGCTGTGATTCTGTGACGGACGCACATACTGCCTTTTAATTTGTGCCCAATGTAATTTATGTAGCAACCCGCTGTTCCTTTTTTTTACCAAGTTGTTTCTTACCTTGTATATTGTCCTTGAAAAATTAAAAAGCCTATTAGGTAGTTTAAATAATTTAATTGGAAGAAACCAAAGGGCCAGAACTCCCTCTAATCCCACTGAAATGAGAATAAAATGCCAAACTAAAGGAAATTTCAGCTCCCCAACGTTTCATCCTGACAAGGTTCTGGTGCACAATGATAAAATTTTCCACTCTCAATTATTAAAATCCACTTAAGCCGCAATTCACAAGCATTATGGAACACTATTATCTACTTTTAATAATTTGTTTCTGAGAGCATATTATAAGACTTCAATGTTAAAGGAAATGTAGCCAATAAATGCTGATTATTTTTTTAACTTTATTTTTTAAGGCAGCACTGAAGCCTTTTTCTTACTGACATTGTTAGTGCAGCTGCCTCTGTTTTGATTTAGAGTTATTGTTCAGTGTAGCTGAGAGAGTGAACTGAGACACGGACAGTGAGGGAGTATGCCTCAGAGACAGAGATATCAAGTGAGCTATTTGAGCTGGTTATCAATTGTTAATTGTCTACTGATCCTTAAACTAGATACCTAAACTGAAAAGACCACTATCAGCAACAGATGCAAATTATATGGATCCTGTAGGTGTGCAGGCCCTACAATGTAAGTGGGGTTAATAAATTTTTTATTGCCTATTTGAGCTTTCATATCTGGGCAGTTCTCCTGGTGTGGGCCTCCTAACCCAATGTTGTTCTAAATTCTCTTGTAATTAGAATATAATGCTCAAACTGAAACTGCATTAACAGCTACATATTAACCAGTTGTCCATAAATATATTTATTGTTGGATTTCCTATGTCAAAGATACTTCCTCTAGGATAGCCCAGTACAAAAACTTAACTGATATGGTGCTTACCATGAGAACGGTCTCTATGCTACCCTGATGTTTCATGTCTCTCTTGAACCACCTGCCTATTTATTGTTCTTTCAAATTCTCAGCCTGACAGTTTTGAATGCTGTGGTGAGTTTAGAGCTTGTTGCTGGTACATTTCCATTCTGGTATTGCCTACCGTTTTTCTGATGTAGAATTTTACTTTCAAAAGAAGGCATAACATCTTCAAATGGCAGAAGGAAACAAAAGAAACAGATCCCATCTGAATACTGCTCTTTCCAAGTACCAGTGATTACAAGCCCAAAAGCTGAAAATGTATCATCTTTGGAGGTTCTGTGAGTGTAGTTGTTTACTGTCAAATGCCAAAGCACGAAGCTTCCTCAGGCTGACCAGTCATTTGGGCTGTCCCCCAAATCAGCCCTTCTTGCCTTGTCTCTGTGGGGATAGCTATAAAGTTTTCATCAGTTGCTGCTGTGTGAAATAGCTGAAAATCTTCAAGGAAACTTGCAAATCAGCTATGATGTCATCTCCTAGTTACTGTTGCTTGTGGATTAGGATAGGGAAGAAGAGTACACACCTGAAGACTTCTGTCAGATAAGGGCTTTGAGGCAGAGCAAAGCAGATCTGGAGGGGAGCTTCTCGACAGTAATTCCATTGCTGTCCCTGCGGTGTGCATGGAGCAGGAGAAAACATTTAGTTCCTGTCCCATCTTAAAACAACCAAAACCAACTTCAAATTAATCATCACCTCACAAGCATCCATAGCAAAACTGCCCAAGTAATAGTGACAATCATTGGGGAAACCCACTTAACTGAAGAGTTGGAGATCTTGTAGATCTTTTCCCTAAACTGGAAATTCTAGGTGCCATTTCAGCTATGCTATTATTAATACTTCAAGATAATACAATGCTACTGTTGTTCATGAAGGTTACCAGTACCGTTGTGGTTGACGTTGTTAATTGTTTGATGAAGGAGTTACTTGTATTCAACACCATACAGATACTGTATTTAATGACCAAACTCCTCAGAATGTCACCTGTTTGCTTTCAGTGCTATGAAATAATGTGCTTGTGTTGGGAGTTCATAGTGCTGAGTTGGAGCAGCCCTTGATTTATGTTCGTGTATGCTTTCCTTGACTACTGCATATGCCAGAGGAGAGAAGCGCTGCTGAAAACACGTTACATGATGATGGTTGTTGACAAGATATGTTGTTCCCCTAAAATGTGCTCGTTAAGGTTTTTTTTATTAAATTAAAAAATTAAGTATTTGGTCACCCGTACATCAGATTTTTTTGGATGGAACTGTATTAGCTTAGAGAAGAATGGGAGCAAAGGATGATCCACTCAAAGGATGGATCAGGCTTTGATCTTTAAAGCCACTACATTAGGGTATTAGGGTGGAGTAAACTTCAGTAGCCTTAGTCATTCTCAGACATGGATGAGTGAGCCCCTTCCCACCCTTGGACATAATTCTCTTGCTGCAAAGGGTGGTGGCCATTCTTAAGGTGAAGACATCAAATTACATGTCCCCTCTCTATTTTTTTTCTCCATTCTCACAGGTGATCCCTTAATCATCATCCAAAAATTCTGCACTGGTGCCCCACCTGTCCCACAGTAGTCTGTCATGTGTGAGGCAAAATAGCTTGGTATTGACGCTGCTCTTTGTATTACCAAATAATTACTGTTTTCTCTATCCCGCCTAGTATCATAAACTCTGTTAGCTATTTTTCTGTTTCAAAGTGTAGTTCTGTGTTTAACTGAAAGCCAGAACAGTCTTCTGTAATATGTGATGTTTTTCAGTGCCTGAGATTGCAAATGCCAGCCTCGTCTGTCTTCCATCTTGCCTTTTCTAGTCTTGCATAATGGAACTACAGCAATCTCGCCCGTTTCCTTATTATTCTTTTATCTAGTATATCCACAAGTCTGCTTTTGGTGACAAACCTCAAGAAGAGATCATTAGGGACATAATTTCCTTGCGTATACTTTGAGATAAGACATTTAGCTAGTAAGGGGTAGTTGCATTTTCCACATCAGCTTGTGTGTTTTGTTATAATGAATCAGCTGTATTTTAGCTTGGCTGAAGACATTCTTGAATCCTCTGAGGATAAACCAAAACTCACTGAAGACTACCTTCTGGCTGCAGTAATCATCATTCATATAACAGTGGTGAGGAGAAACCTCAACAAGAACAAAAGCAATAACTCTAATGTCCTGTTCCTGATTACATGCTATTTCATGCATCCACATAAAACTTCCTTTGCAGGGTACCCAATAGTGTCTTGGTTTGCTTTACAGCCCAGTAAACGTTGTCCCCAACTTGGTGCTTTATGTCCCAAACAACATTTTTCATTGAATGTTTCTGGTTGTGCATCTGTTCTTGGTTTATCGTTCTGTAATACCTGTGTTTAGTCAATGCATAGAATCTTTGCAGCCTCTTCTCTCTTGAAACGACTGGAGAGCTTTTGCTGCTGTATAGAATTTGTAAAATCGAGTAAGGTCATCTTCTCTGACTTGTAGCCATTTTGTATCTTCTGTCAGAAGGGAGACCTTCATTATGCAACTTACTTATCTGTACTGCCAGGGGGATTCTACTGGGTGCAGGGTTCTTTGTTTTCTTGGGCTATGTTGAAAAGTAACATTTAGTATCTAGGCTGTCCATTTTTTTAAGCGTCAACTTTCCAAACTTCTGATCTAGATGCTCTTGCTGTCCTTTCTTTTATGTTTGGTTGTTTTGTTTTTTTTTTATCTCTAACTGTTAATTAGAATATTGAGTTTCTTCCCTCACTGTAATGGGCAAATATTTATCACCATTTCAGATTTTAAAATAAGCAGACATCTTTCACAACTCCAAAACTGGTGCCCCTGTGATTTACCATAGTTGGCTAAAAGGCCCTTAAAATATGGTAGTAGCTTGTTCTTATCAACAAAAGCTGCAAAACTGTTTCTTTTGAAGAGGGATAAGTGCAAATGTGCTAATTGCCTTCCCTTTTCCTTTGATCTTTCTGACCAGTTTTTCTTAACGTTGCAGGACTTCTCTGAATTCAGAAATGAAAGGAGGTGCCTTCTAATCAGTCTTAATGCTCTGCATAATTCTTTTTCCCCAAAGAAGCCAGCTCATAGCTCAGCTGAGCAAATGTGTTTATAAACACAGTCTGGGTCATCGAAACAATAAAGCAGCTGTATGTCAGGAAGTATGTTCCCTTCCAGTCTTCTTTCAAAGGCGAAATTTAGGACGTTAAAGCAGACTTCATATTTGGGTGGGCATGAGAGATTTCATAGCTTATTAAATAGTATATTCTCTTCTGGTTGTACCCTCGGTGGTGAGGATATGGGCCGTTGATGGGTTCCACTAAGACAGTGTTGACCTCCTTGCGTTGGCATAGGAGTATGCAATAAAGATAAAGTTGCAAAGTTGCTGACAGATGCACTTCCATATCATTCATTTGATCTGAAGAGACACTGAATCAACAGAATAAAGATCTCAGGGCTGCCTTGCTGCAAACAGCTATGCCCTTCGGAGTGATACCTTTGTCCTTCAGTGTTCATTGAAGTGCTTTTTGGAAAACGATAGCCTGAGTATTAAAATAGCACAAAGCATCCGAGTCCTCCAGAGAAGGGGAAAAATACAGATTTAACATAAAATGATACAGCATTGGTTTCTTTTATCCTTTTGTCTTTCATTTCAAACTGAATGTTTTGGGTTTTTTAATTGATAAGGCTATTCCTTTTCTGGCTGCATCATTGTGTTTAATTGCTTAGCCTCTGTTTTGTGTGTTGTATATAAAATTTAAACCTATGTACGCACAAGTCACAGAATGATAGGGGTTGGAAGAGACATCTGAAGATCATCTAGTCCAACCCCCATGCCAGAGCAGGTTCACCTAGAGCAGGTTACACAGTCCTTTCCCCACTGCAAGTGCAGAAATATACAATCCAGTTCAGATATTATCAGTGATTGCGAATAAAAGCGTGACAGCTTAAATCTCAGAAACTGAACCTGCTAAATCCCTGTCTGATACAAACCCATCCATTGAATTTCATCCACAACTGTTTTCTATCTGAGTTTGGTTGAAAGCTCTTTCATTCATAACTTAGTGCAAATCCCAAATTATAAACGCAAATTTAACTATAGGAAGAAAAAGGCAGAAATTAAGAAAATCTTTCATGAATGCATCTTCTTATAGGTGAGAGGCAATTCTGGGATTAATGTTTTGCAATCTAATGAGAGGTAACACTGCTCCGTGGTGTCTTCTCTAGAAACAGGGAATGCAAGTTTGACAGGTAAACATTTGTTTTGCACAATTTCTGAGTGATGGGCAATGAATGTTCCATACGCAGCAGGGCGAAATTGGGTGCAACTTCCTTTGTAAATAATTATCATCTGCCTTTTAATAGGCTATAGTTATCAAGTACAGTAACAGTTTCCACTAAGTGAGTATTGCTGAGTGATAAGTAACGATGACATTCTTTTATGATTAAGTAATCTATGTATTATATGTATTAAATCAATGCTGCATGTCAGCAGTGGGATGTAACAGTTTATTGTTTAAAATTGGGTTCACCAGTTTGACATTTCTTGTAAGTATAAAAAGGGGCGCTATTGAGATTGGAAGTGTGCAGTGGTGAATACACATGCTATATGTCAGTGAGGGATGCGTATCTAATACTTCTCACCCTGGTCCCTTACACTAAGTGTTCTTGTTATTTAAGTGTTAACAACAGTGCGAGTCATCTCCAAAAAGAGTGGTCTCCTTATAGCTGCTTTCTTGGCTATTCTTTAATGCACTGAAAATTGTGGAATACATAGGAATGCTGTCATTAAAAGAGACTTATATATTGATAAGTATTTTCCTAAACAATTTGAATTAATTTGACATTTCCCATTCGGTGGGGCAGCCGCTGTATCTCTGGTGGAGTTAATACAATCCCCCCTCCAATGGGAGGAGGTTCACCCATAAGCATAGTTTTAAAGAGCAGTGTGGCACTTGGCTAACTCTCTTCTTCCTACAACAGTGTGCATTTCTATTTGCTGCTCTTCTTCTATTAGGATTCAGTCTATAAATCAGACTTTAGTCTGTAAGATTGATGCAAGAATGAGAATAACGTTATTTGCTCTAGGCATCAGTCATATGAGTTATGAGTTATTTAAGTGCATATAGCTTTTGTACATCCTTTTTTCTGTGTGTGTATGAGAGAGATGCAGAGGAAACTGTTAACTGAAATTATGAATTTGGACATATGCTGTACGATGTTGCTAATGGGTTCTAAGCTGTAAACGCAGTATGTATGGTTGCCTAGACTGAAGTCCTATTTCTGTCATAAAATGGTCCAGTGGAACAAATGAAATGCTGTTATCTACTCTTGCTGTTCTGCTCTCTCTTACGGTAACACATCTTTTGAATTTCCCAGCCAATGACTACATTTTGCTTTCTTAAATACTGTACAGTGGTTTATCTTGGGCTGTATCTGAGTTCAAATATGAGGTAATTTGAATTATTTTTTCTCATTGCAGTGCTATGAGATTACACTGAAGTTTATCCACACTATTTTGTTGCGCTACCTTGAGATGTTTCTTTTGTTACATATCCACACATTTCTGTGCATCCCCTAAATAATTTTTCAGATTCCTAAGCCACTGTCATAGGGACTAATGTTTTCCTGCATAGCTCTGTGGTTTGATTCTTATTTCTTTTTATTCTTTTTCTTTGCAGTGGGACACAGTAAGAGTTTGGATCTGGTAATTAAGCTACCAAACGCTAGTGGATGTTTGTCTTGCATTTTGTTTAGGTTACTTTCAAACAAATATTTGGTACAGGGGAAGATACATTACTGACACTTTTTTCCAGCTGTGAACACAGACAAAATGTCTGTGCATTTGAAGCTGCAGCAAGCAGGTGAGGTGCTGCCATTTTGTAGAGCATATGATGATTAGTAATATGAAAAGGGAGAGTTAAGATGATGGTAACTTGTTAGTTCTGTTTGCAGAGTAATTTTTAAGAAAGACTGTGCTTTTTGTGATTATTTTAGTGTAAGTTAGTGGCTTAGAAATGGAGTAATCCTGGTTGATGATGTAATTTTGGGGTGAAGATGCATTCTACTGTCCTGGCTGGTTCTTTTGTTCTTGCTGGGTTAATTTTTCATTACTCTTGTTGACATTTAGTTGAAGATGAAACTGTAAATCAGAGTAGGTTTCCTAGTATTCTTCTGCACTGGACAATAGACGTGTGCCTCATGTAACATTTGATTTCTGTCACCTTTGTAATGCTAATATTGGGGAAATGGCTTGAAGAGGCAGACTGCAGAAGAAGAAACAAAATTCAGTTTAGAGAATGAAAATGGCTAGAGATGTCACTGTCACACTGGTGGCTGTCGATTTGATAGAGCAGGAAAATAAATTTTAAAGCTGTGAGTCTCTAGAACTTCTTTTGATTGTAGTGATTAGAAGGGAGGGCGTTAAGTGGTAAGGAGATGGTCAGGGTCTCTTTCATCCATACAGTCTGGTAGCAGGCAGACTATTTAAACAGAAGAGGGATACTTCTAACTCCTTTCTCGATGTAATTGCGAATAGAGCACATACCATGAACTGACACACCTCCCTGCAGCAGCATTTCCGAGCTGGCTGCTGACCTTCCTTCACAGCAGTTTGTACAACTATCGAAACATAGTGATTGAAGCCCTTTTGAAATCTTCTGTTTAGACACAATGGCACTAAAGGGTTTCTTAATAGATGGGGAATTTTGCTGGTACCTTGGCAGCTGTGTGAATAACCAACCCGTGCATCTTGTGCTCGGTGATGGCACTGATCACAGAACTGTAGGGGTGGCAGGGATTCTCTTAACATCTTGACCTCTGCTACTACTCTTAGAGCTCCTTTCATTGACTTGTGGTTAGAAGCAGCTTAGGGGCGCCTCCTTTTTTGTCTGCTGAACACTACCTTGGAAATACCTGCATACAGAGAGTCCTCTATGCTTGGAATTGAACTGGCAGGAGTCCAGCGAGAGCAGCCAAGTCTGGGAGTAGTTTTCATTACAGAATGGGAAGAACAGGAGGAGAAGAGGAGTGGCTTCAGTAAGCAGGCAAAATGACTGTTGCCTCCCATCATGGGGGAGAGGATACCCAGTTGGAATGATCCCGAAGCAGCAGAGAGCATAAATATAAAAAGCCAGATCAGGTTACTTATAAAGCAATACTGAACTGATTGAAAGAGTAGTTACAAGCACTTCCCCATGAATTGTCAAGCAAAGCATCCCTGTGAATTTGAGACTCTCTTTGTAACAAGCATTACTTTCTTCACTGTAATATGTCTTGTTGTTTGTTTCAAAGAATATTTGTGCTGTGGGTATAGTCTAGTTTCAGACTTGCCAACTGGTTCATAAAATGCAACGTGCTTCTGGAGATAAAATGTACAATTATAGGGCTATCGTTCTGTAGAAATATACAGTGCATTTTAAAATAATTTTGAAAGAAGTGCTTGAAAGTGGGTATATCCTGATGGCGTCTGTTTGGGTGGTTTTTTTTCAAAATCAAATTAGCGCATAATCCCACTTTTTGGGGAAAAAAAAACAACCAAAACCAATCAGTTACAGGATACATCAGGTACTGTTAAAAATGTGTGAGCGGGAGGAATTACCGTGTGAAACAGCATTAGGCAAAACTGAGAGTACCAAGGTGGTAGCCTTTTAGAGGGTGAGAAGCATGCAATTATTTTTTTGTTAAGGACCAATGGAAAATGGAGTGTGATTTGGGGTATTTTGAAAATCTTGATGAATTTCATTAACTTGATCTGAAATCAAACATTAATGATGTCTCTCTGACTACTGGCACTGGTCTTACGATACCCACTGCAAACCTGTTACAAATACTGGTTGTACTCTGTACTGTGCCATTCTGTACTACCACTGGGAAGTGCTCTCCAGTGCTTAGTAGTTTATTTCTCAAAAACTTTTGCAACTTGCCATTCTTCCGTACTTCTTTAATGCATCTGATAGACGTATTTTTAGGTACGTTCACTGAAGTGTTGCCAACTTCTATCTATAACTTCAGCATGGAGGAGTGCACTTTCGGGTGCTGCTTTTTCAGTAGAACAGGAAATGTGAGTCTTGAATGAGGAGAGGCATAACCTTCCAACTTCATGTCAGGTGGTTCTTCCTTCAGGTTGGGCTTGTGCCAGGAAGGTTGCTTAATCACCTAGGTGAATGCTGTAACTCGAGACAAGCTCCCTTTCAGTTCAATATCAGTCAAGTGTTAAATGTTTTCACTGTCTTTTTGCCTTCTGTGTGCTTTGCTGTTGAAAATGGTCTGTTGTGTTTTCTATCCACTTCTGATTTACACTGTGCAGTACAGATTTGGTTTAAAAAAAATAATTATGCATTAAAATTTATTTTAAATTCCCTTCTTTTAAGCTATGTTTAAGTAAACTCTGTGTAATCTTTTATTGGAGTGGTGCAGTTGTTCTGTGTATCAAGGAAAAATGCTATGTGTATGAAAAATCTAGATCTTTTTGTCCTGCGTAGTGTAAGTATAAATATACATAGATCATAAGTATTAATTACAGGAAAAAGTGATAGTGCCATCTATTGTTATAACTGCTTGGTGCTTTGCATGCTAAAATCTTGTCTGCTTGACAGCTATCCTCCAATAGCTTGATCTGAAATTTTCCATGTATTTTTGTCTGTCTGTGGCTAGTGATGTTATAATTTTGGCTATGATATGTAAGCCATTGGAAAAGAGAGATCAGGAAGAACAGATTAGTTTGACAATGCTAAAGAAACAAAACATTAAGGATCAGTAAAGCTTTGCTACCTTTATTATGAAAAGCGGGAATTTGCCATTTGATAGAGGAATAGTTTATTGGAAAAATAGATACATTTCAGAAACATGCCAGATCTTTAAATGCTTCATAGAAACTTGTTAGAGTTTGGAAGCTAAATTCTGCAAAAATTGTGTGCTGTATATACCACAGCCCAGGACTGCAATCATTAAGAAACTCTTTCCTGCAATTTAATCTCTGAATAGGTAGAGGTGATTGTGGCACTGATTGTTTCTGGAGCTGAGAACCCCAGGAGTCGGTTTCTGCCTGTAACTGAAGACTGTACTGTAGTGTGTGCATACAAGGGGGCAAAATTAACTTCAGTGCTCTATAATTCATCTTTGACTTTGCAATGTTAACATTCCTTTAACTACTTTTTGGCAGTAATGCATGTCTATTCTCAGATACGTACCTGTTCTACTCTATCATTAGTATACTAAAGAAAGTGATTGCAAGAAAATGAGAGAGTTTGTGAAAAAGAGCAGGAAGCCAAAAAACAGAAGAAAACCTTAAAGACATTGAGATCTTTTCCTATTATTATCAGTATCATTCACTTTCTTTCTGATACTTTGGCACAATTAATATTAGGAGCCTAGTGCCAAAAGCTCTGTTTTCCAAATAGATGAATGAAAAGGAAATTACTGAGTGGACGTCAGATGGATTTGTCATCGTTTCTGAGATAAGATTGTCTTTCATGAGGTTTTACAAAGGAAAATTTTCTTTATAGGGTGTGTCCCATCTTAGTGGGTGACACTTCATGATTGTTCTTCTTCCTGTCCTGCCCCCTGCTTTTGGTACTGTTCCCTACAGGCTTGTGCGCTGTGTGATGTTCCAAATCCTAGCTAATCCAATAAGAAGTAAAATTATTAAATATACACAGTTTACGATTATGTCTAAAGGTAATTAACTAGCTTTTCTTTTATAGGTAGGGATTTGAATGGTGACTTTCTGTTCCAAAGTTTGTACACAGAACAGAAGCTCAGAACAGGTTCATCCGTTTTAAAGTTTTAACCATCATCCAAACACTTGCTGTGAAAGCACAGGAATCATTTCCGAATGTGATTTCTCCAGACAGAACAAAAGATAAACTAGTACAACTAATCGATTCATAATGTTAAAGATTGCAAGTAAAAATGAAGTGCTGTATTTTAACTGCAGCTGAATTTTACCCCTGGAATACTACGTGGATAGATTTTTTTTTTCTTATATCTCTGGAATTAGCAGATTATGTCAATCTGTAAAATATGATGGAATAACAAATATAGTTTAATGCTGTTGTATGAGATTCTGTAGCTTGTGCTATATGGGAGATCATACTGTACTTTTCTCCTGACCCATGAATAAGGGGTGGGAAGGAATAAAAATCAGAGTAAGAATTATGTCTGATAAACTCTGAGATAAGAGTTAAGGGGTGTTAGGTAGTTGGCCACATTCCCAACTTAGGCATGCACTTTCCATGGAAAACCAGAGTTTACATGTACATTTATCTGGTAAGATATTACAGTATTGGTACTGAGTCATTTACCTCCTTATTTGCTTTCATCTCCTTTGAATTAAATACAATTTTATTTTTAAAAATTGTTCATTGACTTAAGGAAATATAAATGATGCTGCAAGCCATTCAAGAGAACACAATAATGAAATTGGGAAGTCAGAATAGTGTAGCAATAGATGAAGGTAACACAAGGCATGCCTGCAGGAGCTGCAGAGGAACAAAAGCTGGTCTTGCAGGCCAGCTAGATACAAGTGAGCTTCAGCCTGGGAGCTGAATCTGTTGCAATAGTAAGCTTATCCTCCTGTCAGGATAAAGCGAAGCTGGACTCGACAAACTGCATCCTGTGCTGCTTTAAGCTGGGTGATTAGACGGGGAGAACAGTTTCTTTGCTAGCTTGGGCAGCTTCCTTGCACTCCCACCAAGAAAGAGTGAACGCAGAAACCTTTGCGTTCCTCTATCAGCCACATGTAACTAGGTAAGACCTGCGTTGCAGAGCCAAACTGAGCTTTTTTTTGTTTTTGTACTAAATATTGGAAATCCTTGTACATCCTTCCTCTCCTGTTCATGTATTTAATATGCTTATAGTGCTGAAAGACTGCTTTCATTCCTAAAAATATCCTGTTTTCTGAGACAAATACCACTTGCATCAACCTGACCTTCAAAAGCATATGAGACATGTATTTTATTCAGATTCTACATGACTGCCTGGTGTTTATTACATAATTAAATTGTGATTCATATTGTTAGCTTTATACAATCATCACCTGAAATCTTACATACACAATTCTTTTTTTTTTTTTTTAGCTACCAAAATAATTGGAATTGTTTCTTTTGAGTGGTATGTGGCTCTCTTTTGTATCCCCGTATTACTACCCTACATTGTATTCTGTTGCACTATTGTATCCAGTTCAACTTGATGGAATACATTATGCAAATCTGTGACCGCTTCTTGTGTATCAGCAAGAGAGATCTCTGAAACGTAAGCACTACTGCAGAGTTACTGATTAAAGGCAGACGCAGTCGAGCGCTAGCACAGTCCGCCCTTTGTGAGAGGAAAGGGTGTTTCGGATAGTACGGAGCCTGAACTGCTAACTTAATAATGCAAAACAATTAAAATTTCCTGATTTTAATGATTGAACCAGCAGTTTCCCATGACCAAAATAGTTAATATTCTCTGAGAGTGGGAATGTTTGAGAGAATACTGTAATATGTACATAGCAGTACTGAGGTGGGAGGAAATCAACTAATGGTGTGTCAAGGGACAGCCCAGGACTTTTGGGAAAATTGTGTGTTAGGGAAGCAAGGAAAACCATACCACACTGGCTTGATCCTGTGTTATATTCCCTATTACTGGACAAGGACAAAAAGGATGCATGCTGTTAGGCAGAGAGCCATAAAGCTGCCAGACCAGAGGACAGGAGTCAGAGGAGAGATGGCAGGCAGTGCTCCATGGGAGTATAGCAAAGGAAAAGAGTTTTCTTCAGGGAAGATGGGAGAGGCAAAGCTCTAAGGTTGTGCAATGCACTAGCGCTGAAATAATCCTTGGTTACGATAGGCCTGTTTGACTTCTTCCTTGAGGCACTGCTCAGCTGAAGACAGAGCACAGAATACATACACAGCTGAGCTTGCCTGAAACTTGGTTTGACCTATCTGTGAGGGGTATGTGATGATGGGGGAAATTAATTGGTGCTTTTCATTTACAGAGAGGCAAATCCCATTTCTTCTGTTTACTTCTTCTTCACCCAGGCTGACATGGTTGGTATTGTACATTTGAGAGCTTTGTAGTTAGGGATGTGATAATTTATTTTTTTTTTTCAAACCACAGCTTCATTTGATGTGAGGTGCACACAGCTCCCAATTGAGCCACGAGCTTATTGAATTATGGCATATCATTTATCGTGTAGTGCCACAGTCAGATACTTCAGGTGCTGCTGTGTTTGCCAGACATTCAAGTTATGTCTGGATTCTCTAATCTGGCTCGGAAAAGTCTAACACTGTGGTTGCTCTTGCTGCAGCGCATCAGTGTTTAGACTTGATTGTAACCAAACACTCTGTGACAGTCTTGCAGTTGCTACCCTCATTGATGTCATGGTGAGATAATTTGCAAAGGAGTTAGATAGTTCTTCATCATGCACCTCCATAGAGACCTATGCCTATTATGTGGAGTGTGAAATCACATACCAGTATGAAGGTCTGTATGTATTCCACAACCTGGAACGGGGATGAGACCTGAATATATCATTTCCTACCCTCCCTGCAGTGATCTGCGCTGTATGTACTGTGTTGTGCCTTGAGGACAACCGGGAGATCAGAGCTATAGCATGTCATTGATACCACTTCAGCCTTGCTGCCTAGACTGCTACAGAGATTTAGGGCTATGAAGGCATCACTTTTGTCTTACAGCTGAACTGTTTTACTCTTCTTCCTCTTCTGCTCTTACAGTTTATGTTCTTTCTATCTCATTTGCATCTATCCCATATGCATGCTGTCTTTATACTCTGCATCCCTGCAGATAAGGAAGAGGTGGCAGAATCACATATGTGTGGCAAAAGCACTGGACTGAGTTTAGGACTGAAGTAGAACAAAACACTCCTGCAGCAGAAAGCAAGGAAAGGAAGAGATTTGTAACTTCTAGGGCCTAGCTGTCCTTGTCATCCCAGGCTGAGCCATAACTCTGAGACACACCTGCATTCTCAAGGCCACTGAAAATACCATACTCCATGGGCTTACTGAGGTTGAAAGATCCACATATCAAAAATGGTTATTTCTGTCTTATGTGATCATAAGCTTTGAGATGATTTAAAGAATTAATTCAGGATTCTAAAAAATAAATGAAAATTTGAGATCCCTGCTAATGTTTTTGGGGTGGTTTCTTAGCTACTGTGTACACTGAAAAGATGATGAAAAGCCGCTAAATACAGGAACATGTATTGAAAAATGAGTTGGATGTATGCTCCTTAGACCTTGTGTGTCATTTGCTCAATTTTATTTATTGTGGGACGCTAGGTAGGCCCTAACCAGCACTGATTAAAAAATGAGTAATCTTTGGTTTGTTTACTATTGGAATTATTTTGCAGAAAAAAGCCACATGTTGTAGGGCATATTCGTAAGACATTTATAGGCAGGGTGTACTGCATGATGAACTTACTCGTCACTCAGCTTGAAGTCCTTTTTACTTTTCCAGGACAGCATGTCTTGTTTTCTGAGGTTTTATGAAGTGTGAAGTTGCAGTGCCAGAATTTATGATTATGAAAGTCTAAATTGTATGTCAAAGCAAACATGGAGGTAACAACATTGAAAGGGGATAAACACTTGGAAGTTGGTTGACAAGGCTGCAGCTAAATCATATTTGTATGCTTACACCAAACAAAATGTAGGACAATTTTCAATACCCTATAATTGTATTCTCAGCCTGAACCCTTCAGAGCTGTCTTAGGTCATGAACAAAGTGTTGTGTTCAGCAAACAAATTTGTTGCAAATTCTTTTCCTCCCAGCTCATTACTGTACTGTCAACAATTGCGACAAGTTGGGTGATTCACACCCACTGAAGTTGTTAGCCAAAAATAGTGGGAGCCAAGGGAGTTTTACAAAAAAGGTATGATAAACTTGATGCCCTATGTGAATCAGATACTGTCGTTTGCAACAGTCGTTGAGTCTGCTCTGCCAAGAGGTGTCCTAGGCTTTTCACAAAAGGTTGCTGAAATCAGTCTCCCTTGCTCTTACTTTAAGGGGTTCATCCATTTGGTTCTCTGAGCAGCTGCAGTAGCAAGGAGACCCTTCACACTCTGAACCAGATAGCACTTTTCTTCTTCTTGTTTTACGGAGTGTTTATCGTTAAGGTAGCCTATGCAAAAGCACAAACTTCTCAACAGCATGCAAATTCTGTTGGGGTGTAAAATAAGTGCTTGTGAGGAAGAATTGATTTTCTTTCTGTTTGTGGGTTATCTATTTCCTTGCATATTAAAGGTGGCTTTTTGTGGCTTCAGAATTTCATTTAACAATGAAGTAATGTTCCTGAGAAAAGGACAAAACTCTTTGGCATTCACATTGCACCACTGTCCTCTTTCTGTAGAAACTGTTTCCTTGAGCACAAACCAGTGCTTGCCCTTAATGTGAAATGACATGAATTGCCTTTGCTGGGTAAATGTTATAAACAACTCCAAGGTCCCATGGCACGTTCAGTTATGTGGAGCTTGCTGGGTTGCCACAGAGTCAAAACAGTCAAGTGTGGTTCTAATTTTAAAAGTTGCTGAGTGGTCTCAGTAATATCATTATCAAACTGAATACCTTTGGTGAAAGGTGGTGAGATCATTCTTGCCCTGAGGAGTGGGTTTACAGTCCCTCAGAAAGCGATAGTCTCTGAATTTAGGTTCCCATCACCTATTTGAGGCCATAACCAGCCCACTGTGGACATAGAAGAAGTACCCTCACTGCTGTCTTTCTGCTTCCACACAGTGCATGATTCTGTCCCCTAAGAAAAAGAAATCGGTCCTGAATATTTGGGGAACTCAGGCCAGGATCTTGAATAACTTCAGCCTGACTGCATTAGCATTTCTACGCACACGTGTGCACGTTTGCGCGCACACACAAGGCTTCTACTTGGATGCTTGTCATTCTTCTGCAGTTTATTGCAGTAGGCTGGAGATGATGCTGACACTCAGAAGCCTAAAGAATGTCTTAGCAACACGCATTCCCTCCCAGACAGAGTGGGCTCTTACAGGAATGTGCGCAGACCTCCCCTGCCGCTTTATCTTCCAAAGAATACACAATGTCTGTATTGGAGATAACTTTCACAATTAGGTACAATTTGTCTTTTACAAAGGGAGCGATTTTCAAAACTTGGTATTTTCTTTTAGGACCATGAACATGTACGCTGTTTGATATTTTGACAGGATATTGATCCATAACAAGTGTTTGTGACAGTATTCTTTAATGAAGTTTAAAATGCCTTTTAGTAGCTTTAGTTGCCAGAAACAGCTGCCCACTGCCGCAAGTAGGCTGAAGGCATGTTTTAACTTTAAAATTAAAAAGGAGGAAAGAAAGAAAGAAAAAGTATTGACTGTAGTTGTAGGAGTAAAGCTCTATGCTATTCAGTAATAACTATTTATGAAAGATTTCTTTTGTTTACTAAAACAAATGTTACATATTGTGGAGTTTGATCTAATTGTTTAGTTCCACCATACCAAAAAAAGTGAGTAGGTGTCCTGGAAAACAACTCCATGCCAATGTCCAGACTGGAGCAAATGAACTCAAAAAAATGTGTGTAGGCCACATGGTCATCTGAGGTTTTGTTTTTATTTTCCTTAGTCCTTCTATGTTGCTCTGTTGTCTGTATCGTGATAAATTGTTCTTCTGTCAGCAGGATGAAATATTCGGAACAGCTGATTTAATCATGCATTTATTAAATTCTATTTGCTCCTTGAAGACTGGAGAATTAAGAAATCATGGTGAAAAGCACAGCAAGAGAGCTGAAATGGATAAATAGGTGGGGAAGAGAGAGAGATTCCAGCCTGTTTCCCTGGAAAAACCTTACCTCAGCAGTCTGTACTTATCCAATCCTGTAACAAGTTGAAAGGTCCATTAGGACATATGCCTATTTGCATATTTTATTGTGGTGAGGTAGAGCAATTTGTTTCTGTGGCTGCATAGTTACTATATTGCTGGAAATAACCTTTGCTGTCACCCTAGCTGCTACCGTCTCGTGGGGCTGGCAGCATCTGTCCTCTTCTTTCTTTTATTAACCCACTTACCAAATTTATTACTTGTGTCCCTTGACAGAGGTTCACTGTGCCTTAAAAAATACATGACGGAGGGGTAGAAAGAAGTAGAGACTACTTGGTGATGTTCCTCAGCATGCTGTTTAGGGACCCTGAATAGTGACACAAGGACCCAGCAGTGTCATATGCTAAATTGTGGCTCTGTTGTACTAGTCATATTCTGATAGTCAACTGCGTTTTCAAACAAGGGCCAAGGCTTAACTAGCAGTGATTTGTTCTGATATTTTACTAAACTAATTTTGATAGGGAAAAGTACAATATTGAAATCAGGTGTTTGTTATGATTTTTAGTGTTTTGTATTGCCTTGCTTACCGGTCAGTAAGACCATCAGTTGATTTTCTTGCTTCATGACAGAAACAATGCAATGTCTGATAGCAAAAAACAAAATTAAAATTGCGTGTTAAGGAAATAAATGCAAGCGTGCTGACACTAGAGCAAGCAGTGAGTTGCAGGTGGTTATGTTAAGCAGTTTGTAATTTAGCATGCTGTCTCCTGAAGTCGGGAAGTCAACTTTACTGGAAATACTTTTGAAAATACCAAACAATAACTTTAGACTTAAGTAGGGAGTAGCTGAGTAACAATCCAACTATTGCCCAAGATGGACATCCAAGTAAGAATTAAAATGATGCTGTAACAGTACTAGTGCTCTCGATCTTTTCTTTTCTCACTGGCTGCAACCTGCAGGGTAGTACTGGTGGCTCTTGGAAGAGATTAGGGTGTATCAGCCTTTAGCTACTGGGGCACTGTCTGGGGAACCCCTATGCTCTGGTTCCCAGTCATCTGGATTGGATGTCTCTTCCGTCATTTTACATGTCTGGAGAGTTGTTGGTTTGTTTGTTTTGCATGGAGGTCATAACACAGAGTACATAATGAGTCAGATTACAACACAAAATCGGGGTGCTCTCAGGATGTGCATCCCATATCCGGAATCTGGAGGCACTCCCAAATTCCCTAATCTAGATGATGTAATAGAAAAGGAATGCCATCCCTCAAACCTGTCACAACTCACCAAAACAAATTACCGTATGTTTAATGCAGCATGTGTTATTGACTGAGAGATCTTCCAATGAAGACTTAACCTGGATGTTGTTTTCCTTTTGGAAGAAAGCTGCTGGAAGTGCCAGAGACTTGTATGTGCTCTGTGGGTGTGCTCAGGTGTACAGCAGACTGGGATGCAGACCAACAAGTCATGGGTGGGGTATCATAAAGAAGGTTGTTGACATTAGCAGATCTTGGAGCAGAAGGCAATGTGTCATAAAGCAATGTGAGAGAGAATAGGGACAAACCTCCATCCACCCAAGAATAAAGATTGATTTATGTATGTGTGGGAGAATGGTAAAAGGAGCTACTAAGGGGACATGATCAACGTGAGTGTTACAACATGTGTAATAAGCCATCCCAAAAGCACTATTATATAGGAGGGAAAACTTTGACCTGCAGCTGTACCCTAGGGAACAGTTGTTCATTATTCCTGAAGCAACCACTGGTGAAGGCAAATTAGATCCTAAACTGCTAATGAAAAATCATAAAAACTTGGGGAAGCTATTTTTGTGCACTGTTTTCCTTTTCATCTGTGTATTTGCTTATTTTAGATCTCTTTTTTTTTATATTTCCAGAAGGAAGACGAATGTATGACTACCATATTAATATCTAGTAACATTGTTGAATATATGCCAGTTTATTCAATGTTTAAGAACAGGTTTGAACAGAAACCTCGAACATTTACAAGTTAGCTTTTCTAAGTATGATCTGCCACTCTAACTAGTATATATAAAAGAGCTTGTGTGTGTTGTCTCAAATGCACACGCATTCTTCAGAAATGGCTTTAAGATCCATAAGAGCTTCAGAAATTGCTTTTGCAGTTATAGCTAAAATTGTGTTAATTTCAAGACTTTCCTGCTTCTTCCCCATACTGCTTTCCCAGTGAAGAAACAAATACAAAAATCTTCCTTTTTATGTTCCTTCGATATGTAAATGTGCTATTTCCCAGATTACCTGGGGGGTGGGCATAATTATATAATCCTAGACATGCAATGAATTCCATACCCCATGGACTAAGTGAAATATTCATATTCTTGCAAATCCTAGGACTTCCCTTACTGTTACTTCTGTGCACAGTTTTGAATCATAAAAGGTATAGTTCTGTTAGTTTATCAGAACTGTTGAAAAGCTTTCCTTTTTTAGGAAAGGGCATGCAAAATGCAAAATAACTAAACATAGTGTGATTTATGTCCTACTGGTTGAATGTGTATGCCCTTCCATAGGTGCATTTGTCATAATCAGCATTTTCATAGTCCTGTAGTTGGAATGTGAGTATATAGTGTAAAGAAGCAAATAGTACTATCTCTGTAATTTTAAGAGGGGGCCTGTTCATGTGAAAAATGCAGTAACTTTGAGAAGTGTCAGAATAGAAGTTAGGAAAGAGCTCAATTTGCACAAAGTTTGAAATAATTTGAAATATTATTTCCTCATTTTTAAGAAATGTTAAGTGTCCTACTTTGCTTCACGAAGAGGAGCCAACTCAGCATCGTCCAAGATGGTCTGTTATAGCTGTGGTAGATGACAGCACTGAACTTTTTTAAGCTTCTGTTAACTAAGCGGCTCTCAAGCTCAAAATCAGTGCCGGACTATTTATCTGTTTCCTGCCCCTGTTTAGGCTGAGTCTTGGAAAATATTCTGCACATTGGTAATCTGTAATCCTTATCCACGGGTTCTCATGTCTGAAAACTGGGAGTTTGTCTTTCATTGTTCTGAATTTATGGTTTGTGAAGCAAAACTTGTTACGTTGGTGTACAGCATAATCTCAATCACTTTTTGTCAAAAACTGCTACTCTTTTTTTCTTCCATTTCTGAGAAAATGATGTAAACATTTTTATTAGAAAACCTGGATAAACTCAGTACTGTAGATTTCGGAGCACTGTAGCTATAGCTGTATCTTGGTAAATGTTAGGTATTGATACTTGTTTTGTAGCAAATTGAATCTGGTGTGTCAGTAACAGCACTCTTCATTGGCTTAAACATGTATAGAGGAGGTACTCCTGCTGATAAGCAGTTTAACTTAGTTTACTGCTGAAGAAGTTTAACTACTTGAAGTTTCAGTGGTGAAAGTTGCTGTTTGTTGTGCAGTGTGTTGTAGCTGAATCCACACCTCCTTCCGTTTCATCCTGCCATAGTGATACATATCTCATTATTAA
>KZ505707.1:525190-537141 GCA_002844005.1 Limosa lapponica baueri | reverse complement strand
TTCTTTCTTTTCTTCCTCTTGCACATTTAAAACTGGAAATAAAACATTTGGGAAAAGATGAGCGAGAGCAAATGTGGGGGCACTGGTTAGATATGATGAGTTGATTATGTTGCCATTTTCTTTTGAAAAATAAGCAGACTAGTCTTCATGGTCATTTAGCTTTAGTGTGTGAAATTAGAACTTTTCTGGAAACTGAAGCTTGTAAACTGTGTGATTAGAAGTGAAGTATTTTGTTCTGCTGTGAGCTCTAAATTGAAGCCTGTTGTCAGCAGCAAGCCTTTGCTCTGTCATGCAAGGTCTTAGAGGATGGTCTGAGCCTGTGGTTCACTAACCTCAGGAATCATCGAGAGGAATCACATAGAATTACAGAATGGTTAGAGTTGGAAAGGTCCTTGAAGGTCATCTTGTTCCAACACCCCTGGCATGGGCAGGGACACCTCCCGCTAGACCAGGATGCTCAAAGCCCCATCCAGCCTGGTCTTGAACACCTCCAAGGATGGGCACATCTCCCTGGGCAACCTGTTCCAGTGCCTCACCATCCTCAGAGCAAAGAATTACTTCCTGATATCTAATCTAAATCTCCCCTCTTTCAGTTTACAACTGTTACCCCTTGTCGTATTGCTCCACTCCCTGACAGAGTCCCTCCCCAGCTTTCCTGTAGGCTCCCTTTAGGTACTGGAAGGGGCTCTAAGGTCTCCCTGGAGCCTTCTCTTCTCTAGGCTGCTTGATTCCTCAGCAGGTAGAAAACAATGCCTGTTAAAAGTTTAAAGAGGTTTATTCATCTGAGCGCTGTTTGTTCAAGCAAGCCCCATTGTGTTGTTGCAGCTGCTGGTGGCACAGAACTGGTGCTCTGCAAGGTGAGCTCTTCCAGCAGGTGCATCTTACCAGGCTGCCCGGTGCTGCCAGCTCACACCCTCTGGTGGGAAGAGTCCATATTCTGCATCTTCTTGCTTTTTGATATTATTTGGCCCCTTTTATTCCTCTTCTGACGTTCTTAACAAGGAGTCAAAACTATACTTTCCATTGAACTGATTCCAGATAAGGAGAATATTTAGGAGTTCCTCACGAATAGTATTCCATTTAATCAGACATCTGCAGTATCTGTGTCCGTATGTTCCTGTATTTGGTTTGTGGTAGTTTTATTCAGAGACATGAATGCTTGCTTGTTGTGATTTAATAAAAAAACTGTGCTAATAGTTTGACTTATAGATAAACAGGTTAAATAGTAAAATGCTTAAACTTGTAAGGACTTTATGAAAGGCTTTAATGTTGTAAGTTACCTTGCCTTGAATTTCTCAAATAGGTTAACTTTTCTTGAATCACATATTACTGAGACATCCGAGAACTTATTTGGTTTCCTATATAGTTATGGCCTTCAAATCCAGAATAAAATTCACCAAAAGTCCTTGTTTTGAAAAATCTATTCCTTTCCCTAATAAAACCTGCCTGAAATGTCAGACAAGCACTGTACTGAGGACAGGTGTCAAAAGTCTATATTAACAGTTCCTTGGACGTGCTGAAATTAGTGCTACTGTACAGATACAGATTTGGAGATGAAAGATAAATTTTCCCCAAGTAGGCAAGGTTTTCAGCGTTTATTCGCATTCTGCTGTACTTCCTCTGAAGGCTAAATTAGTCCATGTTGGATTTTTTTGTGACCGGAGTTAGGTATGTTTCAGCACTCATTCTAGAGGATGAGGAGTCAGTGTGAATATCTCAGTATGATATTGCAGTTGGGCAGATCTGCAAAAAGTGGACAGTAGTTTTCGAGGATGTCTGAATAAGGTGGTAGTGATCCCTTCTGGCCTTGAACTGAACTGAAGGCCTTGGAAGAACAGAACCGCAAAGCTTTATTTCAATTTCTTTGTCCTGTCTGTAAATCTAGAATTAGTCTGCTTATATGATTTCAGCCAAATTAATCCAAATATTGAGAGTGCACATGATTAAAAAGGCCTGCTAGAAACAAGGTAAGGAATTAAAGGAAAACTGTGCTTTGTTCATTTGTACTAAGATTATAAGTTGATTAGAAAAAGTTGGCTTTTCCATAAAAACTAAATCATCTGAAAAACTTTTTCATAAAGAACTGTTGATTTTTATTGTTGCTTTCTAGGATATTTTGTGAAGAATCTTAATGTCTTTTTACATCTATTTTAAAACATTACTCAAATCACATATTGAAAAGGCTGTGGACATTTTCATATCTATGTTAACATTTTGAAAATGTACATGCAGGTGTACATAATTCATTCAAAGAGAAAAGAACCAAATTTAAAAATCTTCAAAGGAGTACTTCTCCTGATTCAAGAATTATTTCTAATTTGAATGTTTTATATTCAGCCTATCCTATTATTTATGTACTTCAATAGCTCTTCCACCAGAAGATGTCAGTATTTTACAGTTGTTCAACTAAACCCTAGTGATTTAGATTATATGTAAATGATTAAAGCCCTGAAAATTGTCAAAATAAATGCCTAATAGTCTCATTTCAATATGCTCTTGAGAGAAATCTATTACTGTTTAAATGATTCCTCTTTGATTGCACTTCCTATATTCTTTTTCTAATTCTCTTCTTTAATTTGCTGTAGAACATTTTTGTGTTAAGCTTTAAAAAGCAGAAATGAGGATTATTTAGCACCTGCTAAAAATCTTTGATAATCTGAAATTATATAAAAAAATAAAGAACCTAGAGGGAGAGAAGCAAATCTGGAAGGCTGCTATCAAACATTTCATGAAAGCTGTCAGAAATCCAGTAAGTAGCTTGTCCCTTTGCTAAGACATCTCATGGTACAATTGAGCAGGCATATTGATGTAGAAACCAGAGAGCAAAGGCAAACTAGATTTCCTTCATTTAAGCTCTATTTCAAAGGAAATTTATTTTCATCCAGTCATCTAAATCTTTTTATTTGTGATGCAGGGTACAAATAATGTAATTTCCATTCTTGGACAGATGGGTTTTTTAAGAGATGGTGCAATCTGTGTAATTTGGCACCGTACATAGAGATCATAGCTACTCAGATTCACAGACAAGACAAAGGTAGAATAACCATGGTGAAGTCCTCAGTCAGTTATGCTAAACTAAAAAAGATTTAGTTCTTGGATTCGGTGTACAGGCTCTGTTTTGCACACAGTGCTGATTCCAAAGAGGTGGTGTCAGTAGATGGAGCAGCCAGTTCTTACCAAGTATGTCACCTATTTTTCATGTCCACTTAGCTTCAGCATTCTCATAAGGAGATCAAAGGATGAAGTGAGCGTTACCGTTTTCATTTCGTCAGTATGAAAACTGAAAATTAAATGTGAAGTCACTGGTGTAGAAGTTGGTGTGAGAGCTCAGATTCCCTCCATCTCCTTCAAAATTCAACAGCACAGTGCTCTTTTACCGTGAAGATAAAAGAAATTAGCAGAGATTTTTTTTATTTTTTTTTTTCTTACTGACCCTGGCTTTTCGGTTGGGCAAGTCTCGCTGGTCCAAGTGTACCAGCAGCGTCCAGTAGGTGACACTCCAGCAACATGGATACAATCAGATCATAATTGAGTTGATTTATGGTACTGTATTATAGAATTGTAGTGCTTTCTAAATTGAAAATTAATATTTTAATTGATAAGATATAGGTTTATATTTCACTTATTATTCAACAAACTACAGTTTGTTCATGCAAAACTATTTTCTATTAAATATATCAATCCTGTCATGATAAGCATCATAAAAACACTCTTCTCGCTACTCACTTTACTAGCTGGGGAGTTAAAGAAAATACTAAACTTTTTGGAAGACACTCAGCATATTTATATTAGAAAATAATGATTATTTTTTTTTACCAAAATAAACCCTCATAGCAATTTTTTAAAATGACATCAAATCATGGAAAAAATCCTAAATGAGAAATGTAAGATAGAGAACCAATAGGGGTCCTTCTGAGTTATTAGGTCAAAGCCATCTCATTATGTGCAACATAGTTATATGATCCTGTCTGTACAGTTTATCAAGATCCATACCCAAGCTGGTTGGCTTCTTTCTCCCCAAAACTCCTATGAATCTTTGTGAAAGCTTAATGGAGGGTTTCACATCTTGAATAATTTCAAATTTTCTAATTTGCAGCCTAAATGTAAAAATGATCAATTTATAACTCTCTTTTCTTGTGTCTGCATGGTTTTACACATTACGCACATAGTGAATTGTTCACAGAAAGTGGTCTTGTCTCTTCTCAGCTTCATTTTTGAAATCAATGCCAACTGCAGCCTGTTTAGGGTTCCCTTTCTTTTAGTTTCCCCTTACAGGAAAAAGGCACGACAAGTTCATGCTTTGCTGCTGGAAGTGTTTGCAGAACAAGAGTTAATATATTACCGACCCCAGAATGGCTCTATCAGGTACAAGAAATAAATTAAAGGTTGCAGCTGTATAACAGGAATAAAAATTACAGGACTGAAAGTGAGAGAAAATAAAAACATCTTCTAATCAAATACAAGCTGTTTCCAAAATGTTTCTGTGGTGGGAAAAGAGCATCCCATTCCTCAAGTACCTTACATATGCAGAGTTTTTGATCCCTGTGATTTAACTGGAGGTTTTAGAGGTAATACCAGATATGTTGTGCTTACTTCGAAAGATATAGTTGCTTTAAATCTTGTACATGCCACAGCCAAAAGATCATCCATGTCAGGACTAAGATCTATTTGTTTTTCTACTTGATGGTTTACTACCAAATCTCATAAATGCATGTGATAGGACATGTGAGAGTAAGGAGATTTAGCTAATGTTTTGATAAGCAGGAGAAATGCGCTTTATAAATCTTCACTGTTCTTGTCTTGGAGACCAGATTCTACTGGTACTTTAACATTTGGGCAATTACTCTACATTTACACCATTAAAATAGTGACTGAGGTTGTCCAGAATGCGTGTGTGCTGTTTTTGCAGTCGATGGAATAAAAACAATATACAAGTTTGCTAATGTATGTGTGCTTTTATGTAAACTCTGATTCAAGCACATAAAAAGAAATGTGATTTTAGTGATTTTATTTTTTTCCCATTCAGATCAAAGGCTATTGGAAGCTAAGCTTCTCATGCAGCATCTTTCATTCTTCAATATACATTAAATAACTGTAATGACATAACAGTGAATAAGATTCGTCCTTCAAGCTAGCAAAATTTGGGACAAATGCCAATGAAGTTGAGTCATGTAAGGCCCACAAGTTGGCTAAACTTCTTATCACATTATTCTCCTCTCTTTGGTCATTGTTCATATCCCTGATTACCCACTTCTGAGAACTTTATGTGTGTTATTTTTCCAGACAGTGGTCTGGGAGAAGAAAACATGTTTAGGAAAGGATAAAAATATCTGGGTGGTAATTAAAATATCTGGCAGTTGCTTCCTGGTTTTAGATAGTGGATTTGATTACCTTTTCATTATAATCATGTCCACGTGACCTTCTGTATGTAGAGTTGACTGGAAAACCTGAATGCCTGGTACTGAGCTGTTACAGTTTGAAAGAGAAGAAAATCCCAAATCAAGATGAAAAGCCAAAAAGTCTAGTGCTTCTGTAGCACTCAAATCCCTCACAGTATTTTGCTTCACTTGATGAAATCCTTAGGAATCTCAGCAGTTAATCAGGCTGTATAGATTCAGCTTTGTAGGGCAAGGTAGTGTTTTGGTATGAATTGTTTCTTAAATGAAGCTTGCAAAATATTAAGTCAGAGGTTAATGTTCTCTTATTTAGAAGGTAGCAGCAGCTTTAATGAAGATCACCAGGGTTTGTTGCTTTTTTGGATTATTTTTTCTCTTGAGCTTTATTATCCAGGAAGGAAAGCCTAGCTTTTATGTGCCCAATGTTAAAAAAAAAAAAAAAAAAAAAAAACCCACACACCAAAACCCTCATGATGTGCTTTGTAAGAGTAGAGGTTGACCTCATTGTAGTTGCCTGAACTTCCCTCTCTTAGTGCAGCCAAATGCAGTTTGCACAAGCTGTCTGGCAGCTTTCACCCCAGTTCTCCATCCATAATCAATAGCAAAAGTGTACTCTCTGCAAGCCCTTGAGCTTCCTACATGCTTCCTCTGCCGTGTTTGCCACCTGGCAAATAACGATTTTGCTCACTGTAGTTGCATTGTGTTTTAGAAAAAAAATATTCTGACATTAATTTTGTGGAGTGTACTTTCACCCCCTCACTTTGTTAGATTACTGTGACAGCCAAAATAACAGTGGGAAGCAGGAGATTTAGAAAGATAGCTCACTTCTGAATTCACTTCACATCAGGGAGGAATGTTACATCTATTCCTAAAAGAAAGAGAGCCTTTATAGGCTATCTTTGGCTTCTCAGCCTGAAAAACTGACAGCTTTAAAGTCTAGGCAAATATCAGAGGGGCTTACCACAGAAATAAATGTGCCTTTGTCTTTATCTCAGGTACGGAAAGCTCAAAATTGTAATCATAGAAGACTGTGTGAACATTATCTAAGGCTGTAATTTATCTAGCACCCAGAAACATGCCAGGTCTTTCTCAGAGTAAGAAAGAGGTCTGTGGCCATATAGATTAAATATGATTATTCATATATGTGTGCCAGAATCTTACCTAAGCATAGCAGTATCTCTAAAGAAAAATTTATTTATTTATTTATTTATTTTGGTATCAGGATTCAGTGTTTGAAATGCAGAGAGATCTGCTGGCACAATAAAAACTCATAAATGTCATTGCATTATGTGACACTACTAACATATTTCAATGCTATGGAATGGCGTTAATTTACCAGCCGCTTTGATCCTAACACACAGGATCTGCTTCTGAAAATTATTATTTCTCACATGATTAGTTTGTTTTCTCTCTGCTCCCCAGCTGGCCTGGATGCAGTTCCATCCCCTTTGTTTTTTTGGCTTGGGAGTTGCTTTTTAAATGCCAATGGCACATACTAGAGTCTTTGATCTTCCCCTGCTACCTCCACAGCTACCAAAGAAGCAATAAGTCTCTAGGCAGCATCACCTGTATGGTCAAACACATCTGGTAAAAGTCAGAGCATGACTAGGAAAGCTGATCAAGAATTTCTGTCTTGTCAAAGCTGAGGGATGAGGTTAGTCTCAGTCAGCAAAGATTCTGTGGAAATCATCTTCCTGGAACATCCCCAAGCCTTAATGAGAGAAAGGAGTCATCCTCAAACAAGTCAGGATACTGTCAAGTTCAAGAAAAGTCAAATTCATCTCTTACTTTTGCTTCTCAAATCCTACTTTGAGCCTCTCCTTTGCTGCTGGTCATGAGCTCTGTAACATCCCATATGAAGTTTTACATTCTCACTTAAGAGCTACAAATGCTGATTTTCCATAAGGACCAAACGTGTGTGAAATGGATTCTGCTTAATCATAGGCTTAGGTGGAAAAGGCATGCAGTTAATCTGGGAAGCTTTCTTTGCACCAAGGCCCAGGACAGGAGACAGAATTAGCCAAACTTTTCACTGGTGAAGAAAGATGAGGATTTGCTAGAACAAAAATGCAACCAATTAACAGCATGCTGTCCTGGGAACCTGGTTACATTGCTCAGTGTAGAGATTTAAATAAAAATATTTAAGAAAGCTGGTTTTATGGTAGAAAGTGTTAAAAATTGGCCTGAAATACTGATTTTTAATTTTTGATATTCTGAGTAACCCTCTTGTCAAAGCATTCTTCACACAATTGAAATCTGTATGGAGTAGGTCATATGTAAAAGTATATACAGGGATGTACAACTCCTCTCCAAAACACATTTGGTTTATGAACAGAAGTAAATTGAAAACACTAATCGGAACATCTGGACACAATGTTTTTAAATGACTCTGCAGGAAGGCATAAGTAAGAATTGTGTATATTATGTTTTTAGGACTGTTTGCAGACACGAATAAGATTGCCAAGAGCTAAAGGCTCATGAGTGTTCTTGTCACTATTTCCATAGCTGAGGTAAAAGAGCAGTTGGCAGAGTTGGACACCTTATTGTCAGTCAAAGCTAAGTTAGCCTATTTGCCAGTCTACTGAAATGGTCTTTTTTTTTTTTTTTCACAGCTGGCAAACATTTTTATTTTTTTAATAGCAATGTTCTTCCTATACAGCAGAGCCATTTTAAATTCTCTTTCAGATGGTATATGTTATTTCTTCCTTGTGATGTGTGAAATTGAGGAGGTCTTTTGAAGTACTCTGTATGAAGAGAAGTAACACAATAGAGGCTTAAACACAAAAAGATCTGTTTATTAGACAAAGGATGTATGCAGTCAGGTCTCCAACGTGAGGACTCGCCTCTTCTATCGTTAAAGTGTGTCTGACTTGTGAAGAAGTAAGCCTGTCGAATTCAATCACTGCTGCTTACCCACTGTTGCTTATAGCAAAAATCACTGTTTGCTGTATTTGTCTGAGGTGGAAAATGTTCTTCACAGACATAATAAAATAATTTCTTTAATTAGAGAGGCAGATTGACAATAGCATAAAATGTGCGCAGCATGAAATAATGGCAGAGAGAATCTGATAGTTTTAAATACTATTTTATGAAAGGACTAGAGTTTAAAGTATGAGTATGAGATTTTGGAATGGTTTTATTCTTTCCTGCAATGGCTTCAGACTCAATGCAAGAGGGCTTTTTTGATGATCATGTGCTACTCACTAATGTGACATGAACAGAATCCAAAGCAGTTCATATACGTAAAAGCCATAGAGAAATGCTGTCTCGTAATAATAAGGATGATAAACTCTTGTCTCTGCCTGGAAGACCTGTTCCAACAGACACATAGTGACTGTTGAAAGACAAGGTGGTGAGGACTGTGGAGGTGAGATGAATTTTCTCCACTGAATTGGCAGCAACTGGCCTTTTCATTGGCATGACTCTTTACAAATTCCCTCTTCCATAGCATGACATTCATGATTATTTTGTTCACCCTGTCAAAACTGCATCCTTGACTCAGCTTTAAAAAATGCCATTTCTATACGAATGCCTGTGAAAGGGCTGCAGTTCCTCATGTTCTTTATGTCACTGCCTCTCAGATCTTTACTTTATCCTAGATGTTTACTTAGGATTGGGAATTATTAGTGATTTTGTTAATGGTAAGGAGGAACTGCTTATTTCTCTTCAGCTTAGAAAAAAAAAAAAACAAACCTGTAGAAACCCTGCAAATGATTCAGAATCATGAGCTATGTGGTAACTCAATATAGAAACACTGGTTATTAGGGAGTAATTAGATTTCTATTTTTCCTTTCTATTCAGTCATGTTAATTATTATTTTATCTTGAGCTGTCAGTACTTAATCTCATTTTCTGCTGCCAAGGGATTTTGATCCTAAATGGACCTCTGTGGAAAGAAGGGTGTGAGAAAAAAAAAGTAACTATTGGGTTTAGTGAAAGGTCATTTCCTGAGTGTGCAGGTTTCTGTTTTTTCAGTTCTTCAGTATAGACTTGCCACTTTTAAATCACTTCTCTTTCCCTTTTTTAAAGAGATCTACTCAGAATACGTCAGAACAGAAAATTTAAAAGGAGAGCTTGGGGTGCTTGATCTGAGAAGAAAGGACATGGAATTGTTGTGAACAAACACTGCATGCTTAATGTTGACATAGATGCCTGTATTATATCTTTCAAGAATGCTTATGTCTGCCTGAACATTTCAACCTTAGCAAATTTATTTGCTCTAGTGTTAATAAGTAGGAGAAGATATATCCCAAACATTCCTTTACCTTAAGGGTGGAGGAAAAGGAGTGAGAAACCATAAGATAAAATATTTCAGGATGAAGTGGGTGAATGCATACTTGTTTGGTTTTTTTTCTATTTGCCAGCAGAGATTTGTTATGAACCTTTTACCTGGCAGCTACAGTAAAATGTATGGTCATCATCGAAGTGATTATTTCCCGTTGCTTGATGATAGATTTAAGCTTCCATAAGCAGTTCAAGGCACCCTATTCCCATCAGTCTGACACACATGGAATACCATTCAGTAGAATGTACACAGGATATTTAATTTGATGTGGTTTTGAAAAAAATAATTAAACCTTTCACTTGCTGTTGTGCAAACGGTAATTAATTTCAAATTAGTAGGCCAGAAACCTGAAATGTGTGGAGAGATGGGTGTTTTGTTTTGATTTGTCTCTACCTCTGTGCGTATATGAGAATATAACTCCACCATGTATGTAGAGAGCAGATATAATTTGGCAAATCTTTTATTTCAGTTTGAATTCCCATTTACAATAGCAGTGATTCAGCTCTACTTTCCACTGTAATGACTTCTGAGGATTAGAGAAATGCAAACTTGAAAATCACCCAAATGTGAGATTGTTAGGTGAAGCTCAAAGATGACATTATTACGTGATCCACGAAGGCCAGTTTCTGCCAGTACACCTTGCCCAAATGTGTGTTCTGTGCATTGCGGAATAGGAGATTTACAATGTATATTTGAAAGTTATTTTTGAATGTTTTGTGTCTTTTGAAAAAGTTCCGCTTGCTTCTGTGTTCTTCAGCTGTTCCTCCTTTTCTCATTCTGGTAGCACTGCAAGTTTTCATTTTGCATTTGATCACTGCAGAAAGAGGAGGGCAGCTGCTATATCTAACTGGAAAACAAGAAAAAAAGAAACCAAAGAAGACTTTAGCATACTAGCTGTCTTTTGAACTTCCTCCATATTAGGGGTCTGATTAAAAATAAAAAAAAAAATTCCACTGAAGCTAATAGGACTGACTCTACTAATCTTACAGGGTTTTGAACTAGACTTCAGTATCTGCTCTTATATTAGCTAGTAGGAAAAAAGGAAGCTGTATTTTTTAATGTGCTGCCAGCAGATGTCTCACACATTTCCTTACAAAAGCAGGATTAATGATTTAACTCACTTTGATCGCACAGTTCCAAGAAAGTGAAAGTTGATGAAATGTTTTTCATTATATTATGGACAAGTCTTCAGTAGCTTCAGCATCAACTATTTTGAGTCCTTTTCTGAGATACAGATTTAAACAGTAGCCAAACCAGAACAAAATTTCAGGGGTTCTTTCAGTATTTTCATGCTCAATATGAAGCTTAATGTACCTAAAAAGTCTAACTCCTCATGCTAAAATTAATTTATATTTCAGGCTTTCATGGTTTTTATTTATTCTTCTGCCCTTCACACTGGTCACACAAAGAGACTCTAAAATGGCCTGGAAATTGCAATTTACCACAAATGTAGAGAGTTTGGCAGATACTGTTGATGCAAATGAGGTTGGCTGCGTTCTTCCATAATAACTGCTTGCACTAATTATTCCTTCTGCTATCAAAGGAACACTCTGAATTACACTGTATTTTACGCTGTTTGGCATTGTACAAAAATTACTACTAAAATCCCCAGACATCCTGTTCTGCTGTGCTACATCAGCCATTTTCACAGGCTTAGTGCATACACTGTATGCCTGAAGACTGCAGTCTATTTAGTTTGCTTAGCCATGGAGCCAGAGAATGATCAATAGAAATATATGTACTCCCTGAAAAAATTCTTATTAGCTTGATTTCAGAGATCTAATGTGGCAGTAACAGTAGACCAGAGAAGCCGAAGTGTTTTATCTGTTCACATGAGGTACAAAGGTGATTATACAAAATTGAGAAGTGCTTCCATTTTCTATAGAAACAAGAAACAGAAAACCAGTTGAGGTGCTTTTATGCTCTCGTAGGTGCAGGAGAGGGGCAGATTTACCATTCTGCATTCAGATCCAGTGAGGTCCTATAGACCTGGAAAAAAAAAAAAAGAAAAGCTGTGTATCATAACCTAGCTGTCCTGATCCACGAGAAGGCTGATGCCACAATAATAATAATTACTCTGAATATATTTGCTTGTTATTTTGTATATGGGAGGAAAATAACTGGGAGGATGCAACCCCAACAGTCGGAGGTGCAGTTTTTTAGATAGGCAGATAGATGCCTTTCAAGGAAGTTCACGATTGACTAATCATTTGAGTTGTTTTATTTTGTACATCCCAAATTGAGTCCAATGTTTCTAAAAAGGAAAAAGCA
>KZ505707.1:461374-514727 GCA_002844005.1 Limosa lapponica baueri | reverse complement strand
TTTTTTTTTTTTTTTTTTTTTTGGTGGGAGTATGCTGCCAACATGCTTGCTGTCTTGTCTCCAGTGGAAGGTTTTGCCAGCATATGACTTCTTATACCATTGTTTTGCAAGTGAAATATTTTTCAGTATTGCCTCTTAAGATCTTCAGATTTTTTTTTAGCCATGGGATAAAGTGGGACAAATTCAACTGAAATACGCAGCTTTCAATTAACTGTTGAATCTTCAGTTCTTTGGGTCAGCTTTCTTGCCTAATCTCTTTTTGAGGCTTTTAATGCTCCCATTTCCTGGAGAATGACAGGAATTCATATGAGATTTATTGGCATTAACCAGCTGCTGCCGTCTGACGCTAATGCTGCGATCTGTCAATCGCAGGTAAAGTAATTTTACAAATTGTGTCATGCTTTCGATGGATTATTTAGGGGCTGTCCATAACTGCAAAATTCAAATCTTATGATTTCTTAATTGTTCGATTATTGGATCTTTTAGTAAGAGTATGTGATGCCTTTTTGAGAATAGGTGTAGTTCTCTAAACGGACCTGTTCTTATTTTCTTCAGCTAAGGAGGTATTAGTTCACACTAAGTATAGCCAGATGTACTGGTCACTGCCAAGAGTGTTCTGACATTACATTCAGGAGTTTTCACAAATATCTTGCTAAAAATGTAAGCTATAATCTTGGCTGTATTTTTCCATATCAAACAATATAAAACATCTGTGTGAGATAAATTCTCTGCTGTTATTGACCAAGCTAAATTTGTGCTGCATGAACTGAACGGAACATTCATACTTTAAAGTGGTTTCTGATAATTTGTGAAGTGCTGTGGGACTTTTTGTGCTTAAGATGTAATATTCCCCAGTAAGAAGTACAGTCTGCTTCAGTTAAACAAGAAAAATTGTTACAAGAACTATATGCATATCTATATACACACACACGGTGTTAATGTTTTTTAGTAAGGATGTGGTAAAACACTGAATTTGGTGTTTTAAAGTAAGTCTTCTGAGCACTTTTCACAAATTATTTTTATAGTGTCTCAACTTTTCTGAGCCACACAGCTCAATGAAAAACTAATCAATGTTTAGTATTGTGGTCCCTTATACAAATTATGTTGTCAAACAGTGGTTTATAATTTTGAGTCATTTGTCTGCTTAATGGAAAACTCACAGGAACTCTACAGAAGGATCTGACTAACTCAGCTTGGGATCACTTATTCTGAAAGAAAAAATCCAGTGTTCCTCGGAGTATTCAGTCACTTCTACACTGGATGTATAATCATGTCTGCACAAAAATATTTACAGAAGCTTTTTACACTCAAATTATAAGAAGCACTTTCTAATAAAGGGAATTTTTTTTACTAAAAACTAGTGATATAGAACTTTCTCAAGGCAAAAAAAAATGGTCAGCCATTTGCTGAGTCATAGAAAACAATCCTTAATTGATTATTATTACCAAACTGACAATAAAAAGCTGGATGAATCTATTATACAGAAAGCTTCCTATTAAATTGTCAGTCCAAATTCATTCAGAATTTGTAATATTTCAACCCATGTCTGAAATTCACATTCTGATCTCACCAACGGAAACTATGTTTTATCTCCATGTGAAGAGTGGATATGGAGTTGCAATAAAGAATAGCTTAGAACTCTCTGAACGTGTTGAGCTTCTGAACAAAATCCTTTCCTTGAATCATCTTCTTGATTCCTTTTGCTGAATCAAGATTGGAATTGTTTGAATCTTAAGTCAGTCTCTTTTTGTCATATTTAAAATTATGCAGAAGAGTGTTGCACGTGGAATATTATTTGGTAATGTTTAAAATAAACATAAAGAAAAAGATATCAGGATCAAAGTGTTCCATCCTGGATCACACTTTGTAATAGCATGGGTTAATGCAAATTTCTTAAATAGCACTAAGCAAAAGTTTGGACTACCATTCTTATTTACCCAAAATCAAAGGAGTTGTAAATTTTTTAATTCTTTATAAAGTTATTGGTAAGTTTGTTCTAAGGATTGTGCTATGAGTTTGGGATCTGGAAGACCTACATCAGTTGTTTGCTCCGAATTCTGTGAACCTCAGCTGTATTTTTGTGTTCTTCTGCAGAGACACTAGCTTACTCGCTTCATGCTTAGCCCAAAAGCATCGGCTTTTGGCCATGCAAGGATTACTGTAAGGAATTGTATTAATCTGGCATTTTGCTCCAGATACTGTGTGCTCTCCAGTGATGTAATTCTGGGGTACTGTGTAATTCCCAGTCTGGAAGTGCTTCATGTCTGACTGGTTTGTAGCTCAGAAAGAGGGACTTGGAAACTTGGATTCATCTGCAGTAGAGTTTGTAAGAGCAGAGTTTGCACTTAGCTTCTCTGTGTATCTTGTTCTCCATATACTGCTATTAAGGATAATTATGCTTTCCCACTGCTGTATTTTACAGATAAGCACATTAGTTGTGAGGTACAGGGGAAGGGAAACCGTAAGTGTTGATTTATTAATTTGCTAAAACACATCCAAGGAGATTATGCGAAATATATATGCATTTCTAAAAGCCTAGGGTTTTTTAATTAATTCATCTAATCTGTTAACAAAATAGAACTAATTCAGTATTTATTAAATTTTTGGAAAATCTCTGTTTAGTGATTTTATAAACATAAAGGATACAAAATACTTTGTCCATTCAAGGATACCAATTTGAAAAGAAGAGGTTTTTAAAATGTTCCTGGATTCTTTTAAGTGCAGTAATATTTAAGCTAGGTACCTACAAGATGGCAGAAGAGCAGGTACATAAGCTGCAGGGAAACTTTTAAGTTCTAGAACTAATCTCACTGACATTAGTGGTAATATTGCTGCTGACTTCAGTGGGAACAGGTATTCATTCTAAAAGCATCTATAGTATGCCAACTTTATGCAAGGGAATAGTTCTATTGAATTCAAAACCTGTTTTATATTTAGCCTATAAAAAATACTTGGATTCTGCTTACAAGAGCTGGCCTTTAGATTATAGTCTCCTTAGTATCAGGGGCCATGACTTCTATGTTTTACTCAGCAGCCAGCACTCTGCTTGATGCTGAAGTTTCCACTAACAAGTGGAAACACTTCAAAATGTATTCAGGGTAGAAACAGCATTTGCATTTTCTGCTAAATTTGAAGTTCAATCTTTTCTGTTGATTGATTTTGTATTGTTATAGGCTATTTAGGTTTGTCAATCCTGTTTTTAAAATGAGAAAAGTAATACACTAAAAGATGATTTTACTAGTCTATGCAGTGATTTTTCTTTGAAGAAAATGCTGCTAATTCTGTCTTACTTTGCTGTCAGTCACCTACAAGTTAGTAACAGCTTTGAGTATCAAAACTCATTCTGAGAATGAGTTTTAATTGCTCTTTCTGTACAGCTCTTTCTCCTATACTGTTTCTTCCAGCAGAAAGTCCCAACTCCAGACATACAAATTATTTGTTAGAGGTTCTGCTTCCTCTATGTTTGTGAGGTTATAGACAAAAATCCCATGTAAATCTGTATTTCTGGACAGAGAATGAAGCAGTAAGGAAGAAGAAAATACACTTGTCTTAATATGGTTTCTTGATGCATGTTTTGATCTGTTTCTCTTGACTTTCAGCTTTATCTTTGCTCTCACAAATGTCAGTTCCATTAACCTCTCCTTAACAAGTGAACTAAGAGAAGGCTTTCTCGGCCATGGTCTCCCTATTGAGAGCAGTATGATTAGGTCAGTATCAACTTGTCTACAATTTACACTGGGCAACTGGCTATACTGAGAGCTGAAAGTACTGTTTGGTGAGAAATATGCTCAAAAGTATATTTAGGGATGTCATTTTCAGTGGTGTAGATCTTATCTTCTTGTCAAGTATTGCAGAAAATACTTGACACATTTACCTGTCAGTTTTAACAAGCCATCAAAATCAGCCTGGAGTTCCTATGTTCCTACTGTAATTCATGACTAATTATATACCGTAATTCAATCCAAGTCACCAAGATCTGAAAGGTCAGTCTGGTTCAATGTTTGTTGCAGAGACATAATGCCACTCAGAAAATACACAAGAATTATGCTAGCAAATACAAGTCCCAAAGGTAGGATTTTCAAGAGCATCTGTCCAGAATAGGTCAAGAAATGTTTCTGTTTCTTTGTAGACTTCTGTATGTTCAGATGGAGTTCTGGTTATTTTTAAATGCATGTATTATGTTTCAAATGAGATAAAATTTGTAAGATCTTGTTGTTGCATGTGTAGAATTGCTTTAAAAAAAAAAAAAAGACAAGGCCTGCAGTCCTCACTCACCTGAGCATTGACTTTTATTGTCACTTACATGTAGTTTGGAAGCAAAAAGGAGTTACCTTTATAAAAATCAAGGTTCAAAATTTTGCTGCCCGGTCTGTTATGCACTAAAGCAGAAACTCGCCTGAAAATAGTTTAATCAAGGTGGATAAAATCTGCCTTCAAAAGCATCACCCTAGATAATCTTCCAGTTTAACTGTATATGTAGTAGTTGCCATCTAAAAAAATTATAATAATCATATTGGTGGTATCTTTCAATATTGTTTTTCTGGAAAAAAAAATTGCATGTGAGTGAGCTTGCCCCATGTGAGACTGCATTGCTGCTGTAATTCCACACCTATCGCCTGGAAATTTGTAAGTGAAAATACCAGCAAAACCTTAGCTTTTGCCAGAAGGATGACATCATCATACATACAGTATCTCTTTTCTTTTCAGCTGAGGCTGAATCATACATAATTGACTGTCTGTAGTGTACAGAAAGCATTTTTGTGTCTGTATAACATTTTTATACTGATTTGCATGCACATTGTAATGTATTCTGTATAAGTTTTATAACAGAAACATTAGAATGCTTCGCAAATAATCAGAACCATAGAAGAAAAGCAGAACAAAAAGTTTCTGAGACATTTGGAATTATTTTCTAGAACGTTAATATCTGTAAAATGCTGTCAAGTTTTTTTGTTCTGGTTTTTAAGGGTAAGTGTACTACTGGTGGGATTAATCCTTTGATGCTGTTACAGACATGACCACTAATTCTGTTCATTTTGGTGTGCTAAATTTAGGTCTTTAAGAAATACTCATTTTCAGTTGTAATGCAAGATTTTACAGCTGTGATGTATATTTTTCAGTAAAGTCTGTCTTTAGCCTAGTCTTCTGTCTGAAAGAAATGCTACTGCACGCATTTGCTGCTTGCCTGGTTTTGTATCCAAGCCACATTGCAAGGTTTCAAATTCATACGATGACTAAAGTGAGTATTCCAACACTTACTTTAAAATATGAGCAATTTTGAAACCTATGAGGGCTTAATGCCAATGGTGTAAATCATTTGTTGATATAAATTGATAAAACTCAATTCAAACTGAATGATTCATGTTCACTCACACCAAAAATAATTTGATCCAATGTAAATTGTACTGGTGTTAAAAATCTAAATGTTGGCTTCCAAATTATAATAACCTTTGAGAGAATTACATCCTTCTTATTCCCAGCTGGGGTTTACTGTATTTCTGATAAATTACTTTTCTCAAATGTAAATGAGTGGTGATGTGATTTGCTTAGGCTAATATTTCATAAACTGTCAAAGTGACCACAGACCCTGTAGGAGGTATAAGAATAAGTAAACCAAGCTGTTACTTCTAATATTATCTCAAACTTTATTACACTTTACGGGGCTTAGCTCCTGAACGCTTGCCATTGGTTTTCAGATGCAAAATCATAACTTAGTCATTAACCTAGTGTTTGCATGTGGCAGTTGTTATTATATGCAAAAGATGCTGAAATAATGTGAAGGATCTGTTAAATTGGCAGAGCAAGGAAATCTGCAGAAGGACTTCATGCCCATACATCAAAAATTAATTGCAGGATGAGAACTAGTGTTACAGAATCTCTATGAAGTGTTATACGGGTACAATTGTTTGATTTGGGGATGGTGTTGCAACAATTTCCTCATATGTATGTGCTTAATTTAATTAGAACTGCAACATCATTGGCTTTTCAATATGCACTTTGAGAAAAATGGATGCAACATTGGATTCTCCCCAACACATTTTAACTAGTAAACTGAATTGGCTAACAGAACACTACAAGTAATGTAATAATGTATTTAATTTGGTTGCTGTTGACAGAGCTAGCATTTTGCTATTATTGGTCCACCTTGTTTGAGGGTGTGGAATATATTTTAATTGATTTGTTTCATTTCAAGGCTTCACTGGAAACTTTTTGGGTACATTACCACTGGCTCACTGTTAATTAGAAAACAATATTAGCACTTCTAGTTTCCTGATTTGATTGGAAGATAAATTTGTATCCTTTCCACTAGTAAGACGTGAAGACTCTTTAAAATAGAATACATGGTCTTGCTTTCAGTATGGCTAAATGCCTGCCTCCAGATCACCTTTGCTGTACTGAGAACTTCATGTAGACAATAATGTGTGGGGAAATAGCACCACCATCTCCACTGATGCCACAGGGCCTGCTTGCCTCCAGCAATTCTAGTCTTAGTTTTGAACTGGCCAAGAATTTTCTTTTGATATCACACATAAAGCTGCTGAAACTAGAACTAGAGAAAAGGGAGTGGAAAGAAAAAGGTTTTGTAATCAAAAGATTTTGGATTTGTCAGAACAAAGTGCTTGCTATCTCCAGTATGAAAGACAACGTGGGGTGGGTATTTTTTCATTTGACTCAGTTCTTGTTCTGAAACGTTAGGTAATTTTAACAAAAACAGTGGTATGTTTACAATGGTTGAGTTCAAACTCAAAATTTTGAAATTACTCAAAAAGCGTATGAGAGTTTAGCTGGCAACAGTTTTTGAGATTTTCAACTTTCTGTACGTGCTAAAAGTGGAAAAAACAGTATCTCTCTTGTTCAGAGACAATGACATTCTTTTTCTTCCTACTCTAATGCACTATCTAAATGCCAGGAATCATCTGTGTGGCATGAGAACTCTCTATCAGATCTTGTTTATTACAATAAGATAAGCAATGGGGTTGAGCTCTCTAACCTTTCCAAAAATGAAGGCACGGGCTTTTTAGAATCAGTTGCCTCGTATGTATGTACCCATTACTACAAGACAGCAAACAAATAAAAGTGCACATTAGAAATGAAAGAAGGCAGAAGTGTAAGACATGAAAGCATTTGATATTCCATCAACAGAAAGCGTAACATTTAAGAAGTAACTGAAAGTTTGCTGTACAAACAAATAACAAGGGAGAAATAGCATTTATGTTGATTTAGAGTATAGGGAAATTAATCTGTAGGCTTGAATTTTATTTGTGGCTGAACTGTTGAATTGTATGGAGTTCGATGATTTATTTGGATTTGAATTTTGTTTCTCTTTCTTCTCTCGTGGTTAGCTGTGTATATTCAGGTCACTGAGGAAGAATTCTTTCTTAATACGTGTTTTCCTGCAGAGTGACTAGTACAAGTGAGTCTTGAGCTCAGTGTAGGATTTCTAGGTACCCTAGAATGATAGAATGGTTAGAGTTGGAAGGGACCTTAAAGATCATCCAGTTCCGACCTCCCTACCATAGGCAGGAACACCCCACACTAGACCAGGTTGCTCAAAACTGTCATGCAATAGTAAGTAATACCCTGATTTTATTCATCAACTGCTGTACGTTGACACATGCGAGTGTGACCCAACAGCCATTCTCAACTGCACAGCAATCTGCTCCCAAAGGCAGACAATATAACAATTCTAGTTCCATCTGTGCACCCATTACCTGAGGTTGTCACCGGCAAATGATTATTAGCACATGCTTTCAGGAGTATTCATTAATTTTCGGTTTATCAAATGGCTGTTTTGACCCTGGAATCCAAAGGTGTATTACTCTCAGTATATTTATGTGGAATACTGTTTATTAAGAATTAGGGGACTATCGAGTTCAAATTGTGACACATTGTATGCCCATTTATTAACATGCTCAGTCCAGTAATTTTTACAATCCTGACCTCAACACGACCATTCTGTTTTGTTTTGGTTTTTTTGCTGTCAGTAAGTAAAATGGAAGTATTATTTAATTCCTAGAGAAGACTGAGGTGAAATACCTTCAGGCATTCTCACCACAAGATGCTGTTGTAGCAAACAGATGACAAAGCCCCATATTTGCCAAGAAAAAAACGTGGGCTGCAAACAACTGCATAGCTATGATTTTATGGATTTGCTATTTTGGGAGGTATGGAGCAGGCCAGAGACTCAGTTCTGTGAGGATTCTCAGGAGTTGGCAGAAAGTGTTCCTTCTTAGCTTTGTTCCTAGCTTTATTCTCCACCCTTCAGAATGTCTCTCTAAATCCGAAGAGGAAGATAAGGTGGGAAGTCTTGTTACAGACTTGCATACCTGCATTGCACTAACCCGCTGCACTTCTATTGCTTCTTCCCCGCATCCTCCCCACTCGCAGGGAGAGGAATGTATAACAACACTGTCCTGGGCCTCTTCAAGTGCTGAATGATTTAGGAAGTGTAATTAATAATCCATTCAGTGGGGGAGCATTATAGATTCAAACTTCACACATGCTTGCAAAAACTAAGTAAAAAAAGAGCTCTTAATATGGAGGGTTTATATCTGCAAAAGGCAACAGCTCTGCATGGACAACGTTCCTACTTTCCAGTCAAAGGTGATTTGCCTCTTGAAGTCTTCCTGAGAAGTCTTTTTTATTTCGACATTTGTCACCTCTTACATACCACACTGTTCCTCTTTCCCTCTTACTCTCGTACCTCTTACTGTTGTATTCTTTCCTTTTTCCTAGGTTTATTGAAGTCATCATTCATCTACTCCGGTTTCTTCCTTTCTACTTTGCAGTTCCTTGGGAACCACTGTTACTTAAGTTCGTACATAAGCTTGCCTGGTGAGTTTGGACAAAAATTTAGATAGAAGTAGCCCAGTTTATAGCACATTTCAGGTGTCATTGTAAATCAATCATCTGAATATTTCATGACTAGGTTAGTTGTACTGGATTTTCAGTCATGGCTGTCTTTCTCAAATAACTGAAGATCTACTCGTGTATCAAGTCAAAAGTCTGGCTTCTTTTCTTAGAAGAACACAATTGAGCAAAATCTGAAATGTAAAACTAACTGAAAAGATGCTGTAAAATAATATGGAAGCCTGGATCTATTTATATATATTGCACATATTCAAATAAGTGTAGAAACTATTCTGCTGGGGAAGGCAATCTTTTGGAGTACTTAAAAGTAAATATTTATTTTCTGCTTCCTGTTTTAAGTGTGCACTATATGTATGAAATTACATTAGAAATAGAGCTGTTGTTTCATCATCACTGCTTGAATAAAAGGAAGATCATGGGAGACAAAACTGAAACAAAAGAGTTTTCATTTGACTGCGTAGAGCAAACCCATCTGTTTTCAATGTGGATTATATATGCCATATTGTATACTTGAGACTAGATGTAGATTACAGATTAGCTAATATGTATGCTGTAGGCTGCACATGCATATAGAGTAATGTAATTTTTAGATGCTATTTATGAGATATTTTTGGCCTCTATGAATTTGGATGAGCTTCTAAATATTGACGTGTTTGCATAGTATCTGACCAAAAGTGTTGGAAGGGGTGAGCTTTCTGTTACGCCACAGAAAGTAACAGGACAAACAACTGTAGTTGAGATTTCCATTTCTGTGTCTCAGGTGTAATTGCTTTCTGAAGTTTCACCTTTGATTCTCAAATATTCCACCCTGTCTCTTCCTGAAGCTGATTGCATTTTCATTTTGCCTGGAAAGTCTTGAGTGAAGGCAATTCAGCTGTTCCTGCATCTGATGAAATGCAGGGGCAAAAAAAACCTCTACACCAAAGCAAAAAATATATTTACACAATTTATATGCATTTATATTTAGAGAGAGAGTGACTTCTTTTTAAACACTTTTACAGCCAAAACCGCTGGGAGTTGAAACCTGAAATATGGCTTGGAAATTGCTCTCACCAAGAGGAAAGGCTTTTGAGTTCTCTAGAGAAAATTGGTTTTCATTGGACTGAGTTATGAGCATTTCAAATTTAATATTGAGAATGCACTGGGTTTTGAAGGAGCTTTTCAAATGGGCTCATAAATTGAGCAGATAAGGATGGCTTGTGCTAACAGTTGGTGGAAACAGCTCCTTAAAGGAACTCTTTACTCAGTAAAAGTTTCATTGCTCCAAAAAGCCCTGGCACTAAGGTACATGTAGATGAACGGAGCGCATTTAATCTAGTTGGGGTCAAGCTTTAAGTTGACAGCAACCAGCCAACTCATTTTTAGACATGAATTTTCCCCTCCGTTATAGTTATTTAGAGTATATTTAGTAGAAAATGTTAACTAATGGGTTAACATTAGTAGTGGGATCAATTTACTACTTTAATCCAGATAAATCCTTAAAACAACCATGACATATTGTAGGTACATGGGCAATGCCCTTGATCTCTCCGGTTTCCACGTCTATAGGAAAGTTTTAGGCTTTATGGCCTCTGGTCCTTTTTGCGGAAGGCCATAAGTCTGTTATGGAAGCTGAAAGAGAAGTGTTTGCCTGTTCTGTAGGGATGGTTGCCTCTGACTGCAAGAGACTGGCTTATGATTATACAACCAGCCCTAGAGAACAGGCAAAAACCTCTTCTCTGAGTCACATTACAGACTTGAGGACTGCTTTCTAGTGCTCTGTCCCTAAAGACTTTCCTTCACAAACATAGGGCTTGTCTTTCAAAGAGGAAAAACATCTAAATCTTCAGAATTTGGTTGAAGAGAGAAAGGAGAGATTTGAAGCTAAGTACACGCACAAGGACAGACCATAAACTGCTACTCCTGAGGGTGTAGGAGGAAAAAAAAGAACCTTCTACTCTGCTTCCTCTCCCCAGATAAATATGAATCAGAGCTTTTTCTAGACTGAAACCTTTTCTTTGCTTCCCACCACAGAAACTGATCTTTAATTATTTTGTAAATGACAAGCAAAATTCATACTGACAGCTGTCACTTTTTTCCTGAACTACAGACATCACAAATTTCTTTTTTCTCCACTACATGGGCAGAGCTATTTTCATTCTATTTTGTCAATGCTTCAGCTTTAAATCCAGTATAAACATACACCAGGATACAGTGAACACAACCTGGCTAGAATCAGTTTTGCTCTGCACATTTTCTTTCCCTTGTTTAGGCTTTGATTTAAAAACATTAAGTGAAATCCTGATCCTAATACACTCATGGGTAAAATTCTCTAATGACATCAGAGAAATTAGTTATAGCTACCATATTAGTATTGCAAGACAAGATTATTCAGGAGTTAGTAATGAAACAAGATAAATTAAACTTTCTCCTCAAATTGTAGTAATAGTTTACTATTTGGTATAAGTAATTGAGAAGTGTTGATTATTACCCACTATGGTTTCTCGATTTAAAGAGGTAAAAGAGTGATCTCTTAGAAGTAGGAAAGGAAAAAATTCTGACCACAAGAGTGATAAATGTTTTGATTATATTTTTCCCTGAATTCAAAGGGCCCAAGTAGATGGAAAGAGATAATGTGTGTTTTTTTGACAACTAGGTATCCTGTTATTTTAGGAGGTTCACAGGCACAACAAACTTTAACAAGCACCACCTTGAATTTGACAAATGTTTCATGAAAGTCGTTATTATCTGCCAGTTTTTGTAGTAGTCAAGTACACCCACCTTCAAGCATCTTCTGTTTTACATAAACTTATTCTGTCTGATGAAGGCAGAATTCCTTCAATCAAAGTAGATCTTCAGATATTTTCCAAAAGCAGAATGCAACTCAGAGAATAAAAATTAATATATTTCTATTGTTAGCTCCTAAGTAGTTTTCTGCTTAAATTAATAAAAAGGTAAGTTAGGTTAACCAGTGTAAAGCATCTGTTTAAGCTGTATTGAGAATAATAGCATTGAGAGAACAAAGGAACCAGTTAAGTGTCTGCTAGACCATACAGAGGATGTTTGCTAAAAAAAAAAAGTGAGTACTAGAGTGCTTTGAATTATAAAAAAAAATTATGAAATAGCAAAATTCATGACATATGTCAAATATTTCAATTCCTCTAAAGTAGTAAAAAAATAGCAGAGAGGAGGAGGACATTATTTAAGTAGGACACCTCAGCTTTGTCACAGTGTTGTAATGCTACTCCTATTAAGACATGTAAGACTGCCTCTTCCACATTAACAGTATTTGAGGGGTTTTATATCTTTTAATGTGTTTAAAACTTCAAGCTGGTATGTCTAAACCATTGGGCAGGAGTGCTCCAGTATTTTTACCCAAGGTTGTGGTTGCTTTATCCCTCACACTGAGGAGGTAGCTAGAATATACCATGGCTCTTTTCAGCCCTGGAGACTCAGGTTTCCTTCCCATGGAAACTAAATTGTGTGTTGATGGGCAAGAGGAGGAAACTGCCTGCTGAGCCTTGTTTCAGCGTGGCATTGGGATGCAGGCCATGTGTGGCTCTGCAGCTGGGGGCTGGAGAGTACACCTAAGTCTCATTTTTTTAGACCAAGATGGTTCACTTGTGTGTTTCATCAAACAGTATTGTTCAGTTGTTTCTTCACTTAAAAAATGGCCTTGAATTTAATACCTGGAAACAAAAATGTTTTAGATGAGTCTGTTGGTTAATAAAAAATAAACTTTTCAGGCTTCTGCTGAACTGAAGAGTAAAGCCTTGTTATTTCCTTGTATCTTTCCTTTCTGCAGCCAGACACTGACCCTCACTGGACTCCTGGGATTTTAGTCCAGTAGTACAATATCTTAAAATCCCAAAGTTCAGACACAGAACCCAGCTACTGAAAATACAAATTTATTCAATTTCTAGAATTCGATCACCAGAATTGTGAAGGTCAGCTGCTGTTCCATGCATTTCTTTGCTTTCCTATTTTGTTTATTTAGTGTGATTTGGTCATTTGGTAGTAACTTGTGTAAATACAACTCCTGGCATAGCTCCCTTCAACAGCAACAAGGGGTGGTGTGACAATTAATGCCAAGCTTGCAGTCAGATTTCCTTCTGAAAATTTAACAGCAACTGTATTACTCTCATGTTGCTGCAAAAATAGATTTTGAAGACCGCTGAAATATCCGGTTGCTTTTTAGCAACCAGAAGAGTTCAACTGATCTTGCAATTTTTTCTGAGCTCAAGCACTTTATTTCAGTTCCAAACTGAACTCCTTTCTGCTTTTCTTAAAAGAAATGAAAAGTATACTGAGTTGCACAGGATGTCTATGCATTGAAAGATCACTCTTAAGGATATAGTGCCCCTAGTCAGTCCTGACTTCATTTCTCCAACCCCAGACTCTAAAATTCTCTGTGAGTTTTGGTCAGGAGGTGCTTTCCTGTTGTCCTTCTCACAGGTCTCTGTAGTAGAGCATAGTCATAGAGGTGAAATCATTCTACCTGCATTGAAACATTGGCCTGAAACAGACATAAAAAGCAGAACTCCATCCGTTTTCAGGAGAAATCTATCATGATGATCAAAATAGATAATCACAGCAGAACTGAGCAGGCTTTGTGAAAGAACACCAGTTGGTAGTATGCCAGGAAATTACTTTGCAACAGCAGCAGGCATTGGCACACTAATAACATTGTGTTTCTGCCATTCTCCAGATTTCATAAAGTGTGGAATTTGAGGTCCTATCAGATAGACAGCTTCAGAGAGGTCCTAGGGAATTCTGTACCAGATAAAGCGTTCTGTGCTAACAGCTGTATGGCGGTTTGCAACTTCTATGGAAAAAGATCATGCTGTAATAAACGTTACAGGATTATGGAATCTTTCTAATTTCCATATAATCGTATTGATTTCATCCCTGCTGCCATTCAAAAGAACAGCCCTGCATACGTTACTGTTAGGAGAACTAGAAATTAGAGAATACTATCCATATTTCTCTTGAATTACATCCAAGCAGCTTCCTTGATTTGCACCTTCCATTCCTTATTTCCTCAGGAATGGTTCAGTATCAGTCTCTTCAGAGTGTTGGGTTGTTTTCTCTTCTTTTGCACTTCCCCGCCCTCACAGATATTCTTGTCGTTTAGCACAATGTGTTTGTCAAAAATATGAAGCTCCTGCCTTGATACCAGAAACATTTGGCAAATAAACTGCAAACAGAAATAGTTGTGCTATTAAAAATTTTTTGCTGCCTGATCAGCAGCAAAGTGCCTGACCAGGAAAGCGTCATGTTTTGACTGCTGAGTTTTATTTGGAGTGAAATAGCAATAAAACCACGGACCGAAAACCAGGGTTGCCTTTTCCACAGGTATCAGCTGAACAACAAGATGATGTTGATGGTATAAGCAACCCAGGGTGTAGGGGGGAAATTGTGGAGGAATTACAATGTCCCCTTTTCAATATATGTGAGTTCCTGGCCAGTGGTGGTCCCTGACAAAGCAAGCAGTTTCATGGTTGTTACTTAAACAAAAGCTGGGGAACGATAAGACTGTCAGCCTACATTATCCCTTAGCTACATTTTTCTCTCAGTCTTCAGCAAATTACTATGGTTCCATGTGAGACTGGTTCATTTTCCCCCACCAGTTCATAACTATGTGTGCCAAAGGATTTGCAGGTGAGCAAATGAGCTTTCTGAATAAGGCTGCCTTACAAGAAGTTTTCTGGTTCCCCACTTTATCATCTGAAGAGTCTGTCATTGCAGTATTTTACTTGTTTAGGAACCATTTACCAGCCAAAATGCTCATAATAGTGATGTTCTTTGTGCTTTCTTTTGCACCAGCATAGCAAAAAACATACTTCTAAAAAAAAATTGAATTGTGTTTTAGAAAAAAATGGAAGCAAAGAACAATCTTGATGGTGTGTCGAAACCTACCCCAACAGTTCCCGGGCCAGGCGTCTGCTGTGCTCCTCCAGAACTCCCCTCTGTGCAGGTATGAGCAGAAGACGGGTTGTTACTTGTGAAATTGGGTTCCTCTCACCTATTCCTGTGGGTTATGAGAACAAAGATACTGAAACAGAAACTGGCATGCTGAGACTAGAAAACTGGAGTGGAAAATTGTTCAGAACAGACCCGTATTGCTGGAACACCAGGTGTGTTTGTGCGCTCTGCAGATGCTTTTAAGCATGAGAGCTTCTGCCAAAGGCCTAAATCAAAGAAAGGAGAAGTATAGACCTCGATTGCATAATGTTTCAGGTGCTCTGTGTTCAGCCACCCAACTTCTATGAATTAGCAGACACTTGCAAATTTGCTTATGAACTGCAGAGCAAACAAATTAGGTTCATCCTTCATCTTCTTTCTATAATTCAAAAACAAACCTTGGGATAATTTTTTGCCTTTCTTCAGTAAGAAATGCTTTTGTTCGGTTTGCTTTCTTATTTTGTTACTGCTATGTCATGGTTAATGTTGTCAGGGGTTTTTGCTGGAGTTATCAAGGTAAGAAAATAACACAACCATCCTCATCTTTTTATATTGGCTTGGCTGTTTATTTGCCCTCCCATAAATCCAAAATTTATGTGTACTCCGTGGTGCTTATGCCAAAGTCATGTGGGACGCTCACTGTAAAATTTACAATGGCTCTTATATACAATCTCAGTCTTGTTGCAGCTATCCTGTTGCTTCTTGTTATCTTCATTGAGACATTCTAGATATTCTTCCCTAGGTTTTTGTCATTGTGTGAAAAAACATAGCTTGTATTTGAGGGTCAGTTTGTCTCTGCGTACTTTATAACTGTGTCTGCTTCTTTCAACTAGAAAGACTCACTTTCTTCCCCCCCCCCCTTTTAGGGCCTAAAAACATTCTTGATACAAATGACTCTGCACATAAAACCACATTTTTGGTCTGTAGCACAGAATGTTCTGGGTGGCAAAAAGAGAAAGGTTGACTGGTAGAATTCTTTCCATCTAAATCTTTCTTTTACTCATGGTTTGCCCTTCTTGTTCTGCAGTCGTTATTTCTGTTACAGTCTAAGAGTAGCTGTAATGTATCTCAGTGGAAGTAATCCTTTTTAAAGTCCAATAACCAACTTCACAAATTAACTTTGAGAGTACTCTTCTCTGCATTTCTGGAATCTGCAAACACTCTCTTACAAATAACATAAAAGAACTTTCCTGATACATTTTCTCTACTTTTTATGTCCTTTGGGTATCTGCCCAGCTCTTCAGTGGATACCTTAAAAATACCAAAAACCACAAGACAATATTTTGCAACATCTTTGGCTCTCTGCACCAGCCATTAGAGGCATAAAGAACTGTGAGGGATGAATGGTGCTTCTGAACATATGTTTCTGTCAAAGAGAGTTTATGGTGTTTCAAGGTGCACTTGAAGTCTCATGGAAGGCCTGCTGATAGTCTGCCCGTATTGTATTGCCTTGGTCATGTCACCAACTTGGCTACGCTTTGGACACTTTGGCCTTTGTAAGTGCTGGAGCACATAGACAGTTCTGACTAAATTTGGCTCCTAAAAGGCTTCTGACAAACAGGCAAAAGGGTTTTTTTTTGCTGTAAGGTAGAAACTAGGATTTGAAACCAGCTGTTTTGTTATTTTTAGTAGTTTGCGATATCTTAATTTAAGGTACTAATAAGTCTGAGTTTCTGTTATGGTCTTAAAACGTTTTCCTTGAAAGCCTTTAGTAAACTGCAGATTTTCTTTCTGATCCTTTGCTTTAAGTTGTTGTTTCACAGCACCAAAAGTTAATCTGTGCTTACGTGTCCTTCTGAACTGTTGTGTGAGAATGATTTTAACAGTGTTGGAAGTTCCCTTTCTACAATATGAATTTTCCTAAACCCATTTTGTCTTGGTATATTCTCCAGTGTAATAAGAAAGACACGTACACTTCAAATCTTTTACTCTAAGTTTTCTTCAGTATCAGTCTGGTTAAAATCTTCCCCCCGCTTCCAAGCTGCAATACTAGTATCTCACACAATCTTTGTTTTACGTAATTGCACAGGAATTATTTTAGAACAGCAGCCTTTAGTGTTCTCTTTCTCCTTCTGGTGTTGTTGACACATGAATATATGAATGGGTTACAAGGTTTTAGGGATCGTTTTATGACCTTCTGGATTAACTGTCTGATCATCTCATGATGATGGAAAAATCTTTCTCTCCCATGGTAGGGTATTCTGACTTCATTGAATGACCGTAAACATCAACTCACACATGGTATCTATTATTCTTATTAACTTCAGAAACTATTCTTTCTTCATTAGCTGGGTTAGTTTGATTCATACCTCTATCGTACCACTTCATTTATTAAATCCTCTATCATCTGAACACCACACCCTGCTCCCCAGAAAACATCCCAGCCATCATACAAGCAGTCCAGGCCCAACAGCAGTTTTCTCTCAAATGATATCATTAATATTTCTTAGTTGTATATAGACTGCTCAGAAAGATGCTACCTTAACCCATGGGAAAACACAAACAAGCTTCATCTCATAAAAATGCTCTGGAAGCTAGTTGCTAGGCAGGCCTTTACAGTTTGGTTTTTTCCTGTATACTATGAAACTTCAAAACTACTACAGTTATTGTCGTCTTCCTTTTAACCATTGGGTCTCACAGGACATGGTACCTCAGGTAGCATTATTAAAAGTATGGAATGTGAGCGGAAAATGGAGGGTTTAGATAGAGTTACAGATTTTAAGGGCAGAAGAGATCACTGATATTCTAAACTGATGTCTTGCTTAACTCAGCCTAGAATTTTCCCCAGTGATTCCTGCCATAAGTAATGCTTTCTGCTGGGGGAGGAAGCTAGCAGTTGTCAACAGTTTGATTTTTAAATACTTCTGGCATCTAACTTCCATTTTCTCTTATTTCTTTTGTGTATGTAAGAGAAGCATATTTCTTCAGGTGCACATAAATGTAGGAAGTAGATGCTCTAAAATAAAAAAGCATTAGATAGGGCTTCATGTATTTAACAGCATAAAAGCAGGGAATCATGCTGCAGGGTGATAGAGATCTGTGCAAACCAAGGGCATTCACAGAGCCTCCTTCATAGAAAAACTATGAGAATAATTTGTCTTCATGAAGGAAATGAAATCGAGTTTTAGTTTTGTTATCTTGCAAGGTGATGTTTCACTATTTTGTTTTGGTTTTTTTTTTTGCTAATAGGGTAAAATGAATGGTAAATCATATAGCTACTATCTAGGGCCTTGTATATTAATATAATGAACTAAATTCAGAAGTAACTTTTGAAGTTGTAGTAAATTTTCCTGTGCATATATCTAAGTGACCGGACTGACCACTACATAGGGATGCATGTTTTGGCTGCATCCCAGCTTGGAGTATTTCATAGTGTCTTTCCTAAAGAACATGACATATATTGTAAAAATTAGGTATGTATTAATATTCTCAGATCACTGTGCCATCCCTGTGGTTGTGCTTTCAGTTCTAAGTTTTTTTGGCACTAAAACTATTCTCCACTTCCTTGAAGCAAATATGCAAAAAAGAATTTTGAAATGTAGGTACTTAAAAACAGTTTAGTAAGGTACAAATTGCTTGTGGGAGCAATTGAGTAGGCTGTAAAATTCTTCCATCAATGGCCAAAAAAAAATTTGGAAGGAACAAAAAATTACAAAAAGAACTGTGGCGTTTTTCTAAACTGTGATGAATCGTAGTAATTGCTCCTGCAAAATGTTCATTAGTATTTTCCTACAAATGAACAGAAATAATTCTATACAAAACGTTGAACTGGCAATGTAGGCATGCAGTCAGTTATGATAAGTATGCATTGCGTAGCATGAATTCACCTAGACCAGTTCCTGGGGCAACTATTTCTGAGAAGTGCCGTTGCAGTTCATGCAGTACATTAAGTGACTCAGAGCCAGGTATGTGGCTTCTGAAGCAAAATATTCAAAAACCCTGATATGACACATATTCAAGTCAATGAGAAGCTTTCCTTAAGAAGCATACAAAATCACACCTGATTTATATTAAATGCTTGTTTGACGTGTTTTCTCATTTTACTAGAAACCCTTCAGTGTGATGACAAGGCAGGAAATCAGGTTCTGTAGAACATCCATTAAAGATGAAGGCATCATGCAGAGACTCAACATCAGGCAAATGCGTTCGGACAGAATTCTGAATAAATCAATATGGTGAGCAAAAGGGAAAGAAAAGTTTCATATACAGAGCTCCTGTACTGAGATATCAGCTGCTAGACATCCTTAATCTTTACAAAAACCCTCGTTCATTGTTAGGACAAAATAATTTTGAGGTTTAATATACCATTACTGCTAACACATGTCATTAAAACGTATGCATAGTCTCGTTGAGTCACGTAAAGCTTTTGGCCTGTGCTTCCTCTGTTCATTGTGTCCTCAATATTGCAACGATTATGTATAAAAGAAGCTGAGGGTTTGAACTGATATTGAATTCTGTCACATGGTAGCACTATTATTAGAAATGAAAGCCAGTATATACTGCAAGACTCGGCCAAGAAGTAAGTTATGAGGCATTCTTACAGTCTATCTTGTTTCTCCTCCATTTTAGTTGCTGGATATAGACCATAAAACACTTAAGGAACTGGTAACCTAAATTTTGGAAGTGTGCAAAGGCAGAGTTTCTTTTAGTGGAAGATTCAGAAATTTTGAAGCCTGGCTGCATTAGAAAGGGGAACAAAATGCTACCATTTCAGACTTCTTCATGAAGAAAAAATGTTTAGCATTTTAAACATAAAAATGTTTTTTTCTTACCATGATATACATTTCAGCTTCTTTTCTGCTTTCTCCTGAAACAAAAAGAAGATGAAATCCATGTGTTTTCACAAACTTTTGACTTCAGTAGATCTGCATATTCAAATAAAACATGCTTCCAGTGCTGTTTTTCCAATAAACTGTATGAATTGAACTTTCCTTTTCAGATTGCTTAACCCAGCCCTATGATGTTATGTGTTTTTCCTTTATGTGGATCTAAACATGAATGAAATTTTATATTTTTATATATCACAACATTTTCCTACTATAGACTCAGAGTCCAGGTGTCCTATGAGGAGGTCAAAGGCAGTTTTCACTTGTGGAGGCCTGGCAAGCTCATTTTTGTAGAGAGGGGTCAAAATCCCTCTGATGAAGGACCTCATCTCCTGAGGGAGGTTGGCCATCCATCAGTGTGTAAAACCAAACAGCCACAAAGAAATTACAGTGGTCTTGGACCACCTGCATAGAAGTGTCACATCTGCATCTATATTTCTTTATAGAATTCCAGGCCAGATCTGGTCAGTTTTTGTGCGCATACCACCCCAAGGCACCTAGAAGCAGAGGGGATGATTTGGCTCTCAGCCTTTCCTTTTTCTGATTCTTGCACAGACCAATGTGTGTCTTTGGCTCTTGTCTCCATTCCCCTTAGACCAGGCGTCAGCCAGCTGGAAGTACAAGTAGAAACTATAATATAACTCAACTAGCAGGATTTTTATGTTGTTATTAAACAGCTGTCCAAATACCATGTAAGAGTTATTTCTCTCAGTTTTTAATGCAGATTTTCAAGCAGGTTCATAATCTCACATCTTTATTTAAGAGTAGATTTATTTTTAAATTATATTTAATTCTTTATTCTTGAGAAGGATTTGGGTTCATTGTTGCATGGTTGTAAACGGGAAATGAATTTGAGTCATTACATGGCATGTGATGCTTTATTCAGTAGATATTGGCACAAATGTTCCAAGTTCTGTAAAAAGGATACTTCATACCACTGCAAAATGTTAATTGTCCTCTACAGTGATGTAACAGTTGGTTTTTTTTCTCTCTATAAAGAAAGGTACTTGTCCAAGGAATATTTATTCAGGGAAATAGTGAAGGAATATTTATTCAGGGAAATAGTGGAATAATTTTTGATAATTATATGTTTTCCCTGTTATTTAGTGCTATAGTTTTAATTCCCAGGGTATCTTCATGTTCTTGTTAACTTAGATGTCAAGAAGCACACTAAACAAGTAATGTAAGGAAGGAAAGACAATGTTAAAAAAAAAAAAAAAAAAAACAAACGCAAACCAACAACAAGACCAAACCAATCAACCAAAAAATTTCTCCCAAGTCAACTACACAAAAAGTCAGAAATACCTTACTGAGAAATAATGGGTTTTGGATTATCACTCTGCTTTTTCTCCTCTTTCTTTCTTACCTTCATTTATTTTCTCATGGTTCAAGGCCAGAATAGTAGCTCAAATGTGCAAAAGTGCACTTTGCAAATTAAATACTTAATTTCAGTTCTGAAAGTTGCTGCTAAATGACATCAAAATCAGTAGCTTCAGACCTCTTTAGAGTGAGGTGTGAAATATCACAGGCTAGTCTGGGGAATGAATGCTTGTATGATTCTGGTTTTGTATTGGTGTGTTATAAAAAAAAGTTTATGGTCTTACATTTGATAAAATACCACATTTTTATTAGAAAAATAAAAACCCTGCCTTATTACAGCAAATCTTAATGAGTACAAATGCTGTAGTAAAGAAGAAATGCTGCCTCCTTTCTATTTTTTTATGTCTGCACTGCAAATTCATTCTGATGTTTAATCATTTAGTCATTTAATCATTTAAAAATGCCCTAACTACTGTCCCTCTTGGAAGACACAAAAAAAGAACGAAAGGTCAGACTCTATCACAGCTTGTGTGCATGAAGCATAACATGCCTACCTTACCTTTTAAAGTTCTTTCTAAAAAACACTGAGGAAAATGATGGAGTTATGCCAAAAATAAAAAAGAAGAAAATTCATACCACAACAGATTGGTTAATTGTATTTAAAGCAAACTGTCAGCTGAGGTTGTTGCTAAATAAGTCCTAGACAAATGAATTGTATTTAAAGTTTCACATATAGAGTTATCTTTAAATAGGGAAGTTAAAAGTAGGAGTATGAATTTCCAAAAGACTAAGAAATTGCCAAAACATTACCCACCAGTTATGCCTCTTGATGTTCTTCTTCCCAGAAAAAAAAAAAAAAGTGGCTGCTGGAAAACATTCAAAGTTGAATCCTTTTACTTTTAACAAAATACAACGCTGACTCTTAATTCTAATTGAAGTTGTCTGGTATGTGCTCCACGTAGTGAGCCAGCAGCAGATCACGGAATTATGAGCAGAAAGGAGGAGGATGAAGTTTCTGCATGGCAAAGCTGGGGCTGGGTTCCTCCTGAGCACCTGAGCAGTATCACAGCTCTATCAACTGTTGCAGCACTTGCCTCAGATATTTCAGGCATCCTCTCTGAAACACGATGTCCTGTGAAGCTAAGGAAATTGCTAACCTTTCTCTTGTGTATCAAAGTATTAGCCTCCTTTGCTTCATCCTCCTTTCAGTTGCTAAGAAAGTCATCTGGTCTAAGCTAAAGTTACGGCATCTGGTTTGTAAAATGTCTAGAAACTTCTTGGCATGCCAAAGCATTTTAAAAAAAAATCTTACCCCTTCCACAGGGCCTCAGTACAGCTCTGCATTAATGATGGCTTGTCAGTTTGAACTTCAGTGCTTCCCCTGAATTATTTGACATGGCCAGTTAGAGAAGAGGAAAGAGATAATTGCTATCTGTTGGGGGTTTTTATTTTAATTTTTTGCATTTAGCTAACGTAGGCATAGGTCTTTTTTCTCATTATGATAATTTACAGCAGCACATTTCAAGAAGGAGGAGGTCACAAAACTGAGAAAAGGACAAAAGCACCACAGAAGGACATATGACCTGCCAATATGGGACAGGCTGGGGTTACTGTGAGGGTGTCTCCACTTCGCAGTGGAAAATAAACATTAAGTACTCAAAGAGACGTTCTTAACAGGAGCTGGCTAAGTTAGTTACTCTCCAAAAGCTGAACCCAGTATATGTGCGAGTATCAGAGCTGGTTTTCTTTCTCAGTACCGCTGAATACTGTTGGATGGTTTTCACCTTGGCGACTGATTTGAAAACAAACCAAAAAATGCCGCCTATTAAGAATGGGCAGGCTGGCATAAATGGTTAGTGTTGTGACATGTGGGAGCCACTAAAATTAGCTGCACAGCTTGGGGAAAGTAGACCTCTAGAGCAAAATCTTTTTCAACTAAAAAGGAAACATCATACGTATTTTTAGCAGTAAGAGAAGCACTTTTTGCAAGGTCTGCTCTTCCCCACTTTGCTGCTCTATGTGTGTGTTTTTGTGAAGTTTTTCTGCTTTGGTGTTTGCCAGGAGTGGAAACATTAGCAAGGTTCTCTGCTATTATAAATAAATTAGTTCTATGAACTGCTGTGTTTTACACCCACTGAGAATATGGTCCATTTTTGAAGGTATATATGGGCATATTAAAGTGACTAATCTTTTAAAAATGTTCTGTTCAACCATTGCCCACCCTTCCGCTTCTCAGCTGCAGATTTGCACTTCTGAGCCTTGTTTTCAGTTTATTTTGGAATAATAAATAAATTGAATGAGCAAATCCATTCTGTCTTCCTGAACTATTCCAGCTTGAAAGATTTCCCTTATTGCTTACCCCCGCCCCTTTTTGAGCTATGATTTAATTGTTGGGGTTTTTTTGTAAATTCATATGCCTTTTGCTATCTGGTTCCCAGCTGCAAATTCCCAATGTTATATTCAGTGTTTTCACCATATGTTTAAAATAAAGAGTTGTCCTTTCCCACCTCTTTGGAGAACAGATCACTCTAACTCAACCAATAAGAATGTGGGGAGGGCTTGCTAAATATTGAAAGGCACGGAGGGGAAAAGGCAGCATTCACAAAGATTCTCCTGTTTCTTCTCTCAAGCAGTGCTTCCTCATTGCAGCTGAGCATGGTAGGAAGTCAGAATTTACATTATGCTAGCCCCTTTCCTTCCCACATGTGCTCACATAAAGGAGATGATTTTATCTCTTGAATCTTGTCATGTAGACATTAGCAACTTGTCTGAACAAATACAGAGAGGACATTTCTTGGCAGGCAGTGCTTTTCCGTGTTAAAAAACTGACAAATCACTGCATTTACTTACACCTTGCCTCTCCTTCTCAGCGTATGCTCACTACTCAAAGAACTGGAAACCAAAAATCACTTTTTTGGAGGCACTGAGAAACCTCAGGGGTGGCTGATGTCATTGGGAGATGTGGTTAATGGCTGCCTTCTAAAGGAAGACTCCCATATCTAGGATGGCTAAACTCCTGGCTCTGCTAACATCCTCATATATCTGAGCTCCATCAGCTATGTGTTTTGTACTCCTGAGAGCCATCAGATGGAAGGAAAGCAGGAGTCATGGATGACAGCAGCCTGCAGCAGCCAAACCTTTCTCTTGCAGAATGCTACAGGCTTGTCTGTGATGGTCAGCTAAATCACAGGGTATCATGGATACCATGGACTGCTTAACCTAAGCAGTCTCTTTGGTTTACATACTGCCATTCCTAGACACTTAGATTATCCAGTCAGCAAAATGCCTCACACAGGAACTGCATTTTAGACTACTCCTATAGCAAAAGAGCCCCACACCGGCCACTGGCACATGTAGCAAACCTATGGTGTGCTCCAGAGTGCTGGTTATCCACGCCAAAATCACAAGATCTTTTCAGCCCACAAGCATCGCAACAGACACTTCAGGCTTTTAGGCAGTGTATGGTAGAGCTAGTTATAAGGGAATGGAGAGTGAGAGAAGATCAGCCTCTTTGTCTTCAAGTGTGTTCTTTACTGTTGTCAGAATTGCTGTTCTGTTGCTTTTGCTGCCATCCTTACATTCACATCTCTATTTCTGTATGAGTTCCAGTTACAGTTATTCTGAAGGACATAGATCATAGCTCAGAAATGATTCTGCAGCAGCTATGGTGGCAAAGTGATTTTTACCATGTATGGAAAATCTCAGTGTCAGCAGGTAGCAGCCCTCTTCAGATTCTACCTGGCCTTTTCAGTAACACCAGTTAATGAACTCAAATAATATTTAAGGCCCAGAGACAGCTGCCCTAGAAGACTGGACACCCCCTTCATCAGCCCTGGTAGAAAAAATAAGCTTAATGCTTTTGTAGTCCTTGATTAAATGACATAAAATTATTTCTTATTGCACCTTTAAAAAGAGGTATCCTGCTTTTCTTTCAGAATATATCTGTTGTCTACTGACAAATTCCAGACGTAGCAGATCTGATCCTGTATCAAACAGAGATGCCCCTGCTGAATTGCTGTCAAGAGCCACCTGCAGTACTTGCTGTCATGACGTTTCTTGGACTCTTGGCAAACTTTGTCTGTCTCTGCTAATTGTCCCTGAGGCAATGGAAGAGAATTCCGCAGGTCTGTGCTGGAGTCTGTAACTCTGGAGAAGAACCAACTGTTACCCAGGGTTACAGACCAGTGATATGTAGCACGGACTGCTGTGATCCACAGTTGTGATCCACAGAGATGTTTCATTTAAAAATTAATTTAATAAGTTTAATAAATTTAAAGGTTCTCTTGGAAAGGGCCGCACACCTTTGAAACTCACTTCCCGTCGTTGGGTGACAGCTGGCTGGATTTGTTAACCCTCCATCAAATTTATATTCCTAGTCTACAGGCTATGAAGAGTAGAGGTTTTCTGAGATTATAGGAATATTTTAAAAGTACAGATGTTTCAAGTATAGTTAGGGCAATACTATAAGTGACTCAGTGGCAGTGTCTGTGTGAAGCATATTTTCAAGAGATTGTCAAAGGTATCTAGAGGGGGGAATAGGTTTTATTTGCAGTTATAAAGAAATAATGGACTTAGCAGCAGGGCACCAGTATTTTTACTTCATAGCAAGTAATCTTTGGAAAAAGCTAATCTTCACATTCTATAAAGTAGAAAAGAGCTATAGCTTACTTATAACACAGTCATGTTCTTCTGCAGAGTTAAAACATATATTATTGAAATAGAAGTAATATTTCCTTGGTTTTGTGAAATGAGGACTTAAAAGTTATTTCAAAGATTAAAAGTATTTGTCAGTCCTTTTATAGCAGGGACAATTCTTCCAAGTCTTTCTAGTTACATCAACATGTAATTTGGACCAAGAATAGCAAATTGGTATCTCATAAAATACTAATTAACAAGAAAAAGAGGGCAGATGTGGATTGTTGTGAGTGAAAATACCTTTTATATCTCTCTAGCCATCCTCTGCAGTCTTAAATTGTGAAAGAGCAAATTCAGCCTTAGTGTAAAATCAGTGATTTTCATGAGGTTGAATTAGGATTTGAAGTGCGGAGAGTGGATGTGATCCATTAGTCTTTCTCAGCTGGAAGACACTGATAAATAATATTTGTACCAGAAGTATGGAAATCAAAAGTTCTCTGGGTTTTAAATGTATTCACTTAGCAACTGTAATTACTAAAACTCTTCTTCCAAAATACTGACATTAACTCCTTTGGGTGACTGTATGTAGGTGAAAGTCTATCATTTGAATCATTTACCTTGGCCCTCTTGGACAATTCCTGGGCTAGCTGGGTGACAGAAAATGGACTGACAAATAAGACTTATGCAAAAGTTACCAATTGTATGTTCAAAGCCTCGCTTGAATTGTTCAGGTAACTCCTAGCTATGGGTGGAATTTGACGCACTGTGTACGTGGTGAAGCCCCATAAACACCATCCAAGCTCGGTGGAATCAGAATAGTGTAACCGGAATAGAATTTGATCCAGTCTGTTGTTTATCTAGGGAACACTTTGTTATTCTTCATCTCCTCTTAAACAGGAGACATCAATATTGGTCTACAGCTTAGTAAAGTATTGAAAAATCAGTGTCGGCTGAGAATTTGGCCCAAAGTCTGTTGGAGACATCTAAGAGTATCACAGACAGCTGTGATACTACAGTTGTAATGCGTAGTAAGATGGAAAGGTATAATTGCATCTTTACAGTCATGTATAAAGTTGTCTAAGTCAGTTAATTCCTCTGGAAGAGTTAGCCACCCAGATACAGTTCTGGTAAGGATACAGATATTCTTAGCCATATAATCCATAATCTATTTGTGGTGTGATGGGGTTTTTTTAAGTAATACAGCAGCAAAATGTTGTAAAAATAACACAATGTTACCTTCTGCTTTTCTGTTAAGTCCTATAAAACAATATATAAGTAAATCATTGCGAGTTGAAGGTTGTCTGAAATATGACACCTTGCCTTTGATTTTCATGTGTTTCTAAAAGAAATGCAGGAATTTTAGAGTTCGGTCAATGTCATGCCAAAACCCTGGGCAGCAATTATGTCCCTCATAATTAGGCATGCAATTGCCAAAAATAACATTAAATAAAGAGCTGGTTGGCAGGAACTAGATTTGCTTTCTCTTAGTATAGGGGTTTTTTTCCTTCCTTGAAGCTCTAGAAAGGGGAACCAATTTCACTTTTATTGAAATAAGTGACAGTTCCCCATTCATTTCATCTTGCCTAAGATTATAGCATGTCTGATAAGATCTGATGAGGCTTAATTCTTTTCATCTCCATGCTATGGGTGTGTTGTCTCAGCGAGTGTAGTCTTGTAAAGGGTAGGGCTTTGCCTTAAAAGTAACTGGTGAAATAACTGAGTATCACAGAGGAAAGTATAATTTAATGTGCATTAGAATGTCAGAAGAGACCATTAATCCCCCTCAAGGTAATGGTTGTGTGTTATCAAAGGTCAGTGGGATGATGACCCCTGAGTACCACAGAGGTGTTTTTGTACACTGTAAAGTGTTCAGTCTCCTTTACAGACCTGTTCCCTTAACCTAGGGAATAAAAGTATCCTTTGCATTTCAGTGGAAACAGAATTGAATATATGTAATGAAAAAGATAGTACACAGTAAATTCTGAGTCACCAGAGGGTAGTTTGGTGCGTATGAGCGTACATGTTAACCTCATGCAATAGTTAGTTTGCAGACTTAAAATTCTACTAAACGTATTCAAGCTTTTTGCCAGTGTCATTTACTTATTTTCTATTGTAACAATCAGAGAATAATTCCCTTTTTTCATTTCCCAAAAACCCAGCTAAAGCAATACATTCCAGCATGCAGAGTTAGTAAAAAGATTTGGGTTATTTGAAAGCAGGACAAGAGAATTTCAAAGGTAAGGAGAAGCCCCAAGAAAACAGCAGCCTTTTGACTCCTGCCAGGCACTCCATCCATCAACAGTGTCAAAATGGATAAAAATAGTGCATCTTTCCATTAAAGTTCTGTACAGGGGAGATAAACCAAGGGAACGGTAACTGTGTCATGGTTTAAAACAGTTCTGGCCACTGGAGGGCTCCTGTATTTTTCTGGCTGGTTGGAGACTGGACTGTGCTTTTGCCTGTGATGCTGGTTCAGAGGATAGCTCTCAAATAGAGCTGGTCGTAGTGGTGATGCTATCTCTTATTATGTAGAACAAGCAGCAAAGAAAACAGAGTATTTCTCTTCAGCTCAATCGTGTTAACACTTCCTCTATCTGCAATCAAAAATTAGCTTGTAAAAACATGAAGATTCCTGTTCTCCTTTCTTCAGCTCTAGTGCCATTATACTGAACCTCTGCAGCCTGCAGTGGAAAGATGTTAAAGCTATGGAAATACCTGCCTACCCTGGGGAAATGGATTGAAGATAACACTAGTAACCCATTCTAGCTTCAGTCCTTCTATTTACTGAGGACTTCAGCATCACAACCACCTCTGCTCCCACACTGTTCTGAGGATTGCTCAGCCTGCCCTGCAGCCAGTATGTGGAACGGCATCTGGTTTATGCAACCTTTGTTGTCATATAAAGAGCATTTTTCCGTTCATTACCAACAAAGATGAGAATTGATTCCTTGGCTCTACAATGAATAACTATGCATGAAGACATTACCACATTGACATATAAATTAAATTCAACATTTTGGAAATGGAATGTGAGGTAAAATGCTTGGAGCAGAGGATTTTCAAGAACTTTTGTCTGCGCTCCCCTTTCCAAGTTCGGGCACTTAACATAATGAGTCCTTGTATGTGATACTGGCAGGAACAGATCTGCGCAGACACAGCAAAAGAACAGAGCTGTGCGGCAGGAATTCTTAGGGCTGCTTCTCCAGTGCCTCACACAATGCCTGGGAAACTGCAGTGGTGCTAATATTTCTATAAAAGTCCTTTCATGCCCTGTCTTTTAAGGATCAGGGTCAAAAACTGAACTGCAGGCACTGAGCAAAGACATGGCAGGTATGCGGCTAATGAGTTACTAGTTAAGCGACTGGATATAGTTAAAAAGAAAAGCACCCAGCGGATTACTATGAGGGTCTCAGAACAGCTTTAGCAATGAACTATTGAGTACTGAAATAGTATGCATTTCCTAAATCTGATTGAGACAATTTTCTATTATTGCAAATGTGTATTACTAGCCCCTAGAAGCCCTAGCTATAGATCAGGGTCAGTTACGTTTCACAGTGTAGAGACTTCAAAGAGAAAGATGTGTACAAAGAATTTTACTGTCCAGTTAGGAGATAACTAAATATGAAGCTGAGTATGAAAAACCGGTAAGACAATTCTGACTGCTCTGAGAAGCAATTTGACATGGGTACATTAGAAACTCCATTACCTCAGGCTATCAAAATAAACCTGCACAGGTTTTTCACTTACTGCTGTTTACTTGCTTTTTTTTTAATCCTTAGTGAATCTGATAATTCTGAGATCTCAGCATTGACTAGATGGAATTTTCAGTTGAAGTCTTTATCTTACTGTAGATTCTTTGGCTAACATTTTACTAAGGGCTTGTCATGTGAAATTTATCAGTAGTTTCCCAAAAGGCTCAGGGAAGTATCTGATGTGTTCTGCAATTTATGTCCTTTCTTGAATGTAATCAGGAAGATTATTTTAACAGCATCTTCCTCTGCTGAAGCTGTGCTGGTTAGAGGATGACTGTACATGTTCTCCATATTCTCTCATCCCTCAGGATATTATTTTTTTTAATGTTATAAATATCAGGATAATGACTCAATGGTCTAATAGGCTTTCTTAAATGTTCTAAAGCACAGCGTGGTCGGAAGCTTCTTTGAACTTACCACTTCACTGATTTTTAAAAATATACCAAAGCTGACATTCACTCTTAAATACATGAGAGAAGTTTCACGTTGATGAAAATCACAAGATCTAAGCTTACAAAGGGATCTCAATCTTTCTCCCTGGGGACAGCAAAATGACAGGCTCACAGAACCCCTCCTGATGGAGGAAACAGACAAACATCTTCATTGCTTCTCTGTCTGAGTTCATTTTCCAGAATAGGCACCAATTTCTCACTCCTCATATGTTTATTTCATCTGTTTTTGAGCTTACCCAGTTTCTGAAATGAGAGGATCTTTGTGTAGAAACACGAAACGACTTGTTCCTGCAAGGAGAGGATTTTAGGGCAGACGTTGCACCTGAGATCTGTCCAGTTCCCACTTAGGGCACCAAGTCCTGAAATACTCTAAAATACTTCTGCTTTTCTGCTACAGTGCTCTAAAAGCACCTGAATCTTTAATTGGTATTTTGTACATTAACATTGCATTTCAGAATGGGTCTGTAAATGGCTCCGTCTTAACACCAAATTGCCAGAGCTTCTGTGTCATCTGCATCTTTTGTCTGAATTGTTCATTCTAGTAGATGCAGGCAGCATAAGAACGCTACCATATTTTATATTTAGTTGCTTATTTAACATTAGGTATGCATTGGAAGGACTGACATCCAATTCTCTCCCCTACCAAGTGAAATCCTGAACTGTTATTCTATAGTTTCAAAATGGAATTTCAACAGGAACCTACTGGTGAGTTCTTAGCCTAGTTGAGATATGTGATAAAGAGTTTGTCATAAAATTCAAGGGAACTTTCCAGCATCTGAGTAAAAGTTCTGATAACTGTGTTAAAAGATAAAACCAGTTACTTGTCTTGCTACCTTTGAAAGAAAGAAAACTTGCCTCAGCAAGGCTGTGAAACTCAAATGGAAGAAGTCAGCCTACCATAAGGCACCTACATTTTTCACAAGGTAAAAGTCCTTTAGTTACTGCCTTTGGTGTCTTGTTAGCTGGTACGGTGGCTGCCTTTGGCACTGAACAGAAGTAAATACAAGTACTCAGTTAAGGACTCTGAACTCTGTTCTGAGCTTGCCTACAGTTCAGATGTTGCAGCAATGGGATTAGAATTACCTAAACCCTTAACATTCGTTATAGCATTTCAAAACAGTTCATGAAGCAGACCCAAAAGTAAATGAATGCGGGTGGATCTCCTATGCTTTTAGTTTTCTGAAACCCCTGAAAAATCATTCTTCCCTCTAAGCTCTCTTTGGAGAAAAAAAAAAAATTACAGGTTTCCTTTGCGAATATTGGCATCATTGTAATAAAAGTGGTATTTTATCCGTATGTGTTTTAAAGAAGCAAGAAACCAAATTGGATTTGGAAGGAAAGAACTTGTTCAGAAAGACAATGGAAAACCAGAAGTTTTAGCTCCTTATGAAGAGGTATTCTGCAGTGGGGATCGTTAAAAGTTTCTCCTTGAAAACTTACTCCAAAAAAGATGGAACATACTGAGATAAAGTGACCCAGACAAATAAGCATATGTGGTATTTCAGTGAAAGGGAATGACTCCTGCAATAAAAAGTGGTAAATGTAGAAGGATTTACATGCTAAAGATATTTTGAGAATCCCAGGGATATGTTTAGTGAGGGCTGCAGCAGTAATAGCAGGGTCTGGGTGAAGAGTGGTTATAAGTAAGTGTTCCCATAAGCTCATTCTGTAACTCTGAAAAATCACTTACCTCTTCTTCATTTTTTTCTCATCAGTGATCTGTGCATGGGGAAAATGCAAAAGCGTTATGACTCTTCATTCATAAATATTAGTAAAGTGCTTTCCATTCCCTGAACTGAAGATGTTATAATTGTAAAAGATCAAGATTAGAGGACTTTCTCTTTTTCAGCGTGCACTGGTCTGCCATTAAAAGACTAAAGATTCCACATATTTAAGATGTGACCAAAATTATGCTGCGTACAAATGTTTCAAAATTCAGTCCTGAGGCAATCCAACTTTTGAGAAATAGTGCTAATCAAGTTTTTGGGTTGGGTCTGAGACTTGCATGCTGAAAAGAGGGAGCAGGAAGCATCTCAGAACTGAGCTGCAGAGCTAAATGCCAAGAATATTTGGAAGAGCTAAATGTTGTGTTATTAATCATATACAGGCTAGAAAGAAATGGTCATATCTATGGGTGAATCAGCAGTGGGTGGTGCCTTGGATTTAGAAAAGCAGTGTCACCTGTTAGGCTTGCAGCCACTTTGTTTAGAAAGATTTTTTTTTCCCATAAATACCCCACGATTTTGAAACTCCACTTTTTGTTGCTGATGGATATAGTGAAATTTAATCTGAACTCTTTACCCATTTGGCAGAGGGGCCACTTTAACTATAGAGGAAGTGTCAGTAGGAAATTGTGAAGTATTTATTTGAGTCTGTACTGTAAGAGTGTTTCCTGAACCACAGCTGTAGGGTTTGCACTGGTGAGAGGGAAATGGAGTTCTCCTGATGGAAATAAATTAATTGAATGTCTATGAAACAGGAGAATTCCTCCTGTTATATGATTCCCATTCCAGTTCTCCTCTTGCTGTGGGTCATTTATTATTGCTGCCATGCTTTATTGAAAAGGCTATTTTACACAGGGAAAAGTTTAAATAAAAGCAAAACCTCGGGTAGGAGAGTGCAATATTACAATATTTATACCAAATATGAAGTGAATGGACTACAATAAGAGTAAATAATAAAATAAAAGTATGTAATTCCTGAGAGAATTCTGTAAACAGTAAAAAACTTAACATGTAGCTCTTTGGTATAGAGGAATATACCATGAAATCAGGGAACCACAGGGCTGGAAGCCACTTCAAGAGATCATTTAGTTCATTCTCTTTTTTCCCCGAGGATGTACCAAATGTACTTGCCATTCCTGACACAGTTGTCTAGCTCTTTCTTGGTTTTCTAGTAGAAATATTCCAAAACTGCCTGAACTAATCTTGCTATTGCAGGGCTTTTTATACTATGAAGACTTTCATAAATCTTCCTTGGTCCAATTCAGTCCTTTTTTTTCCCTTGTCTTACCCAACATATATGTGAGGAAAGATAATCACTCTCTTCCATTTTACAGCACTTCCATTTATTCTTTCCTTGTGGGCTATGCCTTCCAGATCTGTTACAGTTCCTCCTGATTTCCTGTGAAGTTTTTCCAATTGTTCCAAGTTTTACTGAAATGTAGAATCCAAACAGATCATAGTGCTATAGGGGGGAGGTTTAATCAGTCTTACCTTCAAAGATTTTTTCATATACCCCATGAATACTATGATACTGTTTTTAAATTCAAGCATAACTTGTGTTCTGTTCATCATCCCAGGTCTTTTTGATTTCTCCACTCTATATTTTTCAGGTAAAAATGTCTAAATAAGTAGTGTCTCTTGCACTGAGCTCTACTGAATGACAGAGGAGGAAAGTAGGCCTTTCACTTGTATTCTGTCCTCTCAACATGCTTCAGTCACCCAGTTTGATGTCATCTTCTTGAAAATATGCTCTGTCCCATCATGCAAGTCATCACTGGAAGTACTGAGTAGCACCAGAGCCAGTGTTGGTTCCTTTGGAGCTTACTTGATGCAAACTTCCCTTCTGATAATGAACTATTGATAACAGTTCTATGGAAAATTTTCTAACAGCCTCTCCATCCACCCTGTATTAGTTCTCTAGTTCAGGCTCTTTTTATTTGTTCATAACAATAACATGTCAAAAAGTGTTGAAAGCTTTTGCAAATTTTTCTTTTTCCACAGGACTTGTTACTTTGCTCTACAAGTAAATTGAATTGGCTTGGCATGATTTCTCCCTAACAAATTCATGCTGGCTTTTATTTGTCTCTTTCTTTTGGCCACAGTCCCTGGTTATCCATTCTGAAATTTGGGGTTCTTTTTTCTAATAAATTATGCCATTCATTTTTATTTGAAAGTCTGTTTGTTTCTCCTCTTATTTATGCCTGTCCTAAATAGCACTGCTTTTTATTTCTATCAGTGTAGAGGAAAAAGAAAATGTAGACCTCTGCATGTACTCTGACAAAAGTGTTGGGTGGCCTTCCAAAGCTTTTAAATGTAAAAGAAAGAGTTACAGAATTAAGAATAGAGTCTGATGTGGTGTAGATTTTAAGCTTTTTGAAGGAGAAAATACATCTTCTCTCCAGTGGGACACTGCAGCATTAAAAATAAGAGAAGACTGGAATCTCAAGTACAAATTAGAGCCTTGTGGTCCACGTAACTGGCACATCAATGCTGAATGGAAGTTTCCCCCACCTTACCAATTCTGAAAGGCAACCACCCAATCCACATAGAAATCAGAGATGGTACAGTTGAGACTAACAACTCTCTAACAGAGTGTTCTTATTTGCTAGCTGAATCAGCTAAATACTCTTTTTTTTTTTTTTGCTCCTTACTCTCCATTGGCTTAACTTACTTTTATTGCTTTTTGTTCTGCAGTACTTCTGTTTTGTTTCCTTGTGCCTGGCAGAACTGTTTTGGCATTGTGATTCTCTTCAGCGTGACTTTGTTGTTGCAGACGTGCCTCTGTTGTCTAATCCAAGTTTAGGCTTTAGAATAACGTGGGGTTTTTTCTTCATGGAAATGACACAATAAAATATGTGTCATCAAATCTCTAAAATATATGCAGTTTGATGTGTTATGCTCATAAAAAGAAGATTTGAAGATGATGTTCTTCAAATATACCAGTTGGTTTATACAGTTAACAGGCAAATTATAAGTACATTGCTCCCTGAACTAGAAAGAAGAAACACAAAATCAAATGGCTTTTCACTGAGGAGATGCATTGTGCCTGCGATGTGAGCTTAGTTTTGGAAATATAAAGGTTCGGAGTTTACTTATTTTATGGCCTCTGTAATGAAATAGGAAACTGCTACTTGTTTATGTGCTGATTCCTATTGCCAGGTAGGCAATTTCTTCTCAATTCTAAATGAAAGAACATCTTGTTCTTTCTGTTCCAGTGGAACAGTACCAACATGCTCATTTACATTCCTAGATATTCATTATAATTTACAAAACATAAAAGATTTCTGTTTTGCATACCTAGTTTTCATAAATATAAATAAAAAGAGCCAAAGCTGTCAAAATTCATCCTTTTGGCAACCTCCCACAGTTGTGCCAAAGGAAAAAGTAAGGATTGAAAACCCATCAAGGAGATAATAATAATGAGAAATCAGAACTTTTTGAAATCTTTATCATTCTTATGAGGAACCACATACAAGATACACAAGTTTATATATTCTGAATAATTTCTCAGTGACTTCAGTCAAAAAAGAGAATGCAAATAATTGTAATGATGATATGGACAATGAATTTGTATTAGTGAGCACACTGGAATAGGTTGCCCAGAGAGGCTGTGGATGCCCCATCCCTGGAGGTGTTCAAGGCCAGGCTGGATGGGGCTCTGAGCAACCTGGTCTAGTGGGAGGTGTTCCTGCCCATGGCAGGGGGGTGGAACTGGATGATCCTTAAAGACCCTTCCAACCCAAACCATTCTATGATTTTGTGACTCTATATTTTCATCACACTGTGACGTGAACAGTGCTCCACAGAATCACTCTTAGTGCACGTTAATGCCATATGCACACAATACTGGTGTTGGGAACACATGCCACAGCTTGCTACCTGCTGTACTAATTTCCTTGGGAGGTTAGAAGTTAGTCTTCCCCAGGAGTGAAGTCTAGTAGAGAGGTTTTGCTCACAAAAGCTGATCAGCAATTTTCATGGAGCGAAAGCAAATGTCCCTGCAGAACTTCCATTGTTTTACCGAGGAAGTTTGGAGATCAGTTTTGAACAGATAGTCAGTTCAAATGAGCAAAGACAAAGATAAACATTCATTTATAGATATAGTTTCATTCACAAAAGTGGTCTTTCCAAACCAGATTTTTGACTTACAATCCTTTTCGTTTCCTCTTAACATTTTTAATTAACTGTCTCGCTCAGTTAATGGCATTTGAGCCTAAGAAACCTGCACTGTACCTGGTAACCCAGATTGCAAAAGCAAACAAACCACCTCCACTAAGTTCCCTGTTTTCAAAAATCTTTTCATGCAGACCTCCCAGGAGCCAGCAGTCAGAAATGTCTGTGCCAGTCACTCAGCACAGCTGCTTTTTCTCCACATTTTAAGAATGGCAGAATATACCAGATAGTGACCACTAAGCCTTGCATGATAGAGGGAATTATGGAGAGGGAGATCCAATAGTCCTGAACTACTAAATGAAAAGGCTAATTTGGCCGATGCCTGCTTTCAGTACTTCAGGATTTCTGCCGGTTCATGTGTGAAAATGTGTGCACTCAGCATGACCCTAATACAATTTTCCACATGGATCAGTAAGATCTTTATATGTACTTTCCTGATCTCTTAGTACATACCCAAGCAGCAGCAACATTTCCTTACACGTGGAGAGGAGTGGAAGATAGGTCCCTCTCTATTCTCTAACTACTTTCCATCTCTGACCTCTTGCTGTCATTTTGTAACATGCGACCTAGGTGCTGATGCTGGGCAGCACACAGAAAATATCTATGTTGAACTGTACCAGTAATAATGTGCATATTTATCTGGAATCTACCTCCTTTGTGATCTGCGGAGGTACACTGAAATAATACAGAGCCTAAAATAAATCCTGTACAGAGGAGCAGAGTAGCTAACCAGTGATTTTTCCCCCTAAGTGAATCCTTCTTCCCTTTCTAAGTAACTGCATCGTATGAAGGGCTGCCTCTATTCAGTTCAGAGACTGCTGTATTTCAAGGATGAGTGAGGTAATCTCTTTATATAATCTGTAAATTATTTGGTCATGTTCTGCCAAACCCCATCTGGCAGAAGGTAGGACTTTTCTATCTTCATGTTTTATGAACCTCTGCCTAAGCTGCTTGAGGATATTTTGTTGCAACATAAATATTTACAATGCTATGAAAAATATTCTCTTTCTTTTTCCCGCTGTTTGTCTCAACTCTGCGAACACTGTATTGCACGTAGTGGCTGGCAACAATTTTGTTAAACAATATTGTTTACTCCATTCGCTCAAGTTTTGTTTTCAGTGCTGTGGCTTTTAATGAGAAAGGTTCTCCTAGTAGGTATCTTGTCTGTTATAAGTGCTAAACACAAATACTGGATAAAAACCCTAAGCTTGAAAGATAACTTTTTTTTATTATTTTTTTTAGCCTGTTGTTCTTCCTAGCACATGTACTGACATTTGTCACAGTTGGAGAACATAAGAAGTGAAAGCGATTTGACCTGACAGTTCTCAAATGGAACACTCTTCTAACATGCCCAGTGGGCCCAAGCTCTCCCTCTCCTTGTAAAACAGTCCAGTTATCTCCCAGATAATGAGGTCTCACCCAGTGGCGCCAGTATGACGCTGTAAGTGGCTTTATAGAGCAGAATTCTATAAAAGAAATCCAGCTGGGTAACAGAACTTGGTACCTTTATAGGCACTGAATCATTTTATCCCTTAGGGGTTATTTTCTTCGTTGGATTTTATGGTTTTGGCAGCCTTTAAATCTGTTGGTGCAGTCTTCTGTCTTACAGAAATGCTAATGAAACCTGGTTCCAATAAACAAATACAATGACAAGAAAGATCTTCCAACTTAAGTACTCAAGCAATGAAATGGTTTGTTTAAGTGCAAGATGCAAAGAGTGGGTTATGGAGAAGAGACAGTCACCAGGCAAAGTGACATTCTCAGCGATGATTTGGAAGCAAACATTGAGTCATTGCTGATAAAATAGGCCAATGAATAAAGGCTTGTGGAATGGAAAATAATGATAGGGACAGGACAGTCATATGGTGCAATCTGGAACTCTGGGAAGCTATGTATGTAAAATATGAATAAATGCAGCCAGGTGCAGAGCTGCTCATCTAGCAACAAAAACCATCAGTCATTGTTATTTCTGCAGAATTATCCTAAAATTTTTTTAAAAAGTAGTAGGTAGAAGTTTGAAAGTCATTTTACCTTATAGCTATCACCACATTTTTAATTTACTTTTTTTTAAATTTGATTGTACATATACTCTGTGAGGAGGTACGTGTGCCCTGCTTTGTGTGAGTTCCTATTACACCTCAGACACAATATAATTAAAATGGTTATGTCCAGATTTTTTTGCTGGAAGACCTGAGTCTGTAAGCTTGGGTCCTTACAGTAGATTGGTATTTAAATAAAATCTACTTTTTACAGGTTTCATACATAGGAACACAATATGCAAAATTTTTATGCATATTGTTTATGCAGGGATGCAAAATAAATACATTGCAAGTTTTTTAAGATCTGCTGTTGAATCATTTATAGGACTTCATTTAAAAACTTTAGTGACTTCTTGTTTGATGTCAGGCAGTAATCAGTGGGTGGTATAGGGCCCAGCCCTAATGAATTAGCAGATGACAATAAGCCGTGACTATATGCTTAGAGTTAACTCAGTAAAAATAAATATCCTTTGTCTGGTATTTGGTGGTTTAGAGTTTAGTAATGAGATTGTAAATTTGAGATCAATTTTCTGTCTGTTATTATCTTAATCAGTTGAAGTCACTAAAGAGCAAAAATGTTTCCAGTAGTTTTCAGAAGTAGCCCATAATATAAAATCTCTGATTCTATGTGACATTCCTACTATTAAAAAGGCCAAATACAACAGCTTCATATAGCAGGTAGCATATTTTCATGGTACTGCCATTAAAAAAAAAAAAAAGGAGGAGTGTAAGGATTTGGTTTCTCTGAGAGTTTGCTTCATCTGGACCTAACCCGTGCTTTAGGTTCTTCATCTCTAAAAATGAAACAACACTGCCTCTATTTTTAAGAGTCCCCATAAAAGATAAGAAGCTCAGAAAACAAATGCATGCAACCTGAACAATGTCCAGATTTATATTTCTTCTTCCTCAATGTCAGGTGCTCTTTCTATCCTAACCATATGGTGATATTTGATGTGGTAAGATGCATGATATGATCCTGAGAGCTTACATTGTTAAAACCTCGTCTTCCCGGTGTAGAGGATTTGAAGGGAGAGAGCTGAGGGTCCTGATCAGTACTAGGTGAATTCACTTTACGCTGACTTTCTTTGTATTAGGATTAATGCATTTGTATTAGGAATACAGGAAAGCGCTGACACTCCTCAGTGGTCACAGACCGGGCATGCTTCAGCGAAGACATGAAAAGGCTAGCGAAATGAACCCAAAGCTCCACCGCATTTAACCAAATGTGGGCAGCCACAACGATTAACTTCCTCCCAGTGGTTTGCCAATTCCCTTAATTCTGATGTAGGGAGACCAACTTCCCCAGCAGTCTTCTGCTTGCCAGTCCACTGCATACGTAGTCCAGCATCATGATCGGGACCATTTTCATCTAGCTGGAAGCTACATGCATAAGTCTTCCAATTGAGGAGATGAGGTGAAACACTTGTGTCTGTGCTAAACTCTGTAAATTGATTCTGAGAGGAACTATTGAGTATTGCTGGTTGGAGCTAAAGTTTTTGTTTACAATTCTTTTCCCCTGTACAATTTGTTATAGAATACTTCCAATGACTTACTGTCTTCTGGTGTTTGGAGGTTTTTCCACAGCAAACACATATTTGAATCTGTGATGAGATAGCTCTGCTCTCCACAGGTCCCTTCTGCCCTTAACTATCCTAATTCTGATTCAGCTTCCACAGGCTGAATATTTTAATTGTTTTAAAAAAAGCAAATGTTCAGATGGTTCTAGCAGCCATGTAGACATGTTGGATTTCTTCGTAGTGTTCTTACCTGAGTTGCTGATGTAGAAATTCCCAGAACTGGCTCATTCCCAGAGTGTCTTTCTCTGTACCATTTACGCTGCAGGACCACCTATTTGAGGCTATATTGGACTCAGATGGAAGAGTATTTGAGGCCATTTTCTGACACTGAAAATTTCTCCTGATATGCCATGTTCTGTCATCTAAAGTTAAGGAAGCATTATAATCTAAGGCCATTCTCTTCTAAGGTCAGTGGCCTTACAGGGTCTCACAAAACTTTTTCACCTCCCGTATTTTTTCTGCACTGTGTTTGCCCTGTACTTCTTAATTTTTCTGTCCCTGCCACTACTCAACACACAAATGGTGTTTTTGTTCCTGCTTCCTCACAATGCATTCTGATGTACATAAGATGCTGCTGCTTCTTGCCATGGGTAAAAAAGAAAACGTTGGTTATCAGTGCTACAGTGATGTTTTTAACTAAATGCCCTCTTAGAAAGGAAAGTAAAAATTTTCTAGTGAAATGTCGCTTTTACAGAAATACCCAAGCTGGATTATGTCTCAAATGTTTGTCTTTTAAAAACAGTTCAACTGCTCGACTCGTGAACTGGAAAATAGCTAGGGTTGTATGAAACATGATTTCATCAAAGTTCCATGATCTGAACAACAGAATCTTCTCGGCAAAAACCATCATATTTAAAAATATGAGCGAGGATATACTGTAAAGAACAGGGCAAATCCTTTGAGAGAGTTTTCATAAATATTTGTTGCAGTAAAACCTGAAATTTATCTTGCATTGTTCATTGCTTCTAAAAATGCCTTTCTCAAAACGCTTAGCTTTTAGTTAAAATTAATATCTGACTGTCAGACATTCATGGGCAAGAGGTAGGTATAAACAGTTTATTTTTGTTTAATAAAATATTTGTTTAGGAATGGGTACATAACAGGGAAAATTGGAAAGTAAAAAAAGATACTTTTTTTGAAAAATATATTTTTAATCTATTAATGTTTAAGTTTCAAAATCTTTCAGAAAGTTGCAGAAGAGTCTTTCGGTCTGAGTAACAGAATCAGAAACAACATTATTTGGTGTAGATGCTTCAAGCAAATGCCATCTCTTGCTAATCTTCTGACATATTTGTACCTAAGACTAGACTGTGCTCATGAATATATAGTTAGTAAAACAAATCTGGATATACAGATTTGACATTTTTGTGCTTGAATTTACTTGCTTGTCAGAGCAAGAGAAATACAAAGCTTGCCATATTTTCTAATGCAAACGATGCCACTATGAGATTGTAGCAAAATGCTTGTACCTCATGAATTCAGTATTTGAGCCAAAATCACTTCCCTATGCTCCTGCTGTTGATTTTGAATCAAACATATTATTTACTCTCTTGAAAATCTCCCAGGGGTTAGGCCCAATTGCTCCAAATCCCAGGAAATCCAATTTGCTATGACCAAGGAAAAGACTTAATAACTTGTGAAAAGTGTGGTTTGTTTTTTCTTGACTGTCTTGCCACTGTTAACATTCCAAAAATATTCCTGCCATTAAGTTCTGGCTCTCTCTTTCCCTGTTTCTAAAACCTGTACTGAAAGCACATCCCATTCTTGCCACAGCAAGAATCTAAACGCCTGTGGATTTACTCTGTGGTGAGAATGCACTATGATAATTAAATGTTAAGTGTTGCTTTTCAAATATAAAAAAAAATTAAGCTTTTTGCATTCGACATAGCAGCAAGTCATTCTGTTAAAGCAGAAATTAGATACCAGATTCAATATTACTCTTAACAGTCCTGCCACCTATTTTGCCATACAGACCTAACAAGATGTCTTGTGCTCAAGTTACTCGATAACAACCTGGGACAATGTCTTTGTTGGTGCACCAGAACCAGAATATGATTACAAAATGAACAAATTGCTGTAAAAAATCTGTCTGCAAAAAAGGATGCCTTATGGATTATTATTAAGTATTCCAAAAGCGACCTTCTTCCAAACATACCACATCAGGGCTTTATTAACAAGCCATCCAGGTACTTCATTTTGGCTAGGAGCACTATATGCTGGGTAAGAATCCCTGGGCCCCTAGGAAATGAGAGCAGCCTAGATTCTTGAGGGAAGGAGAATTTCAAAGCAATTGTTCAATTATGAGCTAAACCAACCTGTGATGTCTCCACTGAAGAAACAATCTTTGCTTTTTGGTGCTGGTATTGCAATGTATTTACTGAAGTCAATAGTTATTTTGCCTAGTGAAGTATGTGGTCTGTATCTGGACTTTCAAAAATTTCAGAGTAATCTAATTGCCATTGGAAATATTAATGAATGTGCACCTGGTAAAAATGTAACACCAACCATAACACACCATTTTGTGTAAATTAGGCAAAAGGCAAAAATTAAATTTGTAAATAAGAGAACGTAGGAGGTAGATTGGACAAGATTTTTTATTCTTACCCCAAGTTCCTCCCACTGAATTGATGTTTCTTGGCCAAGAGTGAATATCTAACATTCACTTCCTATCCAGAATAACTGCATTTCCTGCTACTGAAATAAAAACAAATTCCTTTGAATAGGTAGAGATGTTCTGAACCTCCTGCAGTAGAGAAGGGTTCAAGTAAAGAGGTGTACGACTAGGTAGTTCTTTCTCACAACACAGGCAGCTACTATAAATGAGTTGACACTGGAGCCAGAGATTTTTTATTAAACTGGTATGTGAGTCAATTCACTTTTTTATGGGTGGTTTCCATGGCTGTATGTGGATCAGAGTCTTCTCTGTTTCTGAGGCAGGTTTTCTTCTTATTTCAGCTGCGCTTAATGCTTTCTTAAAATGCCTCTTCAGGAATAAGAAAGGTCCTAAGGCTCCTGGCCTGGATTCTCAGAGGCAGGTAGACATTTCTCTGAAATTATTTCAACTAAGGCAGAACTTCTGTAGGTGGATGGTGAGCCCGTCTCACCATTCATTGCTGCTGAAAGGGAAATTTCCCCTCACCACTGTACACTCTTCCTCCTTACCTTGCACTGTCACATTTGTCCCAGCTAAGCAGTAGAGAACCAGCCCAGCAAAAGTTGGGACAGTGCAGCTGTGTGAAAGGCAGAAGTTGTCAGGTTGCCTCAGCCATTTCAGAGACCTTCCCTAAGACGCTTGAAGAACACCTAAACACTTCAAGCAATTTGGCTTCATAAACAGTAGTATAAACCCATCTCTTTTCTTTCCTCTTTTCTTCTTTTGTAAACAGAGGAATGGCTTGGCTGAGTTTTTTGTTCATTTCACAGCTCTCCAAGCTTTGCCCTCAGCTTTGTACCACCCAGACAAATGGCAAATCCCAAAGAAGTCACACCCATTCTGTTTTCTGTCTTTTAACAAAAACTCTGCTGGGTGCACAGTGGCAAAGCTCAGGTCTCAATAGAAAAGCCTCCACCCAGTTGACGCCACAAGGGAAGAGTGTTTTTCGGTTTACTTTCAGGTTCACTGTAATTTTCAAAAGATTTCCTGGGGCTGACAATCTGTTCAGCTCACAGCCAATGAATACTGGCAGCGTTTTATGTAATTTTTCACTGGAGAGCCACCTTCATAGGAAGAGAGCTACCTAACTGATATTAACGTCAGTTGGATTTTGGTATCCAGGGTTTGTCTTTATGAACCTGCATCTCAGAATGAGAGGCTCTTTTACTGACCAATTTGTCATTGCATTTAATAAGGATCACATCGCCAACATTGGTCCCTGTTATTTTTATTAGTTCATTAACCCAGTCATTTAATTACCAGGGTACTTCTGGAATGTTTCAGAACAATTAAAAGCTTCCCTAATAATTTGCAAGACACCATTTTTAAACTTTTTTTTGAGAGGATGTGCTTCTGCCACTGAAGGGGTGCGTGGTACTGATGACCTGATTGAAATGGGTGACCTGCACAGGGTGTGCAGAAATGGACTAGAGACTCCAGAGGAGGAGATAGGGCTGGGAGAAGGGAGGCACATAACAGAGCACAGGGAGGCTGGAACACAGAGAAAATGGTGTTTGATGAGAAGCGTCTGGATGGACGTAGAAAACAAGCAACGAAAGTTTAGTCCAGCTGTGAAAGTACTGCATGCATGAATAAATGTAAATAGAGAATGCACCCCAAATGGGCTCAAGGAGATAGATATGTAGCTTGTGACACTTGCAGATCTGAAAGCCGTCATTCACAACTGCAGATGTATTTCTTTAACATAGATTTCTTACGAGAGGTTTCCCATTAGGGTAAAAAGAATTTACAGTTGTGATGAATGTGCAAATAACCATAAGGAACTCAGGTTGCATTCTCAGTCAGATCTGGTGACTGGAAGTTGAACATAGAGGAGTCAAAAATGTCAAGCTCTAGAATCCCAAGGGATTTTTGACACTTGCAAAGTGTGGGGCAATTTCAGGACTGCTTTGAAAGGCTCATTTAGCTCTGTCTCTTAACTTTCCATTGCTTGTTACATGCTAACAGCACGTACAAGCTATTTCTTGCTCCAGCCGCTGTTGTGAAATGATTCTGTTTGCTCAGTGATATGATTCCACGTAAGTTATCCCAAGCAACTGCACTTTTTAGACGCTTCAGTAGCTGCCATCCCTGGAGACGAAAAATCTATCTTTATTTAACTAATATTAATCCCAGTTTCATTCATTATACAACCTCTGTGCTTAAAATGACAAGTGTGACACGCTTTGTGATGCACACTCCAGGAATTACATTTACATCTATCAAATGGTTTTGTATATGCTGTAAGCAGTTGAAATAGTCTTATGTTATAGTCAACAGTCATAACTGGGTGCCACCCAAAAAAACCAGTAAAACCATTTTAGGTTCATTTAAATGCATTTTATTTTAAGACTTGATTTAAGAAGTGAAAAAAAAGGCTATTACACACAGAGATTGTGCTTCACAATAAAACTCATATACACCATCTAGGACAGGCTATGAATTAAAAGTGGATAATATTAAGAAGTAATGTGAAAGCCAGAAATATTATGAGTTACATTTTTTATCAACATGCATTCTAAAAGATGTGTCATTTTTGTATATTAGTGGTACAAGAAGAACAGCATTTTCTGCTCCTCTAAACATGAACCTACTTATTGCTTATGAAGTCTTAAACATACTAATCCGTTTCCCATAATGTTTTGTATGCACAACTTACATGTGTGGACGGACTTTAAGTAATATATATACCTATAGTTCTAATAATAAACAGATTGTGATACTCCTGGGGCTGAGGGGACTATTTAATAGCAAATAGACCATATATAATCCTCTTGCGCTTCACCTTTCCCCTTAGTAATATGTTTAAGAACTTTCTTTTGAGTTGAGCAGTCAGTGAATCATTATACCTAAAACCAGAAATTATATCTGAAATCCAGCTTCTTAGCAACTGAAAACAAGGACAACAACGTTGAGTCATTTGTTTTTCAGTATAAGATTATCTCAGCAAACTGATACTTGTGTATTTTATAAGGTTACTAAAGCACACTTTGAAGTAAGAGAGAGATACTGAAACTTGAAAAAACAGATATCTCACATACATTTTTTTCAGGAAGACAATCACCTGCTGTAACTTTGTACAATTCAGAAGGATTTCTGTGCCACTGGAAATAAAACTTTTTTAAAAACAACCCCCATAGTAAATAATGGCGTAGATAGACCCTTTTAAAATGTTGTTTTATAAATGATTTAAAGCAAAATGAGATCTGTAGGGTTGGTGGTTTTCCCAGAAAACTATGTGTTTTGTATGCTGCTATATTTTTTCACTCAGCTTGGCATTTTTTCAAGATTATTTCTGTACGCAGGTGCTAATCCAGCCTATAGCAATAACACAGAACAGAAAACCAAGTCTATTATGCTTTTCTTAAAAAGTAAGGAAATTTTACATATATTATAAAGTAGTATGAGATGTTTAGTCTTTCGAAAAATAGACATTACTATGATTAGTGAATGTCAGTTCTTGGAGAGGATATATAAGACTGATTTTCTCAGAAACCTCAAATACAAAGCAAGACCAGATCATTTTGGTTATTAGCATTATTAACATAGGTTCCTATATTTGACTGCATCCTCATGCTACTTTTTTGACTGTTAAATCACAGAAAGAGAACTGAGTAAATAGAAATTACAAGAAATAAGCCTAGGCTGAAAATCCTTCTGGATTCTGCTTAACTTGAAGGTGACCCTGACTCTTCCACAAAAGGAAGGGAATTGCTTTAGGCTCATATTCTAACTTGCACCGAAGGAATCTGTAAAGGCTTAGAGTTTTCACTTTAACTGGATAAACAGACAGATATTCACGTGCAGTGAACTATCTTTTGCACCTGCCAAAATGTACTGGAAATCCTGTGACAACAGGTTTTTTGGCAATAGTCAATATTTTGCTTCCAGACATAACCAGACCTAAAAAGCACAGAGGTGCAGAAGAATTAAGAAAGGCAAGGAAAAAGGCAATACAGGTTTTGATTGTAAGAAAAATTTTTGATTGCTGCCTTTTGTGATTGTGTAGATTGGTTTAGATTTTACCTTGCACCGGTTCAAGTATTTTTTTGTTTGTAATAAAGCATGGCAGTCTCCCACAACTTGCATGTTTGCTCATATTGTCATTCCTGAGCAGCCTTCTCCTCCCTACTTAGCTCCAAACAAGCAGAAAAGGTCTAATGTGAAATGGACCTCTACCTTGATATCAAAAAAGAGAAGAGGAGCTTTCAACAATGGTCATTTAAATCTAGTTCCTTGGAAAAATTCAGGAGTACAAATGTGCAGAATGTCAAAGTGTTGCTGTGCAGTCGGGGCTTGGGGAGAAAAAGGGGAAAGTGTCCTCACCAGGAGGGTTTCTGAGAGTGTCAATCACATAAAAGCAAAAATGAGTGCACCTTCACTGACTTCCGTGAAGTTACATGGACTTATAGCAGCAGGAATTACTCCCAGCTTTGATTTTCAAGTTTGTCAAACCCATTTTATTTCATTTTAGAATTATTTCACCTCTTGCCCCAGCCCTTCTCCTCAGCAACGGGTTCATTTCTGGGCAGCTATGTACAGAAGCCTTGTTTAAAGTACCATATTTACAAAATGAAAAATTAGAATGCATTTATAAGAACTGCCCTATTTAATCTTGGAAGTGTATTTTTTAAATAGTTTGGGCTTATTCTTAAATTATTTTGTAGTTAAGAAAGGGATTAGGGAATGAAACAAGAGGAGTTCTGGTCTTTGAAGCAAAGGTGTGCGTAGGTAGATTTTCAGAAAATTTCAGTTTAGCCGTGTAACTGATACACATATCGAATGTGCTGGGCTTGAGTGGATGTGTCATATAATCTCATAGCATAACACAGCCATGGTTTATACTGTTACTACGTTAAAGAATTAACTATGAGATAAGTCATACAGTGCTTGTGGTAACTTTCTGTTGTTGTTGTTATTGTTTTAAGAGTAAAAACATTTCTGAACACTCTTGTATATACAATTCCAGAGCCTGGATTACTATAGTATTTGTCTGAGTTTATTTTGGCAGCAGTTTAAATGTTCTGGTCTACAGCATTTGTTTATTTGCTTAACTCTTGTCCTAAATTTCAAAAAAAACCCCTTAATTTCCATTCGGTCACTCAGTTGCTTCTCTGAAATCAGTCCCATTGTGGATTCAGGGAATATGGTAACAATGAAAATTTCTATGTTTGCATGGATTTCTTTTCATTCTTATTGTCACCCCAAGTCACTGTGACAAGTAAACCTCACAGACTGAGACTCTGAGTATGTAAAGCCAGCCAGAATTTTGCAGTGGAACATCCTAGACTTTCTACTGTAGTGAATTCCATAAAAGGAGACAAAGGTGATTTTATAGTCCAAATCCAAAAGGATTTATTAAAAAAAATATATAGTATAATAAATAATAGAATAAAAATAGAATATATAAATTGAATATAAACTTGACAGAAACAATAACAATCTATACACAAGTCTCTCCCTGCCCACCAAGCCTAAATAGACAGGTCCTAGCTTGTAGACTTAATTTCAGTGGACTCAGAAACTTTCTGACTGACATATTGAGTCCCTCGGGAGTTTTTCTGCCGTTTCTTTGCTTCCAGTTGTATCTCATTTACCTTATAGCTTCTTGAACCTTTTCCTCCCAAGGACGCTCAGATAACCCACCTGAATAAGGAGCATTTCCTCGCTTACAGAAGAAACAACCTGACCCAGTGATTTTCTCAAGGAACGTAAGACAATTGTGAACATAAAGGAACAGTTTAAAAAAAGAGTTGTTGATTGGTTTGGGTTTTTTTATTAAAAAAAAAAAAAGAACAGTCCAAAATGCTTGTCACACTGTGTTTCATAAGAAAATTAAGGTTTTGTAAGCACAGTCTAAAAAATGAAAGCTCAGAAGTAATACCCTATTTTCCAACAATATTGCAGAAATACAGCTGCTGAAGTGTTGCAGTGTTCCTGGTTTTGCAAGCAATTGCAGGGACGCTGGGAGATGTCTGCTGAAATCCTGAGAGTAACGATCATGTTACAGAATTTCCAGGGAATTGATTTCAGGTTGATATCATCCAACGTCTTGCTCAAAACATGGTTGAAAGAGGACATTTTCTCTTTCCCTGGCATCACCATATACCTATTACTACTTTTCTTCAGGGTAGTTTGACTGCTTTCGAGTTAAATTTCCTCCACAGTATATGTCCAAAGAAGCTCTGCCTCAGGGAAAGGCAAAATTCTTTTCTACTATTTCCCATAATGCTGGCAAATATCTATTTTATGTGCTATTTTATGTCCTGTTATAGAATCTGATCTTATTTGCCACTCAACAGCTTTTTCTTCAAGAAGCAGCTAAAGAACTACTGATCATTTTTATCTTTTCTTTACCACAATTTTACTTGAAAACATTCCTAATTTCTCCAGCCCAAGAGGAAAATATGATGGTATGATGGTTCTCATCACTGAAGTCAAGGTTGTGTCAGCCTTTCCATTATATAAACCCTTATTTTGAAGAGTTTCAAATTGAGCTATAAAAATTCAGCCTAGTCTGGAAACTGGCAAATTAAGTCTTTGCATGCGATGTGTTTCTTTGAATAAAAATATTAAAAAACTGCATTTGTTTGCCTTTGTGTTTCTTAATTCCTTGGAATACACGTCAAGCTACACTTAGAATTTTTTTTATAAGCTTGCAAGGTCCATTTTCAGAGATGCTGAGTGTTTTCAGCTCTCAGTTTGCTGCAGTTGCTCAAACTTAGATTTTCAGTATTTTTCTAAAATATTTTGTTCTTCTGGTTTTTATTTTTACTGTGTTGATCCTCCTGCAATTTAAAAAATGCTTTCTTCTCTTTCAGTAGCATATTTATATTAAGAATGTACATTAACTTCTTATTCATTTCTATTCTTATGCTATTTTTAAATAAAATAGTTCGAGATTCTTCGTTACTCATGCAGTTCCAACTTTGACAGTTAATTGCTACAGAGAAGTGGGACAGGAGTAATTAAACTGACTCCTTTGTTTTTACGGTCAAGAGCTCTTATTGCAGCCTAGGCTACTGCCAAATTTTACCCAGTAATTCCTTCACTAGAATCAGTAAGATGGTTGTTCTGGGAGATCAAAAATCAATTTAGGTCAGATGTTGAGGGAGGTCTTCTCTGTTCTCAGACAGAAAAAAAAAAATTGTGATTAATGTGGATGGAAATAGAAGAACGGGAAGGGTGTTCTTCCTGGTAAAATGTGATCGTTGAGAATCCGTGTTTACAGAGTTACAGAGAAAAAATATATGTATTCTGTATCGGACCTCTGCCTCAGGTGATGTCAAGTTTGAAAAAGTTCCTAAAACATGACCTTTATTATTTTACTCTGGTTTTTTATACCTGCTGTTGGTATAGTTGCCTTAAGCGGAGAGGTACTTTACCACAGATAAACACTGAATCACTTGTAGACGAAGGAAACAAACCATGAAATTAACGCTGCAGAATGGGCAAAATGCCAAGGCAGCATAGGTCTCGATTCAGTAAGCATTTAAGCATATGCTTAAGTTTATCCCTTTCCACTGAAGGACTTACATGGTTTTAACTTTAAGTATGTGCTTACATCCCATTGAAATCACATTATTAAGTGTTTTGGTGAATGTAAATTACTCAAAACCATAGTGGGACAACTCATGGAGACAGTATTTTGCAAGACCAGAAAATGTGTATTAATGGTGGATTACAGGTGTGTACTTACTGTCCCCGCAGAATTCCTCTTTTGTATACATACCTTTATACCATAGCTGTTTTGTAATGACAACATCTTACATTCTTCATGTACCCATTGATTTCAGATCTTTCCTCATCTGCTTTGCTGTTTCAAAGCTGGATGTTTTGTTTGCTTTTTAAAGAAAACTTTTCCTGAAATCATGGAATCTTGGGAATGCACCCATTTTTGTTTGGAAATTCAGTTGTGAACTTTGGCTCTGATCTCTGGATTCTGAATTCCAGAACTTTTGACCTGACAAAATAGCCAAAATAATTAGACTTAGATTCTTCACAGGGAACCACCACCATTAACCTCTCTCTCTGTCAGTATAGCCATAGAGTTTTCATGTTATTATAAGTATCAGCTGTTAAGTGATAAAGCCTCACTTCTTAATTGAAAACTAGTATTTTCAGTACAATGCTTATGCTATTTTTAGTCCTGAAGTTTTATATTTCTTTCTTTTGCTAATCCACATTTTCTGCCTGGCAATATCCCTGTGTTCTACTGTACTTCATATAATTTGGCAACTACATAAGTGTTTGAAGCTGATTTAATTACATTAGCATGAGATGCCAATTAGGTATTTGTAGAAAGATTTTGCTGAATGTTATTTCTTGAATAGCTGAGCAAGGCACACTGGCCCACAGTTATTCAATTCCAGCCAGACTAACGATAATGTAAACTGAATCTCTTTCTGCATGTAGTCACTCCACACAAAGCATAAACAGTGGATGCACTTTAATGCAAATGGTCTCTTGTTTTAATCATTAGAAAAGATAAACTCCCAAGAAATGCCCTCATTGAGTTGTATTTTGCCTTTGTTTTTATACGAAGCCTTGGCAGATTGACCAGTTTCAGAGATGAAAATTGGATAACTTAGAGCAAAGGACTGGATGCCAGCTTCCTTAAATTCTCTTCCAGCTAGGCTATTCACTCAGAAACAATATATCAAAAACTATGTTTATTAAAGTTAGACAGAGATAATGAGTGAGCTCAGCTCTGATGAAGGCCAAGATGACAGATTTCCTAGTTTATTTCTAGTTTTTATGCAAAGAGGTTCAAGAATGGGATTGCGAGTTAAGTCTAACATCCATTCAGGCTGTCGAATGAAAATGCTTTGATACCAATAATGGCTTTTCTCCTAGTAATTCCCACTAAATCCCACTCTACCACCCTAAGGGCTATAGAGTGTTCAGCAGTTCTAAAATATTCAACTTTTATTTAGGAGGCTGGTTATGAATTCCACAGCCTATCTGTGGGTGCATATTTATGAAATCTTTTACCCCAAGCAATCATAATGATACTTTTATAACAAAGTAAGTCAGGGCAGCCTCTCTATACTTTCAATATATTGATATGGTTCAAGTTAAAATATTGATATGACTCTAAAGGTGCTTGGAGTTGTACTAAAATTAACGAATTAGAAAGCATTTTGGTAACTGGTACGAAACATGTGGAAGTATAAGGTACTGTATTAGGTACTGTTGCTAGTGCTATTCTTTGGTCTCGGAAAGTTTGTCTCTGGGATTTTGCAGTGAAAGAATAAAGAGATTTGCACAAAGGTACAAAAGAGAGCAAGGCATGGTTATATAAATAGGAACGGCTTTTTTGGGTCCTTTCCTCCGTTGCAGCTGTAGCGGGTGAAGTAAAGAGTTTCTCATCTAGGATCTTTTGGCAATATCCTGCAAAGAGCCATACTATTGTATTGCACAGTCTGTTACTATGGGAACAAAAATATTTTTAGTAGTGCCTTTCAGCTGAAAAATCTCAGTATTTCTAAGGAACACTGAGTGAGCCTCACGGCACCTGTGGGGAAGGTCAGTGCTCCACAAGTGGGAGTGATAAGATAGCAAGAGCTAAATGACTTCGCTAAATTCACAGCTAACACTCCCTTTAGAGCAGGGTCCCTCTCTCTTGGCTTCATCCCTTGCTGTAACTGCCCTTGTGGAGCTCCTTTTCCCCATGAATTTGAGCTAATGTGCAATTCAGTAGAAGATTTCATGAGCTAAAAAGATGAGCTAGGTTTAAGTAATAATGCCTTTTATTGCTAATTGCTTGATTTTATTTATTTTTTTATTAAGAGTAATAATAAAAGTTAAGCGTTTGGGGTTTTTTTTTTTGACTATTCGCTTCTGTTTACAGAAATTTGAAAACTGAGGATGTCTTCTAAAGAGGGAAAAGAAATCACATAAGGTATGTTATTAGTGGATTGGTCTACTATCCTTTTACCCTTCTCTTAATCAGAATAACTTCCTCTTTGTTCATAGTCTCTTTTTGCCTGCCAATTCTGGTTCTAATCCAATCTATGTAATTAGTGCTTGCACAAAAACTGGTTTCTTATGGTTCTTTGTTCCCTGTAAGCAATGCCTCATATTTTGGTTACAGCTAGGATGCATCACAAAACATATGCCAGTATAATCACTGGTGAGGCAATTTCATCACCTGTTGCTGTAGATCACATACACCAACCTATCTTATTATTTGAGAACAGCCTATCCAAAGCAAGGCTTACACCATATATGGCTGAGAAACCTGTGTTGATGCTACCTTTTATTATTGCTGGGGAGTACACTTAATTTTTAAACTGACTTCCTGCAATACTACCTTAATTCTTCTTTCCAAAAAGAGCTGCCTGAATTTTCTCAAACTAGGAGTAACTACATTATAGAAATCATTTTATACTCCTATAAAAACGACTCTCGAAAACACCCCCAGAACTCCAACTGTATTGGAACTATGTTTACTCAAGGGGTGAAATGAATCCAAAACATAGCAAAAAGGAGTTACAAAACAGCATTTTGGCTAGAATCCAAGAAATGTGTTAGCTATTCTGCAGTGGTATGGCTATCCTCCCAGCCCTGACTTAAAAAAGAAAATTGAGAAGATACTAAGGACTGGGAAAGTGATAATTTTATCTGGAATGTCATGGCCAAATTCTGAGGACAGCATGTAAATGTCTGTAGAGTGAGAAAAAAAAACCTCAAACTTCAAAATGACCTCATCCAGAAGAAATCCGACTACCATATGTTCGTTTGGCCTGTGTTTGATACCATAAAGATTCTAAGATACATGCAGGGAGGAGAAGGGGGTGGTTTATCTTTTTTAGAGGAAGAAACATATAATGAAGTAGCTGCAAATCTGCGTCTTGATTTGTTCACACTAATTTTCAAACTGCTCCAGAAGCTTGCTGAGATGTAAAACACAAAAACTGTGACTGGGAAAATGGACATAAGCTATAGCAACAGTTTACTGTTCTCCCTCTGCCAACTGGATACCGTCTTATACATAGCAAGCAAAGACCAAGGCACATTTGTCCTTCTGTAAACCTGGAAAGCAGAGGCAAAACAAATTAATGATCCCACAATATTGGGAGATTTGGTAATAGTTTTTCCACTGATTTTTGTGATCGTCCTTAATGAGTTATAGGAATATAATTTGTGATGTAACTTTTTTTTCCGTTGAGTTTAAATCCAACTACTATGACAACAATGATAAGTGGAATGCAAATTCAGTTCCAAATTATTTCTCTGGTATGGGAGAGGCCTCCATTCCCATACCCTTTTTTAAAACGAAATGGCTTATTCAGAAGCAGTGCTGCTGAGGGGCTTCCACCCAAAACACATCAACACATAATGAAATTATGGTGCTGTCTGAGAAAAGAGGGGCAGCAATTTTCC
>KZ505707.1:446117-460878 GCA_002844005.1 Limosa lapponica baueri | reverse complement strand
TGCCAAGGCGTGTCTTAGGGTAGTAAATGAATATTTTCTTTGAATTTACTGCTTCATTTCAATTGCTCCTTATTGGTAGATACTAGAATGATGATAAAACATTGTATTTTCCCGAAGATTTTAGGTTGGGGCAGGACGGTCATAAGTTGAGTTGAAATCATTTAAAGTTTTCGACTTCATGTGACCAAAGGTAACTCACAAATTAAATCCACAAACCTGTCTGGTTTAGACTTCTGGGCGGTCGAAGTTGGACAGTATCATCTAATACCAGAACTCCTGCACTGAAGCTAGTTTGGACCCCAGCAAAATTTAGAGCAGTATCAGATCCCAGCAGAATTCCTCTTGACTGAAACAGCCTTCCCAGGATGCTCCAATAGCCAGGGGCTGTGGGCTTATAAAACTACAATGAGCTATTGGCCCATGATATGAAAGCCAATAAGGAGAGACAATAGTTCTGTTGTACCAGGTTTATGCCATTCTAATTGGGGGGAGCTTCAGAGTCTGTTAATCGTATTTTCATATTTTACCTTTTGTGAAGCAGAACAGGGCAGTAAGAGGACAAATTATCTCTTCATGTCCATAGTGATCATTTTAAAAAGGGATTACACAAGCATTTGGGAAGATACTAAAATGTTTTCCTATAAAGCGAAAGAGATGTCAGTGTATTTGATACATGGACTGCAAAGGACTGGTGGGGAAAAAAAAAAAACATACACACCTCTGTCGTGGTAGTCCTCATAGAATCATGGAATGGTTTGGGTTGGAAGCGACCTTAAAGATCATCGAGTTCCAAACCCCCTGCCATGGGCAGTGGTATCTCCCACTAGACCAGGTTGCTCAAAGCCTCCTCCAGCCTGGTCTTGAACACCTTCAGGGATGGGGCATCCACAGCTTCTCTGGGCAACCTGCTCCCAGTGTCTCACCACCTTCATAGTAAAGAATTTCTTCTGAATGTCTAGTCCAAGTCTCCCTTCTTTCAGTTTAAAGCTATTACTCCTTGTCTTATCGCTCCATCCCTTGACAGAGTCCCTCCCCATCTTTCCTGTAGCTCCTTTAGGTACTAGAAGGGGCTCTGAGGTCTTCCTGGAGCCTTCTGTTCTCCAGGCTGAACAACCCCAACTCTCTGAGCCTGTCCTCATAGCAGAGGTGCTCCAGCCCTCAGATCATCTTTGTGGCCTCCTCTGGACTTGCTTCAACAGCTCTATGTCCTTCTTATGTTGGGGGCTCTTGGAATTGGTTGTCACAATAATGCTGTAAGTAAATCAGTAGTTTAAGCCTCATGGCTTTTCTTAGAGTACGGCAGCTGAAATGCTTTCTTTTCAAATGCACCTGGAAGAAGAGATGTATTTATTCTAACATGATCCAGGAGCTGTGGGGCTGGAATAAGACATGGGCTACCTGGATTGCGTTCCCTCCTCTGCATGAGGCGTCAAGCCACTGTGTCATTTAAAGGCAAGTGACAAAAGGAAAGTGAGCACAGGAGGAGGGAAGGGTCTCTCACCCTCACCACAAAGCAAATCATTTGCTCCAGGTCCTTTCTGTGAGCCTGAGTTTGTCTGCTTTGCAAAGGAATTGTAGGCATCTCAGGGACATGAACTTAAGTAAGGTCTGGGAGCTGCAGAGCTAGGGAACAGTACTCGAGCTTAATGTTTCTTTATCTTTTCTTTTCTTACTCTTCCCCCCTCCATGTTAATGTCTGTGTATTCTCATTTGGGGAAGTCGTTGATCTTCATTTGTTTAATGGTTGTGGTATTTCATTGAAAAAATGAATTTTTAATATATGGAGTTTTCTGTATCTTGTTTTGAAAATTGTTTTGGTATTGGAAAGATGCAATGAAACTATAATTCATTAATTTTAAAAATAATAGCATCTTTGATTTTTTTTTTTTAGTAGGATTTCTGCATTCATTCTTTTTCTCCTCAGAGAGTAGAAAATATTCAAAATTCCTGTCATTTGTTGTAGTTGTTGCATAAAAGATTCCTCTAAAATACTGTATCAATTTGGATAAGCAACCACATTTCCCCCTTTGGGTTCTCTTCTTGCTGTCAATTCTCTTCTCAGTCCTAGTTAAGAAAAATACCACTGTGTTTCCTTAGCAGTTGCAAATCACGTTAATTGCAGATCATGTTAAAGCAGTGTAGTGATACAGTATCTGCATGTGTGTTCTCACTCTTGTGCTGTCTCGCCCACATTTACCAGGCGGTCTGGAATGAAAGAAATCCAGGGAGTAACGCCTGAAATGCCGCTTTCCAAAGTCAGTAAGACCCTTCACATATTCAGCCTAATAAGGTTTTGCGTAAGAGAATACATGTGGCATTCATTGCTGTGCTTTGTCAGTGTCATATATTTAACAGTTTCTCTCCCTCCCAAATTTTCATCTCTTCATGTATCGACAGGTAGAGGCCCAGGCTTCCTTGTTGTTCACAGGGAAATTAAATGTGCTGATACTAAGTGACTGCTGTTTAGAGAAAAATGATCAAAGACTCTGCTCTTGTGGTTTTCTGCTCACAAGGCTAATTGCCAGAAAAACAGCAGACCCTTTTTTATTCAGCCTTGCTTTCTGGGAAGAGTGAAACTGAGAATCGGTACCCCAGTAAGCACGGAGCTCTCGGGAGCGAGGGGAGATTTGTGATTTATCTGCTACAGAGAAATATGGGTTGCTAATGTTACACAGAAGCAGAGAGGGTTTTGACAGCTTGGTGATGGAGCTGTTACGTATGAGGGCCTGCGCACAGCGAAGTGAGTAAGAAGGAAATTTGAAGTCTATGGGAAGAAATTATGTCAGGAGGGCTAACCCCGCAAACTACATGGGAGTTATTGCAGTTGAAAAGGAGAATTTGCTGTTTCTGGATGGTGCCCAGCGAACCTTCGTTTCTCTCTCTACTTGTTTCTGGAGATCTCATCGTTCCTGTTCTCACTGAGACTCCCTTTCCAGCAATTGCCTCCATCTCCTTCCTTACGTGTGCTTTGAAACTTTAATTTGAGGCTAGTTTTAGTTTCAAACAGAGAATGCCACTGGCAGAACCACCTAGTCTTTTTTCTTTTCTTTTTCTTTTCTTTTTTTTTTTTCCCTCAAAAAAAATGTGATCACTAGTAAGTTTTTTAGAAGCAAAGGGCGATTGTGTCATAAGTGCCCAAGACCCCTTCTCCCATATGCAAGAGCGCGTTTGGAAAACACTGCTCAGCAAGTAGATTCAGAGTGATGCCGTGACTCTATGGTTGCTCCACAGTACTACGGCAATTCTAATAAAAAAAGAAATCATCCTTCTTCAAAAAATCTCCTCTAGGCCAGCGATCCCCATGCTGTAGCCCACCCATGACAAATTGCAAGTTTGTAAGGCTCGTTGCAACCCGCTGGGTCTCACACAGCGCATTAAATAGACATTAAAAGTGTGACGCACTGGAGGTAATGCTTGACATGTATGCATTCAGTCTATTCCACTTTCTTTTGCTTACCCTTGAAAATGGAAAGCAATTACTTGTGTTTCTAGCAGAATCCCCAAACACTTTTTAACAAATGGCAGTACCAGCCAGCACCACTAATTTTTCTCTGGAGGCCTGGAAAACTCTGTAATTCTATATTCATTTACTAATTCATTTGGCAAACTAAAAAGCTCTCATTGTTTCCAGAAATTGAACTGTATCAACTCAAAACTGCCTTTCCTTTATTATTTATCTGCTTTTTCTCCTTATGTAGTCATTAAGCCTGGTTTTTTTATCTTTGCCATAATACTTTCTTAGCATCTGAACATTTTCATGGCTCTTTTCTTTCATTAGGCACATATTTTCCATAAATTTTGTCTGGTTCCCAAGCTACTCTTTTAGTCCATGAATATAACTTCTTACTAGAGAAATTATGCCTCTTTATTTTTTTTTTTCTCCTTGCTTTTGGTTTACACACCTGTTCACCACCTATCACGTTTGAGCATCAGAATATGTGCCAAGTTTGCTCTTTCTTCTTACATGGTGCTGCTAATTACTTCCAATCGTTATTTCATTCTTAAAATATTTTAAAACTAGGAAATACCTAAGATTTTTTCCACATGTTTGGGGTAGGTTTTTAACAGTATCTGTGTGAACAAAATGATTCACATGGCGACACTTACCAGCTTGTACTGTTGTAATACTGTAATATGTTGTTAGATTGATGGTTGGACTCAATGATCTTAAAGGTCCCTTCCCACCTAGATGATTCTATGATTCTAATATCTAATGGCTCACCTTCATACAAGAAATCTGTACCAGAGCTCAGAAGTGTACCCCTAAACCCCAGCCCAGTTTTTCAGCCTTTCTTTCAGTAGCATGGGCTGGAGAAACTGTGAAAGGAGAAAAGAAATGAGGAGGAAGATGACGGCTTTGTAAAGTAAACCACTCCCTTTGTACTTTTTTTACATTCCTTTCTTTCTCACCTTTGCCAAATATGGTCTCCAAGCCCATGATTCTGTTTGGTAAAGCACAAAGAGGTCATGCTGAAATGATTTGGATCTGCCAGAAAAGAGAATTAAGAATAAGGCCAGTGATGCTGCAGTATTTACTTCTGCATTTACTTTGCATCCATAAAGCTGCAGAGGAAAGCACGACCTGATCTGTTTTAATTAGCAGTACAAGTTGGATCTTTTCTCCTATTACTTGCTTTCCTTTTTATTAAACCTTTTTCCTGAGAAATCTTTATTGCTTCATGAGGGCATTGCAGCTGGTATTAATTTTTGTGATTCGAATATAGATTCTGCAATTTGTTGTTACCTCATATTCTTCTGTATTGTAAAATGTCAAAGGACCTGACCCATTTCTAACCCATCGGCAATTAGCTGGTAACCCTAAAGAGCCATGATTTCCCCTTCTGCCAAAAATTACGGGCACGTTTTACTTGCCTCACATGAGTAGTGGGGCTGTTTATGATAGAAATGTTGAGCATGTATGTAAGCATTTGCAGGATTGGGGTCACAGTCAGTGTATGGTAAAGGAGATGGCGCAGAACGCAGATTCCATTTCATTACACTCCCAGGTGCTGTTAGGAGCCAGCAGGGAGAAGGTGTTTCCAAATGCCTTGAGGCAGCACTCAGACATTGTGAAAATCCTTATTATGCTGACAGACTTACCCTAGGGTTACATATGTACTGAATTACATGAACCTGCTTCGTTTCTGCACATCAGAAATGTGTTTTCTGATTGCATCAGTGTTTCTGCTCCCCTCTTTGTAGCTGGTACGCTGAAGAGGTTGTGGTTGTGTGTTATATTCCATATAGGTGTAATGGGTTTCCTCCATGCCTGTAAGAATTTCTGCAGAGTTGCATGGGTAGCATTTACAGCCTATGTTAACGATGACTATAGAGTTGTTTGTCTTCACAGAATTAGACACAATCATAATACATTTGCCAGCTCAAATATGCTGAGGCAATAAAGCAATTTCTGCTCACATAACTCACTGCAGTAATTCCCAAATAACGAGTTTGTCACACTAGGTAATAGATCTGTGATGTGTCTCGATCACAATGCATGGTATGGACATAAAACACCACTGCTGCTTGAGAAATGCAAAAACAGGAATCAAATTGCTTAAGTTCAGCAAGGAGCCAGCTTCAAACTTACCTGTTTTCATATTCTCTCGTGCAGCTTTTCTCCCACTTCTAGTGTAAGGAAAAGCTAGTTCTTTTCTTAAAACTTCCTCTGGGAGTACTAAAAGAACCCTCTCTATGCACCCCCACCATTCGACATTGCACAGTTCAGTCAAAAAACATGTTAGCAAAATCACGCCTCTTTTATATATAATTGTACTTATCATACAGTTTTTGTCACTCGAAAGAAAGCATCAAGAACTCCATGACTGTTGTTAGCTGTGTTGTTCTGCAAGCAGATTTCTCTTAGACCTTGCTTAAGTGGATTTCCTAGTTTTCCACTTCGAATTGCTTATTTGTCATTAATAAGCAGTTATTTACATGAGTGCTTGTTTTATTTCCCCCTCTCTACAAAGAGGAATATCAATGCTTGAAAGCAGGAATGTGGGTGGAGTTTTTTCCCCCAATTTTACCTTTTGGCTGACTTTCTTCTATCTGGCACAGAAAAACTTCCCAGGGTGTAGTTCAGCCAGTAAAGTGTTGTACGTAGTGCTCAAACTGTTTAGTGAATGTTACATGCGTAGGAAATTTACTGTTGGAAGATAAATCATCCTGAATTGATTCCAAAAGCATTCAGCAAGTGTGTGTGTGTGTGTGTGTGTGTTTGTGCTTGGTTTTTGCCTATGTGAATTTAGTGTTCCTCTCCAGAAACTGGTGCTCAATCACCATAGAAACAGTAATATTCATACATATACTAAAATCAGTTCAGTACATGATATTACAGCAGTCTGCATCGGTGTTCAGTTACATTTTTTTCCTGAAGAATTTCTAAAACAAATAAATACGTCCTTAAGCAAATCTCTACGATCAGTGCAATAACAAAAAAGGAGACAGATTGCTTGAAGCACAATGTGTCATGCAGTAATTTCCAAAGGGATAATCATATTAACAGAGAAAATACTGGTGCCAGTTTTACTTTAAGTAGTTAAATTTTATTGAGTGCTACTGTCCCTAGCTGCTGCCCTTAACTTTGTGTGATTACAAAACCATCTACAGTTTGAAACTGGTTTTATAGTTCACCCTTCTTATAGGCGAACAGCTGGCAAAAAAATCATTAAATAACAACACTTAAAATGCAAAATGTGGAAAAAAGATCATAAATATAAAACATATTTGGTTTTCTTAAATCTGTGGTAATGACCTCTCCAAAATAATCTGGGTCTGTGAGGCTGCCCTGAGTGTTGTGAAAGTCAGTGGAATAACCTCAGTCCTGTTGAAACCCCACTGGGAAAGCCATCTTGCTAGTTGATACTGTTCTAGAGCCAATGATAAACTGGGGGCATGTCCCCCAAAATAGACGTTCTCGCTGCTTTTCCTGTACATTGGGACAGAACTGTTCATAGGTGTAATTGCCTGTGACACAGGTAAAGAATGTGTGAGAAAACATTTTGGAATCTCAGTTCTATGCTATTGTCAGACAAAACCTTTCAAGGTCCCTTCCAACCCAAAACCTTTGTCAAAGCAAGTGCCCTATATCCCTAGTGCATAGTTTTCTCTATCATAGCTTTTTTGGATTTGCATTTTTTAATCATTTTAGGCAAATTACAGGGTTCCAGGAGCCTAATTGGCGACTAACATCTCTTTACAAGGTATAGAAATGACTCAGAGTCTGTGGCAGAAAATGTTTGGGGTCCTGTCACTTCTAAATAAAAAAGAAAATGCCAATTGTTTTCTTGCTAAACTAGTGCAACTCACCAAGTCAGCATAATCTATTGGAATGATGTTAACTGACTACATAGAATGTCAAATGCATCTAAACAGTCTTGGAGCAATCTAAATCAAATTGAAGTCATTTTAACTTTGACTACAAGCGACCTTATGGGGAGTTTAATCCATTTTAACATTCCCAGCTGCAGCTAACTCAGATCCAATTTTCTTGCTTATCCCCAAGCAGACAGCTCTCTCTGTGTTGATGTATTGAAATTCTGTAGTTCAACAGTCTGTGGAAACCATTGGCAACCAACACGTGAAGAGAAAGTCCTGTAGTTTGGAAATCACAGGAGTTACACACACAAACCTTCAGCGACTATATGTTAAGTGATATAGGAGTCTCCACTGACAGTATGCTACTTGTTACTATGAGTTAGATCCAACCTTGCACACTTAAATCTTTTTACCCCAAAAATTTTACCCAAGGGACTCTTTTTCTGAGTATTATGCTGCACATTGGAAACAGGAGACCTGGATCAAGGCTCCAGATCAAAGTCTGATCAGCACAATACCTTCCACTTGAGAGTTAGTATGTCCACGATATTAGTCATAAAATATGGAAAGCAACCAAGTTTCCTGTTTCATGCCACCAAGCATATCCAAGTTGCTGTATCTGTGGGATTAGGGCCTGCAACCACAGGATATTTGCTTGGAATGAGCCATATAAGAACAGAACTGAGGATTTGATATGTGTTGTTAATAATTGTGACAGGTCTGGTTTACTGTAAACCAAGGAATTGAAATTAATGTCTTCATCAGAACAGTTAAAACTAGACAAGAGAGAAGGAGATGGTTGTAAGCAAGGCCGTTCTGGAAAAGACCTCCTAGGTTTTTGCCTCCAGGTTGCTGACATGACAGGCAATTGCATTTTCAAGTCACACTTACAAGGTTGCCAAGTCAATCTTTAATCAGTGGCAGTCTGTATATTAAGCAAACACAGTGCTCTTTGCTTTTCAGTAAGCAACTTGTGTGGTTTGCCTATATGCAGAACGTGATTTTTACAGATGAGTTTGAGCAACCAAATAATAATTGAAGAACTAATTTTAATCTGTGTATTCTGCTAGTACAATCAAAATATCTTCTGGGGCATTCAATTAATTAATGTTTATGGTTTACCTCAGTCACAGGTCACCTAGCAAATTACAGAGCATTTCTTCTAGTTCTTCCTTGAGTGCTCTAAACCTAATATTTTGCTTCTATGTAAAATAGGTGTCTGTTTTTATCATTAATGATGGCTATCATATTTGGATTTTGCCTCTACATATTTCTATTAACAAAACTCCACTAAGTTTTGTTAACTTCTGCAAACAGAAGGTGAAATACAGCTAAATGCTGGGCTATTGGCTTTTACAATTTTATCACCACCTGAAAATTTACTTATGGACTCATACCTGAGTGTGAGAGAAGAAAGAAACATGACTTGAGGAGGGGGGGAGGGGTGTTCTAGCTTTTTTTGGTTTAAAAAAAAAACAGTTGAAATACAGTGCATTAAAAACTCAAAATTCAGAAGATGTATAGGATTCAAAGTGTATTAAACAAACATACTTTTTAAAATCTCACAAAAATTAGATGCTTGACCCACAATCAGAAGGCATGGAGCTTTTGTGATATTTTAAATGTTCATGAATACATTTATAATTGTTTACATTATAATCCTTTACCTTAGATGCAATTTTAGAAGGAATTTTCTACAGTGATTGAAAGAGAGCTTATATCTTGATATCTCTTTTCCCCAAACCAAAAGAGGGATACAGCTTTAATGAACTTAAAAGTATACATTTCTACATGTCACACACTTTCATTGCACAAAATACAATTTATGTTTTTAATTTAAGACAGTTATAATAGTGGATGTTTAGACCATACGTGCTATTACTGTGTCCAAAATTCTGAGGTTTTGTGGTAGCAAGAGTTATTGGGCTTATAGTGTGGATGAAAGAACCTGTGGAACAAAGAGCATCAAAAATCAACAGAAACAACTATTTTTTTTACCCATATGAGATATATATAGATATATAGATATAAAAAATGTGTGTGTATAGAGAGTGTGTGTACATACATATACACATGCACAAACATTAACCTACCAGCAGGTGCAAATTATTTAAGATTTAAGAGCAGAGTTTACCAAATACATACAGTTAGCCTATTCCCATGGAAAAAATGTAACTTGTAGATCAAATAAGTCAAGACTTTTGTACGTTGATACTGAAACTGCTGACACTTAAGGAAATGACAGTGTCTCAGGGCTTTTTCTTCTGCTTTTTCCTCTGCTGCATGTGGTGATAGTTTCTATTTCACGGCATTTATAAGGTCTGTCACTGGGGAACAGGGAAAACAAAAGTCATAAAATTCCCTCTAAGCCACGGCAATTATTTTAACTCCAGAATCATGACGCTACAGTGGCTTGTGTCATTCCAAGGTTTTCATCCATAGCTCACCAGAGAGAGGAGCATTTCCACAGGCTTCAATGGATTTCACTGCAGGCTTCTTCTGGGCTAAATTAATCAACCATTTGTCCTGGTCAAAATACATTCCCCGTGTCTGTAGGCACTGTGCAATAACGTCTCTTCAGCTGCAAAGTAAATGATTTTTTCTGAGTCTGCATTTGGGAAGCTACCTGAAGTTGCCAGATATTGTGCAAAATTTCAACTCCTCTGCAGCCTGCGGCACAAACTCAGATGTTTATTGGGAACCCAAAGGAAACCGCAAAGAAATAGGAGATGCCTGTTCTATCTTGTGAGCGCGTCTAAAAGAAAAGGAAATGGTTGCTCTATAGGAATACATACAGACTTTTAAGAATGGATGCTTTGAAGGCTCTGCCCATTACTTTTTCCACACAGGATAGGTATTTGCTTCACTACGTAACGTGCAACACCGCAAAACTCATTAGGTAGCATAAAAGTATTACTGTTCGGTGTCTAACAAGATTTGTCCCTGGTGGAGCTAAGCTTAATGATACTGTCAGTAGTACAGGGCTGGCAATGAAGTGTCTGCATGGGTAATTCATCCCAAATGGGAAAGCAAGGAGACATGAGGTTTTCATTTCAATTACTCCCTATCTGTGGTGGAGGAAGCGCTAACCCACCTGGGAGAGAAACTTGATTTTATTGCAGGACTGTGTCTGTCTAAAGTCCTCTCACAGGAGTGGGGCAGTGTATAAATGAGTCCTGTACAATGCTGCTTGCTTGGAAAGAGGATGAAGGAATGAGCAATTAATGAGAATAGATAAGAACTGATCTGCGCTGAGGTTAGAGGGCAAGATAACAGGCCATACTGATGAAGCTGTAGTTTGTTTTTATAGTAAAGGAAAGCTTTCTTTCAGTGGTCTTCCTGAAATAGCATTTAAGTTTCCTCTTTCCCCACAGTGTTTGGTTTCTTGTGGAGATGTTTCAAAAGGCTTGCGTGTAATTGAAAAGACAGCCTGATGCGAGCCATTAAACATGCTTGGCAGGAATTTGGAGAGGGGGCTGTCGCTGTTTGGAAGAGAGAATCGATGGGGCTTCTTCATCCATGAGCCTGGGACGACGCTGGGGTTGTAGTTAATTAATCCAAGCAGCGATATGTGCGCTAGTAGCAAAGCAGAACGCTATAAAGGGCTCTCAGAAAATTCTTAATTTATTATGCTTTCAGTTTGGGAAATCAGGGGGATGGTATGTTTTCAGAAATTCTGGCAATCATCCAGGCCCAGCTGAAATCCTAGCTAACGTACAGAGCTGTTGCTGACTTTCAGATTTCTCGTGAATTCCCAGAGGAAATGATAGAAACCCCCTACCTGCAAAATTCGAGCTCATTGTTATTACTTACACTGCAGTAGAGCCTTGAGGCTCTAATTTGCATGACACGCTCTTATACAGCATTTCGGCTGGAACTTATTGCCCTCTGTAGAATCCAAGAGGTCACATTTTATGCTTTTTAATTACTAATTGAACTTAATCAGCAATTTTTGGTTGTTCTAGTATTCAGAACACACTGCTGCCTACAGATTTTATGTTTCTGCATGATACAGTGCTACACTGAATTTCATTCTGGCCAACTTTTGCAGTATAATGATGATGAATGCATTTTTTTTTCTTTGATACCTTTTGGTTCCTAAGCAACACTTATTTTCTGCCAAATTAATTATCCTTTTACCTGATGCTCTATGACACAAAACATACAGTAGTTCTGCTGGATACCGTAAGTAATTTTAGTGTTGCAATGGGGGGATTTTAAAAAGGTTTCCAGACTTGGGTCTGAATCAATGTAAAAATGGTTAAATGTCACCTATATGTGTAGCTGCTGTATTAATTCTGGAGAATTGATGCTTTCAGCCTAGATCCTAGAAAAAAAAGTGCCTGCATCAAAAAAGGCACATGCAACCCATTATTCATAACAAGCAATAGACGTAGCAACACAAGATCAGAGGTTAATAAAACAGTAACTCCTGTCCACCAAGGAGTCCCTTTCCAGTGGGCTATAAACTGGGGGCTCGCAAGGCTCTATCTGCACAGAAACTTTAATGAAGTTTGTGTGTAACATACGTGTGTAACATACGTATCTCCAGTTATGTCATGTATCTGCGCACTATGCAGTCAGTGTATAGTTATAAGAAAGATAGGTAGTGGGATTTCAGCCTCGTGGGGGGATTGGCCAAAAAAGCCAAGCAAACACTATATGTAGACCAGTTCAAATGCTGAACCAGGTCAGGCAAGTGTCCTGGGATGAAGTTACAAAGAGAGAGAGTTGCAATAAAAGAATTGAGAAGTGGATGAAAGGAAGCAGTCGGTCCAGTACTGCTCATGTGAGTAATACATCCTGGGAGCAAGAGCCCAGTAACTGTTCCATCACACTTTTTTAGCCTACTTTCTGAGAATGTTTTGCTAATCTTCCATGTAGATAAAATAAAAATTCATCTCGACCATTCTTCAGCTGACACTGGCCCATGTATGCTCACTCTCTCATCAGTATGGAAGCAGGTGCACTAATTTAAAAAAATAAATTATTTCTTACATACAAAATTGACTCAGAACCTTTTAGAGATTCTTCACAGGAAGCAAAGAACCAGTCTGTTGGTCTGCAGAGCAATTGCCAGAGCAAAAAAAAAACCCAAAAAGCAAGAGTATGATCAGTATTATGGAATAGGAAGGCAGGCAATTTCAGACTGGTGTGAAGAATAATGGTTGTGAGAGTACAAGTCTAAAGAAAAGACGAGCTTTTGAAAATGGCATACTTAAATTCCATGCAGGTATTACTGGTTGGCAGTATATTCTCTTAGCACGAAGTGAATGTAAACATAGGCAACTGCTTATGTTTCGGTCTGCTGCTTAGTATTTTCTGGTATTAGCCTAGAATCAATGCAAATCAACACAACTACTCTGTTTTAAACAGTCTATATAGTACAAAATGAGGCCCACCACAACTCTAAAGTTTCCAACTGGATATTTAAAATGTCATTTTCCGCATTTGTTTTTTCACAGCCAGAGAAACCAATAGCAAAAAAAATACAAACCCCTAATAAAAAAACCAAACTAAAACAAACAAAAAAAAACCCCAAAACCTGATGAAGAACAGAATTTCAAGTAGACCTGTATTTAATAACAATATTTTGAGTTCCTTCTGCTGTTATACAGTCCTTCAGGGTCTCCTGTGACATCTGCATACCTATTGCAGACCTTGTCAGACCACTAGATATGGCTTTGCCCTATGCTAGATGGCCCTATGCCATCTCTGTTAATGACTACTATCTTTTTACATACCTGTGCCAATTAGCACGTTACCTTTCCTATGGCATTTTTCTTGGAATAAAACTGCATTCTGCAACCACTGTCAAGTAAGCAGTGAATATTTCCTGAAATATTTATTTGCAAATCTTGCGTCTCCCCAATCATACATAGTTTTTTTGTTTGACTGACTGATTAGTTTTTAAGAATCCATGCTTCCTCAGTGATGCTAAAATCATTTTCTAACAGCAGATGTTTCAGTTCAGGCACAATTGTTTCAATTTGTCACCAAATAAAATGTCAACACTGGACAATTTGTCCTGCACTGGGGCTTTTGTGTGTACAGCACTATTATATTCAATCAAATCTTTATTAGAAATGCTCGGGGGGGAGAGGGGGGAAGGTAGGCCATAAGAAGGATAATGATGTAGGGATAGTGGGAGGGGTAAAGGCAAAAGAGAAATAAAACTTAAATATGTTCATCTTCAGCTGTAAGTCTACTTGTGCATTAGGCGATCTGTAACAGATGTCCAAGAGTTTTCTATTTATAAATTTGTTTATAAGCTTTACTTGAATATTAGAACTCAGCTGAACAATCCTGTCATTTATGAAACTTTAAAAGGTACATCTGTGAAATACTGTTTCCATGGCCGTTGCCCTGATCTAGTTGCGCTAAACCATTGCAGCCGCTGATTCGTCCCATTCTGGGACGAATTCTCGTTCGCTTTCCCAGTCTGCAGCAACACAAACCAAATTGTGTTCCTTCTCTTTAGCAAATGTAGGAGGAACCATTAAAATTCCAATTGTTCATGCCCCTCCTGGAACTTTTTGACTGGTTGGTCATTTGGAATTAAATGTGAAAGAGGGAAAGAATGTCGTCAACTAATATCGGCAGCCAGGTAGAGGAAGGAAGGAAAGTGGGTAGAGGCGTTCCCGTGGTGGCAGTGGGTGGTTCAGGGCCTACTTCCATAGGGCCATAAATGCTATCTCCTGTTCAGCAAGTGTATCAAAGATGGTAGAGAAGGGAAGAAGAGCTCTCTAAGAAACAAATGGCACAACGTTATGTTAGCACTGTGCAAATAAACAATTTGGTGAGTTCAACCTGCAGGGGTCTTCCTAGTGTGAAACAGCAACAGAAGAAAACACATTGCACTAGTGTGCACCTAGAAAGTCAGAAATTGCAGCAAATTGCATGTCAAGAGACATGGTTTAGTGGTAACTTAGCAGTGTTAGGTTAACCATTGGACTTGATGATCTTAAAGGTCTCTTCCATCCAAAACAATTTGATGATTCTCTGAATATAAGCTCATCACAATTCATGGCCATTCCTCATAGAAAAAGGAAATTTCTAGAGGCTCTGAAGCCAATATATTCTTTATCAGGAGTTCCAACAGTTGCACAGCTTGAAAAGTTTGTAGATTCCTAAGAGGCCAGCAATCGTTAAAACATTTGGGGGGCAGGAGAAAACTATAAATATCAAAGTAGATGTGGCTTGTGCCAGAATATTTGTCGCCATTTTTAAACACTTCTGAAAGGATGATACCATTATTGGCTCTATTTCTAAAAGAACTAAGGAGAACTACTGACAGAAATGTAATATTAGACTACAAAAATGAAGAATGAAGGCTGTGATAGACATATTTGTGAAAATTCTTTCCTATTGCCCTCCAGGTGAGCACAGGACAGTAACTATAGCAAGCACTTAGTGTATGCAAGCATATTTGTATGTGCTC
>KZ505707.1:417640-440036 GCA_002844005.1 Limosa lapponica baueri | reverse complement strand
CCTGGACTCGCCCCGCCATGGGCACCGACCCCGGGGATGCTGTAAGCCCTGGCGGGGCCCTGCTCGCCCACTCGGCACCGGTACCAGCCGCGGGCCTCTGCCGCCGCCACCGGAGTTGTTGGAAGTTGGCCGTGGCTACCATGAGCCGGGCTGCTCGACACCTCCCCGCCCGGCGGGACCCCTGACGGCCCCTGCCCGGGAGATTCTCTCGGTTTGTCGGGAGTTTATTTTTCGGTGTGTTTTCTTTTTATTATTCTTTTTCCCTTCCGTCCCGCCCGTGCTGCAGCCGAGGCGGATGGCCGGCGGTGGGCGCAGCTGGCCTCGCCGCCTCGGCCCCGGGAAGATGCTGGCCCTGGGGCTGCTAGCCGGCCTCTCGGTCCTTAGCCTCCTGACTTACGGCTACCTGTCCTGGGACAGCCTCCGGCTCGGCCCTGGGGAGACGGAGGCGACGAGGAGCGGGCTGGGCGAGGGGCCGGGGGCCGGCGACCCCAGCTCGCAGCCTCACATCGTCTTCATCCTGGCTGACGATCAGGGATTCAGAGACGTAGGGTACCACGGATCGGAGATCAGGACACCCACTCTGGACAAGCTAGCTGCTGAAGGGGTTAAACTGGAGAACTATTATGTTCAGCCTATGTGCACACCATCCAGAAGCCAATTTATCACTGGAAAGTAAGTTTACTACTACTTCATCATTCCCCTCACCGGCTTAAACGCTGCTGAAAAGAGCACGAACCTGGCTGTGTACACCTCTGTCTTAGCCTGTAGCCTTTCTGATTCACTTAAAAACCTTGAACAAAACAGACTTTCTAATATGTTTGAAATAGCAAAATAAAAACTGGTGCTCGGCGAGCCAATAAGGATTCAGCACTGCGAGCTACCCCTGCGGAGGGCTATAGTACATTTACATTTACTGCAGTAGTAACATACGTGCTAGTTGTCAAGTAATGCTGCTGTTACGGGGAAGCGATCTGCTTAGATCCTCTGTGCAATTTCAGAGTGACTTCCAGGAGGAATCGGTGTTGGGGAACTGAAAGCGTTGCGTTTTCTCCAGTGCGTTCATTGCAGCCAGCTCGTTGGATCACGGGTCTCGCTGAACCTTGCCTTAATGCGAGTTCTCGCTGAGAGTTATATTGAATTTATGAGATGATTTCCCAGCGCATCACATGGGGACGAGAGCAGGGAACCCAGGCTCTCGGTCAGGATCCTCTGAGCTGCAGTATCGCTCTTGGCACGATGCAGTTGCCGCTTTGCAAACGATTAGAAACTTTTATGCCACTGAAATAGGTGCCTCACCAAAATGGTGAAAGCAGTGGGTTGGTATTGTGTACTTTGCCATGTGTGGTAAATTGTGTTTTATTGTGGTCTATTAAGTAATTAACCAATTACCCAACCTAAGGGCTTTCTTACATGTGAAGGTTAATAAGGATTAAGCTGGGGGGGGCTATGCATTTGAACTGTAGGAACGGTTCCCAAGTAACTCCAAGTGTGGCCACATTTACTCTGGAACAAAACCATCTTGTTTCTGTTCAGCTTAACTCACTTTGACAGGAACAGAGAACTCTTAAAAGGGCGAAAACAAAATGAGAGGAAAAAAGTTACTTAGTTTATTTTCTCCTTTCCTTCAGTATAAACAGGAACAAGGCAATGTTAATATTGCTGGTAAAAGAAACACATGTTTAAATAAAACAAGCAACTGGCCTGGTGTCTTGCATCTCCATATGGTAGAGCTGGAGATAATTCCAGGTCTCGGCCTAGTTCCCAGACTACTTGCTGGACCAGGGAGATTTTCATGGAGACCTGACATGTTATCTACAGCAAGACTTCCCCACGTGAGTGGTTTTTTTACTTTTTTCTTTATGTGGAGTGTGCCATAGAAGAGGAGTTATTCTCGCTCATTCACAAGAACATAGTTGCCCTGCGGCAACTAAAGTAACAGCTTAGGAGGGAAACGTGCATCAGGGGAGGGTTTAATGCATCTTGGTTGTCTTTAAAGCTGTGCAGCAGTTGGAAGGAAGGACCTGGGCCAGCAGTGTGTAGCCAGCCAGCTTTCTGAGGATGGTGGTTTGGGAACCAGTGCTTTGCAAAGGGAATGTCATGCTGCACAGCAGTGACTCACGCAGCGGCCGGAGGAACGGGACGATAGGATTCCAGGGGAACCGGGGTGCTGTGTTGGCTCTCAGAGGCTGCAGAGGTTGTCTAACCACAATAAAAAATAAGAGTGAAGTAAGGAATAACAGTAACTCCGTTTAACTGTTTTAATCCTTTATTAAATACAGAGCAGTTTGATGCAAATATATACTAATAGTAAAAGGTAGGCATGTTCTGTGGAACCCTGCTCTTTTCATCAGCTCGTCAGGCGGAAATGGTTCTGCAAATCTGCCTACTTTGGTTTTGGAACCTTTTATAGGAAAAAAGAAATTTGCTTATACTTCGTTTTTATTTTCTTAGTCTGCTGGTCTAAACCCTTAGAAGGTTTTTTTCATGTTGTTCTACTTTGGGAAAAAGGAGCAGCAGGGAGAACCGACTGCCTCGCATGACTGAGAAATAAGGGAGGGAACAGTGAGGGGTTAATAGGTTTGGGGAGAGTATTAACGAGGCAGATTCAGAGGTTGCTATTATCCATGTTGGCTGAAGATAAATGCTAGTGATAACTACTTTTAATGCTTTCTTAGTGGAGGCACCTTAATTAAAATGCCAGGACTCAGAAACTTCTGATCCAGGAGAAGCAGTGGTATTTCTTGAATTCCAAAATGAGTTCCTTCAAGGCCAAAAGCCTGCTCATCCACTGATAGGTGACCTGGATGCTCCATGCCTAACTTGTTCCAACCATGACCTGATTGACCTATAATAAAGAGAGGGACTTATGTAAACCAGACTCATTGGGGAGCACTGACTCACTTTGTCAAGTGGAAGTTAGACTTAAGGCAAAGAGGCTTGGAGTGCTCCAAATTCTTTGTAGGTCTCCAGGCAGTCCCTCTAAGGCTCATGCAAGTAAAGAGACCCTTCTTTTGGTAGCTGTCCTGTGCCAGTGAGTGAGCACGGGGAAGGTGGTTGGAGGTGACATGTTAAAAGGTAGAATTAGCTTTTTTTTCCCCTTCATGCCATACCATACCACAGCATAGCAGCTGGTGAGCCTGTCCTTCTGGCCTCCTACTTACCTCCGTTCACTTTCTCATGTCCAGGGCTTGAGGCTTTAGCCAAATTTAATTTCTTGCTTTCCACCAACATTACCTCTTTCCCCACTCATCCCATCAAAAGCTACTGCTTTTAGGCCAGCAGTAAGGCTGGCTTCAAGACCTTTTGGTTTTGGGCTTTATTTATGGGTGTGGGGAGGGGGCTGCAGCTGAGCTGAATCTTGGGAATGGAGAAGGAAAAGTGTGAGCCAGTGGGCTGAGTGCCATGTGTGATGTGCTCTGCCTGCTGGGAGGTAAGGGATGGGGTTCTGGGGATGCAGCTCAGCCAGGGCTCTTACAGCCAGACTGAAAATTTGATAATTGGTGGGTTTTGGAAATTCATCCCTGGCATTGCTTGTGCTGGTTTGAGCAGGCCAGTGGCCTGAATATACTCAAGAGGTTATTGACCTGCTGATAATTTATAGGAAGAGTGTAGGTATGTTTGGCATTTGGGGTGGTTTTTTGTCTCCTAAAGGATGTGACTGAGCATAAGTTGTCCTCCAGAAAAATCGCATTGCATGATACAGTACTTTTTTGTTGTTTTCTTCTTGAAAGCAATAGGCATGCTTCAATAAACTACCTAATTTTAGCAGACTAGCTTGGGATACCTAGCTATAAGCTAGTGCTGAGGCAAAACCTGTCCTACACGGGCACTAAGTTAGGTGAGAAGAAATTTGCATGTGTGCATACATCAGCCATGCTGGAGTATCCTTAGGATACAGAGAGGCGTGAATGTGGTACAGAACACAGCTAAACTAAAAGACTACTATTTAACTCATCCATGAAAGAAATGAAAAGTAAACACTCTTCTGTTGTTTATGTTATTGTAATTTACATAGAAGAAGATTAAAAAAAAAAAAAAGTGGCTCAGACTTCAAGTCTTCAAATTCTCCCCCCTAGGCAATGGGGTTAAGCACACACAGGGATACTCAGCTGGCGCCCAGCAGCCGGCTAGCCAAGCACTTATTGAGTTAGTTCTTGTATCTGGGTGCTTAATAGCCTTGATGATTTTTCATTGCATCAAGAATCTTGTAGAGCAGTTTGGCAGTGCGGCCTAAGATGATCTTGATTTATGGAACAATACAGGTCACATCATGTACTAAGAAAATCTAAGATTATTTGTGTGTGAAGTTTTCTGCGTGTGCGTGGACGAAGAGTTGATTGAGTGTAAGATTGATTTGTTAGTCACATGTGGTATTGCTTATTTAGATGATTTGTTACATTTTTTTATCATGAAGAGTCATCTCCTTTTTAAATGAAGAATTATTGAAGCATAGTCAGTGGGTGGACAGTTTCCCAGAGTTTTTTAAGAAATTTTGAAAGGTTATGACCAAAAGGAGTATTCCTTTGAGCTGGTGAGACAAAAAGACTGTAAGCTTAGATGAACATCTGCTGGGGTAGCTGACCCAATTCTATAGAGGGTATTATGCAATGCAGTTGTATTTGCTGGAGCAATACTTAATTTAGCAAAGGAATTTGAGAAATAAGAATGAGTGATTAGAAAAGAAGGAATCTAGGCATAATAGGCCATAAATGTTTTTGACGTTACGTAGGCAGCAGATGCCTATTTCATCTTCAGGGCTCCCAGTTTTCTTCTGACCATCAGACTTAGGACCATTGTGTGCACTGGAACCTTTTGGGCCACAGGAAGGTTCCTACGCAAGAGTAGGGGTCTCTGTTTGTAGAAACCAATGCGCAGCAAGGGGTTACAGACCACTCAGGAACCTGAACTCCCTTGTACAGTGAATGCCTAAGAATCATGGAAGCCCAAAGCTAATCTCAAGAATGAGCTTTGCATGATGGATGGAATGTGGAGATGGAAGATGTTGAGAAATGGTGAAGGTCTGGGGAAATAAATGTTTTTTTTTTCCTTGGGATAAAATGAAATATTGAGAATTTGCTCATCCAAAGCAGGCAGAAATAGATTGTATAATTGGCAAGCATAATCAAAGTGTTCTTTTAATATAAATAATTATATCTGTTATCTAATTATAGAAATATTACACATGTATAAATATATACAGCTATATCTATCTAGTTAGTATGTATTCTCTTGTTGGCATCCCTGTGTAGCTATACATAGTACACCATTAAAAATGACAGTGTCTCGGCAAACTAAGCGTTATTTTGACAATAGAAGAGTAGACTAGAGGAAAGTTAAAGTACTTTGAATTTAAAGCAGTGCAGCTGACTTGCGAGTGAACAGAAATATTGTATTCTGGGGGCTCAGACTTCTTGCTAAGCCTGGTCTTTCCCTGCCTCCTGGGTGCTTAATGCTCCAAACTGCAGTCTCAGCAGTTTGGTTGCTCTGAGAAGGATCCAGGACAATGGTGCGTGACTGGGAAGTTATCTTCTGCGCCCTGAGCTGAAACAAAGGGTCTCAGAGACTTGATGGGAATGCTGGGAGATGTATGTAACACTCCATTATATATATTCCCTATTTTGTAGTTAACAAAATATGAAGGACTGCAGAATATCAGCCTGAAGTATCAAGAGACCATCTGATACTTTATCTGCTCTGAATTAAAGAGTCTTGGCAGTCATTGATCTGAGTTTAATTCTGATCAGTGTTTCCATTAAGAACCTGGATGAAGAAATAAAATGTTCTAATTAAATATGCCACTAAATTTGGAGAGACTGCCAGCATTAAGGGACTGTTGTGATATTGAAAATCATCCTGACAAATTAGAAAAATAATCTGAAAAAAAAGCAGAATTAAAGTCAGCAGTGATAAGTAGAAGATGCGATGCTGGAGCAAGAATAACTGTGCAAGCAGGGGATGGTGAACAACGCTTAGACAGCATTTCTTTAGAAAAGTAGCTGGAATTATAGTGAATCATGCACTGAATATAAAGTCAGCAATGTCATGCTGTTACCAAAAAGGCAAACATCCTACCAGTTTGTATAAACAGGGGAGCCCAGTAGATACGAGAAGCAGCCCTTCTGTTCTACAGCTGGAGCACTTGTGCCCAAACTTGGGCATCGCTCTCCCAGAGCAATGTGCGTAATTGGATAGTGGCCAGCTAAGGGCGATCTGATATCTCAGAAAGATAAGTGTGGAGAAAAGATCAGGAGAAATGGACTTGTTTAGTCTAAAGAAGAGAAAGATGAGAGGGGACATGATAAGTCTTCAGTATTTTAAGAGCTATGCAAAGACAAAGGGTATAACGTGTTTTCAGTGCCGTGATGGAAGGTACAAGAAATGGGAGGCTTTCTTGAGTAGAGAGAAAACTTCAGGTTAGATAATAGGGGAAGCTTTCAACTGCTAAAGATTGTAAAACACTGGAATAGCTGGCTTTGGGAAATTGCTGAGTTTCTTCATTGGCAGTCATTAAGAACAGACAAGACAAATATGTCAGGAATGACATAATGTAGTTGAATCTGTCTTGGGGAAAAGGGTTGAACTGGATGGCTTCTCGTCCAACTCGTAGTCATCTGTGGCTCATTTGAAGTACATATTAACAACAGAAGGCGTCCTGAAGGAGAGTGTTCATAAAATATTTTTAAATGCTAGAAATGATTTCAGCATTCATTCTGAGAGAAAGTAGTCTGTGTGAAAGTTTCATTTCAGTTTTCTCCTAGAAATTCCTGTTTTCCATATCCTCATTTTCTCTGAAAATTTTCAAGATTTTTTCCCCCTAGGCCTTCATAACTCTTGTGGTATGTAATTATTTATTTCTGCTGGCTTCTTCCAGGACAATTTGCGGGACTGCTGCCAAAGATGTTGAGGTATCTTTTTCCATGTTCTTGTTATGTCTTTCACTTAGGATGACATTGTCCACATATATATATATGTATATTTATAAACATATATATATACACACACAGAGCGTACACAGAGAACGAATAGATAGTTAAACGCAAGGACTTTCTTTTCTTGTTTTGTTCTGCCTCTGTGCTTTTATCTGTTCATTCTGCAGAAAATTAGATCCAGGTACTGAACTGCTCTATGGTCTTAAGCTATAAGAAATCTGCCCGTATCACCATAATTACTAATGCACTGTACAAAGGAGGAAAGAGTTGGAAAGGAAACTACATGCAAACAATAAAGATTAAAAAAAACATGGAGGAAATAGCAAAGTGTAGCACAGGTTGTGATAATTTTTTCTTGCATTGCTTTCTGGTAGCATTTAAGACTATTGTTTGATAGTTTAGGCCTGCTGCTTATAAGACAAACATGGTGTTATCTGACATAACTGACTAGATAGTGGAAATGGATTAACTTATTTTTTCATTGTCCAATTTATACAAAGTAGAATAAGTTAAAGAAATATAATTGGAAATAAATTTAGTTTAAGTTCTAGACTTTTAGCCTGTGGTTGTTTTTTGGGGGTTTTTTTTGGTGTTTGTTTTTTTGAACCGGAAAAGAGAAATTATATTCCATGGAAAAGATAGGCTTAAGATAATAAGGAATTTTGCTCATTCAGCATTGTTTCTGATATATTTGCTTTGCAGTTGGTGATGCCTGTTGCTGCCTATAACAATAACTTGAATAAGTGGTAGTAGTGGATTCCTATTGTAACAACTCTCACTTTTTAAAGTTACTCTTCCTTCATGAGACCCTTTAAGCAAATCAAGACAGGAAGCTGAGATAGGTGTCTGGAAGTAAAACTGTGTAGTAAGAAGATGAGGTTTACTTTCATCTTTACCAAGATGATCAAGTTAGGTGAGACTTACAATTTGGACAAATTAAATTTGTTTTCATTAAAATACTTTACATTTCATGGAAAGAATTGCCAGATTTATGAGCTAAAGGTCAGAAGAAGGGAAAGATCTGTCTATTTTCTTGTTGTCTTTGTGACACTTATATTGGAGATAATACCAGACCCATGGTACGTTTGCATAATTGTGTTGGTCTAAGTTCTGGTTTTGAGTTTTTCTGCATTGATTTTAAATCAATTTTGTGTATTTGTTGTGTTGAATCAGGGCGTCTGCACACATTAATACAATAATGTTTTAAGGTAATGAAGATATTAAAACATAAAATGTTTGATCATTCCTGAATCCATTTCAAATGTACCTCTCCTGTGTTCCTGAGATGTGTGCCTAGCAAAGCAGTCCTCAGAATTGAGGATATTCTTATTGTAATATTCCATATCCTTAGAGTAATATTTCATTAATATGCACACAGTGAATAGTATAAAGTAAACAAAGATTGCTCCTGTGTAGGATATGTTTGCTTTCTCTAGATCAGCAGTCTTTTTATGATACCCGCCCAATCTATTATTGTTCTTACTGAAAAGCCAGTAGATCTGGCTGGTGACCTCAGCTTGTCTCTGTAAATGTAAATTGGTAGGCTGAAATACAATATAAAGAGTTCAGAAAGAAATCAAGATAACACTAATGGGTAACAAATTTAAAATATTAATATAAAAGATGTTTTAACCATTGAGGTTTGACTAAAATTGTTTTTGACTTTTTGTGGTCCATGATGAAATAGAAGAATTTTAAATAGGGAACTTTACTGTACCTGCTGGCTCATAATAAGAAATAAGTTAAACATGTTTCATGATTCTAGTTCAAGTGCAGTTGTAATATGTTAATTAACTGTGTCAGCTGTCACCTGCTTATTAATTCAGGCTGTTATCACCATATTATCGTGCTCTAGGTTTGGAAGGAGTTAGAAAACAAACCTGGGATCATGAAATACTTTTTAATATGCTTCAAATATGAAATTCTCTTCCCAAAGGCACATATGAAAAGACTGTATTAGATAATAAGTGTTAAAGTAGACATTATTAATCTTGTAAGTATGCTGTGCCACGAGAGCCTTTATTTTCAACCTAAGGGCAGGAAAATCAATGTATAGGGAACCAAACCTATACATTATTTTTCTTACACTGAAACAGCTGTTTAATGAAGGCATTTGTGGCATGGCAGCTTTCTCACTGTCATGGCACATAGTATCTGCGGGTGGGTGGTTATGGTCCACGGAGCAACTGCGTCTGGCTCATGGGCAAAGGGAAGGATGCTCAACTCCTGGCACCAGCAAGGGCACAGGGGAGCTAATCATGGCTTATATCTGATGCACCAAGTGTGCCTTCCTGTCCCATGTGGTGGAGAAAAAAGCAGTCAATGCCTCCTTCAAAGGGCATATAATTCATAGAAATATATTTGGTTATTAAGATTTATAAGCAAGTGCTTATTACAGTATTTGGAAGCTTTAAATCATATTTTAAAAGTACAAAAGAAAGGCCCACAATTCTTAACTTAGGCTTGCTCTGGCTTTTATTTTGCTTTTATTTTTACTTTTTGAAAAAAATAATTTTGAAATATTAAGTCAGCTTTTTGGAGTACATTTTACTTCCCATACATCCATTTATCAGAATATTAGCTGTTTTCTGGGTAAATATCTTGTGTCTGTTTTCAGATTCAGTCCGTCTTTCTCTTCATTTACACATTTTAAAGGGTTTCTTCCCTGATAGAGAATATTGGACCGTTATAAGATAACGTTATGTAATTCTTCTTAACATTTATAGAACATAAGTGGGTACCAAGGTACTGCTGTAGAGGCAATCTCTGTGATAATAAGCTCCCATAAGAAATTAGTCCCCTTCTGTTTTGAAGAAGGAGAAAATTACAAGTTTGACGAAACGTTACAATTTGAGGAAAATGTGAAGCTGCAGAGTGTGGAGAAAATTAATCTTGGGGCAGGGAGAGTCAATGTAGTATCTTTAGACTAAATGTACTATAATAGATATAGTTACCTCACTAATTGTGCATCTCTGAATTTAATAAGCTTTGTAAAAACCATACTTACCATCACATTTTATATACTTAGTTTTAGTTGTCATGTTCGTAGAATCATAGAAAACTGGGTTTGAGGGGACCTCTGGAGGTTGTCTAATTAGGCCTCCTGCTAACTTATATTACACAGCAGGGACACACTGACTTTATAAACTCTCTTTTATTGTTTATTTCCTCCTGGAAATAAGACAATATTGCAAAGCAGACAGGAAATTGGATTGTAGACTGTTGTTAGGAAAATTAGTTTTACCAGGTTATCAATTTTAGTAAACTTAAGAAAACTGTTGCATGAACTTGTTCATATTTCCATTCATCTCTTCAAAAGAAGGGTGTTTTTTTCTTTTTATGGCCAACAGTTGCGATTAGTTTAGTGAATTTGTTAATGACCACAGCATAATGACACCTCCTTCCTTAAGTGTTCCATGGTCCTGTTTTTGAGAGGGACTTTTCTATCAGGGAGTGTAGCAATAGGATGAAGGGTAATGGTTCTAAACTGAAAGAAGGGAGAATTAGATTAGATATTAGGAAGAAATTCTTTACTTTGAGGGTGGTGAGGCACTGGAACAGGTTGCCTATAGAAGCTGTGGATGCCCCATCCCTGGAGGTGTTCAAGACCAGGCTGGATGGGGCTTTGAGCAACCTGGTCTAGTGGGAGGTGTCACTGCCCATGGCAAGGGGTCGGAACTCGATGATCTTTAAGGTCCCTTCCAACTCTAACCATTCTATAATTCTATGAAAGCTATTATAGTATGTTTGCTGATTTCCCGTAAAGCAGAGTTTTTTTGACTTTTGTACTTGCTTTACTACCATAATTGCAAATTCATTCTGATTTGCAGTCTGCTTCTAGAATTCACTGTCATACAGGATACTTTTCTTCAGTTTTCTCATTGCCTGATAGAGGAAGCGAGGCTTTGAGACTTGAGGTTTGTGACTGTGCAGAAGGCAAGGCTGTGGGGAAGCTCATCCCTCCCTTCAGCTACCTCTGGGCAGGAGCAGACAAGGCAGGAGCAGATTCTTCAATAGGTGCCCAGAGAAAGGAAAAAAGGCAATGATCACTGGTCACATCAAGGCTAGATCAGGCTTCTCAGAGACGTTGTGTCATTTCCATTCTTGGAGAAATTTGAAGTAAACTGCAGAGTGCCATAGGCAATCTGGTTTAGCTTGGAATTAGCCCTGCTTTTGTAGGGGGTTGGACCAAACGACCTCTACAAATCACTTCCAACTTGAATTATTTTATCATTCTGATTTGTCACAATAAAATTCCTGCTGGAGGGGAGAAAGAAGCAACTTCTGTGTTGTTTCTCCCCCTGTAGAAGTAATCTAGGCAAAAAAATAAAGTATTTGGAGTGTTTACCTGTTTGGTTTGTGGCCCTCAACCAGTCTGAACATTCTCTCTCCTGAGTCATGGCAAATACAGCCCTATTAAATCTTGCTTCTATAAGAATACAGCATACTGGTAAGAATATAAGACCACTACATTTAGCGTTGTCTCTCAAAGTCTGAACAGTCGCCCGTACTTCTACCAGATCTATGCAGAAAGTACATACATTGCTAAAGGCAGAGAGGTGTGTACTTCACTGAAGCAGTTATACAACTTGTGAGACTTCTTTCTGTCTTTTTCCTTCTTAACTTTTTTGTTGCTGCTGTTAGGATATAGAATTCATTTTAATAGAAAGATGAGGATCCGACACGGTATACAGTGCAGAAGGAAGATAACATTTCCATGGCTCTTAATGTTGTAACTGTACGATTTTGGCCCTTTTACATTGCAAAACCTTTAAGGCTTCATTTAAGCTTAAAAAGAATGAGGCTCTGTGATAAACTGAGGAATGTTTGGCCGTCTTGGTAATGCTGGGTATATATGCTGTAAGTGATGCAGTCTTATGTAATGATTAAGAGCTTAGGTAATACTCTTTGGCGCTGTTAGAGCCCTGTTGAGTCTTTACTCTGTCACAGATTTCATTTTATAACCTTTGGCAGTAATGTGCTTCCCACAGTGAAACTGCACGTAGCTTCTCTTGGAGTTTTAAGGTTCTCTGTTGATTTCAATGTTCTGTATCTTTTTGCCGCCTGAGACAATGGCATGGTTTATAGATCGGCGTTCCATTGTTCCCGGCTTCTGTTTTCGTATTCCTTGCATCCATTTGAAATTTTGGGACTGCCTTCTCTAGTGGTGATGAGGCTTTGGGGAATGCAGCTGGCCAGGGCTGAGCTGATGGCAAGCTGGAGCCCAGCAGCAGGAGGCTTCTTGGTCTCCATTTGCAGGAGTCAAATATTTTCAGAGATGTTTTCGGTAGAAATGCTTCTGAGTGCTTTGGGCTCAGAGCTTTCTCTGGACTACGTGATGTTTCTGCCATGCAAAGCACTGGCTATTTTCCACTGGGGAATTATAGCTCAAGTGGCCTGTTAATGTCTTCTATACTAACCTCAAGGCTCTTATCTGTGTTGCTGCTAGAAGCCAAGTGGCTTTCTTCAGCATCCTTTTGATACTCTGCCTGGTGTTACTAAATGTGACCTTGAAGAGCACTGGAGTTTAACAGTCTGAATTCTAGCTGTTATCTCTTACACTGCATTGGTTAACTAGGCACGATCTTTACCAGTAAGCTGATTTAACAGCTTTGTTTGTGGAGATATAGCTTTTCTGTGCAAGTCCTTATAGTGCTTTTGAATCTGAAAAAATGTCGTGTCAAGATGGCACTTTATTATTCAACATGCTTCCTCTATGTAACTGAGTCATACCGGCACACTTCAGTAACAAAAACGTATATTTTGCTACCATTAACCATGATGAATCACCTTAGGTAAGGCAAAATTAAGTTTGTGGGTTATTTTGCTGTGTTTTTCTTAATAAACAAGTCACAGTCTGAGACATCTTAAAAGGAAAAAAAAAATCAGAATAACATGTTTCTGTGTGAAATGATTTTATGTCATAGTTGGGTTTGGGAGGGAGGCTTGGTGGGCATTTCTGCTCCTTAGAAAATGATTGATCTTGATAATAAATGTATTTATCAGAAGCAGATACAGGAGAAAAATAATGTAAGCTGTCAGATGACAAAGATTTTACTTTCTGGCCTTGGGATCATTTGCCCAGGTTTATGCGTTTGGAAGCCCTTTCTGAAGGGGCTCACATACGAGGAAAAATGAACAATCCCTCTTCCTTTTCTGTTAACTAGGCTAAAGCTTTTTCTTGATTTTTGTTTCTCTTGTGTGTGTGTGTGTTAGAAAATAAGATGAGGTGCAGGCATGGTAGAGATGCTTGTGTGAGAAGAGGTATTTTTTTCTGATCAACACTGAATGCAGTTAGGATGATAGTAACTGCAAATTAAGAATAAGTTCCTGCACTAGAATAATTGATTTAAATTATTATATGGAATATATGAATGGAAAACAAAAAACCCAAACATTTTTAATGTTTTCATATTCAGGTATCCATGCCTGATTTGATTTGGTATTCATAATGTAAAGTTTCGTGTAAGAAAAACAGTGGTAGTTGAAAGTAATATGGCTGGCACCATGAAAAGCAGCTTTCTTGTGTAAGTTCACCCCTTAGGGAGTAATCAAGCCATTACACATACTCTGCTCCTGGCACCTAACTTACGTGCAAATGAAAGCACCAAAGCTGGGACCCTTTATAGCCATACATATACATATATATATATATAGTCAGTGATGATAAATGGACATCTCTGAGGAGGTGACTCAAAACACCTTAGTTACATACTTGAAGTATATGACTGCTCCCCCTGTGTGTAAAATGTGCTGAATAAAATCCTTTGTGCCTTACCACACGTGCTTTCTGACTGCTGGAGAAATAAACAACAAATGAAGACTCGTATGCAGCAGAGTTCTGCTGGATGAAGTTCTTTCAAGAAGGACAATAGCAGTTTTATTTACTGGGGCTGGGATGAAGCGGGATGGTGGTTAGAGCATACTACAAGAATTACCACATCTTCCCTGGTCTTAATCTTCTCTTGGATTGCCTTTATGGCCGCAGCATAACTTGTCCAAGCTTCAATTTACACATCTGCATCAGTGAACCTTCTTATGATGTTGCTGTTAGAGGTTTGGAGCAGGGGACATTCTGAAATTCAATCAACAATTATTAACTTGACCCAGTTGCCAGTTCCTTCTGCAGTCTCCTGTCCTTCTAGGGGAAAAGCACTATAGTAATACTGGTTCTCTGTGCAAGACTTTCTGCCCATCATTTGGGACGCCTCTTTGACCTCTTTCACAGTATTCCCAGAAAACATTTGAGCCTTTCAGTTGTTCCAGAATCAGTTTTAAACCTTTGCAGCCTCTGAAACATCTTCCAGGCTTTCCTGGATACCAGCTCACCAGGTTGTCCTTTTGGAATCTTCTCTCTGCTTCCAAGGCCAATCATTTCAGCTGCCCAGACTTAAATCCATTTTCATTTCCCTTCTTATCCTGTCTCCAGCACCAAGCAAAGGGGAGCCAAACTGACTCTTCTCCATAAGAAAGGGTCTTATCATCCTGTCCTTTAGTTCCCTCTCTAATTCTTCAGGTATTTTTTGGCTGAATAGCAAGCTTGATGTGTCTTTCAGACACGGTCAGAATTTATGTTCATGTTAATCAGCTACCAGCATGCATGCATGCAGCTTTCGTACCTGTTAGGTAAGAACATTTATATTTGCCTTTTCGGAGGATTTTAAGGCTGGATTAGTTATAGTTGATCACAGTAGTAAATACACTTTAAAGAGTATCATAGATAATACTCCTTGCATAGTTCTGAAAATATTTTAAAATGGTTTAAAAGCCTGCTGCCAAAGGAGATTTTCTAATAAATATTTGATTTTTACCCTGTAGCTTGTTATCAGCATAGTATTTTAAAACTGGGAGAGAAAAGGTGATACTAACAGGGAGAAGAAGGAACTTTACAAAGATTGTGCTAATTCTAAGAATGTTTGAAAAGAAAACAAACCTAAGGCACTTGGAAACAGTTCAGGGATTTCTAATTAGGTGTGACATGATATGATATGTGATGTGATGTGATATGATAGATAGGCAAGATTATTCACCTTTTTAAGTTCACCCTTCTTTATTCAAACCAAACCACGCTTCACTGATTGACTACAAGCCCTGCAATTCAATTCTCTGCTCCCACCAGCTTGTCTTAGCAGCAGAGGGAGATTTGTTACACTTGGGTTTGCAATTTGGTAGGAGAACAAGGTGTTTTCAGAACAGCAGATGTTCTTTTTACAACGGTGGCGGCGGTGGCAGTGTCCTGGGTTCAGCCCCTCTCCAGGATGGTTGGCTTGCCGTTGGTTGGAGGAACTCGCCGTTTTTATGCTCAGAGAAGAAATTAAATGCTGTGCTGCTCTGACTTGAGTTTCCTCAGCTGTTCTGCGGATCTCATGGCTTTTGCTGCACGGTGAAGTGGGCTCTGTTTAATAGAGTATCAGCTGGCCTGACTGGCTTCCACACAGCTAGTGTTCTCCAGATGTTTTTCTTTGCAGCTCCTGAACTTTGCTGGCTTGCTTCTGGCCAGTTAGGAATGGAGAGAACAAACTGGCATTTGGTGCTTTGTATCCATAGAGATAATACCTCTAGAAAACAGAGTTTTAAGAAATCTTACCTAGTCCATCCTACTTTAGGAAATTGTGACAAAAATATTATTAAAATATGTGGTAATAACTTGTTCCTAAAAGCCTTCAACAAAGATTTCCACGCTTTCCCCAGCCAGTCTTAGCTATAATGTCAGTTATATAGCTTTTAAATTGTCGAACTTCCATCTTTCTTGCTGCAGTTTAAGCCTACGATCCCTTGACAGTTCCCAAGTGAAGACCTTGCTTTGCTACAAAAAGGCAATAAATCTCCTATATGTCTGAAGTATATTATCACATCTCTGCTCTTCCCTTCTCTACCCTGAGTAAAATCAGTTCTCTCCGTCTTTCCACATAGATCTTGGTTTATATACCTCTGATGACTCTTAACATTATCCTCTGGACTTTTTATGTTTGGGCCTATTTTTCATGAGAAATGACGCGCAGAATAGGACACAATGTTCTAGTTCAAGTTTGACCAGTACTGCCTTGATATTTTGTTTTAAATCCCAAAGTTTCTAAAATATTTTCAGTGTTGAGTAATTGGAAGGCAGTACATCGACTCCTTTACTGGCGTGAATTTACCACAGCAGAAAATCTGGCCAAAGCATCTGTGTATCAACGAGTGTATCACTCTTTTTCCACTGCTGATGGATAGGAAATGTCACAAGAACAACAGATCTTGTACTATTTTTACCAGTTAAGCTGTGATCTCCAAATTAAAACAAGATGATTATCCTTATGGGTTTGTTCCTGTTAGAACACCCACGTTCTGGTGCAGTGCAGGTCAACGTGCGCTCAAGCCGCCCCAAACCTTAAGATGATAACAGCCAAGTTGGAGACGTGTTCCCCCTCTGCTCTGAATGTTTGGATATGAAGCAAATGCATTTCCTTTTCCTCTGACAGACCTGAAAAACCTTTGTCAGCTGTTTTATTGTCTGTCTTTAAACAGGATGTCATATGTTTCACTTAACCCATCTCTTTCGTACATGCCAATTAAGATGATGCTTTTTTTCACAATAACAAGTCACTGCTGACTCAGCTTCAGGTTGGGTTACCAGTAAGCCCCAGATCTTTATTTCTGTGAGAAAATAAGTTTGTGCAGTTGATTATTCCTACCTAAAACAGTACTTCACAGTTGTTGTAAGTGAATTACCTTCTGTTTAGTTCAGGCTACTCCTCTAATTCAAGTTCATTTTGGATTTCAACTCTCCAGAAGGCAATGCAGCAGTTGTACTAGTGCAAATTCACTGTCTCTATGGGTAATGAAATTTATTATGTATAAATTTCACCTTTAAAATTTATTCATAACCTATATGAAAATAATCAGTGTAAATGTAATTAGCCCGATTGCTTTTACTTATTCCTCATGGATGTATTTAAGAATGAAAAAGCCTGTAGCTTAAATATATTTATTCCAAATTCTTCATCTTAGAACTTGAAACTGAATTTGCCAAGTATATTTTCAGGATTAGTTAAGGAATCATATGGGCATTTCATGATATGTTTTTCAGCCTTGGGCTTTTTGAGTGTTGGGCATTTGTTTTGGTTTGGTTTTGAGGTGTTTCTGCTCTCCCTTCTCTGTGTTTCTGGTTCATCAAACAAAATAACTATGTCCAGTTTTGGCATTACAATGCCAAATGAGCCATGCTATTGTCAATGCATCTTGCCAGGCTAGAGTATTACTTGATATCCTCTGCAGTTATTAAATAAAGATAGGAATAGGCCATTGTCTAATAATAATTTGTTTCTGTATTTCTCTGAAGAAATGAGGCGAACAATTACCAAGATAAGTGGACAGAACCTTCTCTGTAGCCATGTTGTTGGACTGATGCTGGCAGAACACGACTGTTGCAAGCCAGGAAACCAGGCTGTCCTGGTCTGAATCCCAGTTGTGTACTTCCGATAGTGAGCAAGGGAGGATTTGTCTTTTACAGGTTGTAATTTCCCCGTAGGTGGGGCTGAGCCTTGTGGCTCACAGACCTTCAAGATAAAGTTGCTTGAATATATTTCTTCACAAAATATTGTCTGTATTGCAGATGAAGGTGATCATAAATCATATTCAGCTAATATGCAGGTATAGCTCTGTATTCAATAATACAAGGACACTTGCACTCTTTAATATTCTCATTACTTAGGTCTTTCCTCAGCAGAGAAACAATCTCATGAATTAACGGACATTGACATATGAAGGCATTTTCTTTTTAAGAAAAAAAAAAAAGACCATTTGAAGCTTTCAGGACTTTTGAAGTAGACATATGGTGTTTAACAGCAAGGCCATTTTCTACAAAATTGCTGTTGGGGCCTCATTAGGTTTTAAAGATTAGAGATGACCAATCAAGTATGCTCCAGGTGTTTCCTCTACTATAGCTGATACCTGTTTCTATTAGAAATATGGCCTTTATTTTCTTTTGAATCATGTCCAGCCAAGTGGAATTGTCACTTATTATCAGCAAATGGGGTTTTGGTTTCAGGAATAAACTATGCATGTTCTTAATTGTGCATAAGAATTTCTTCTCTTCCTCTCCAAAGAACATGGATTATGATGAAGAAGGTAGGAAAAATAATCTCTTGCTAGATTGCAGCTACCAAGATTATATCACAAAAAACTGAAATTCAGTTTCTTCATTTAAATTAGCATTACTGGAGAGGGCAGTATCTGTCGCTCAGCCAGGGATTCCTGTTTTCTGTATTGGCAGGTTTTGTTGTATTTTTTCCTTTAACATTAGTAAAACATCCTTGTGAATTGGCCAGATTCTGTGCACAGTACTGTAGTTTAGGAAAATTCAGTGTTACTCATAATTTTCAGGAGAGAATGCTGAAGATTTTAAACCTTCACTATTCAAAAATAATAGGTGCTAAAGAAGTACCCAGCCTTTAAGAAAGGCTTCCTAGGAGAAAAACTTCCATGCTCAAAAATACGTTAGTTCTAAAAAGAAATACTGACATTTCACGGCAGCGATGACAGAACAGTCTGTAGAATAGATGTCTGTTGGCCTTCTTAATGTATTGCCTGACCTAATTTTTGTAAAGTGGAACTACTGTGTTAGGAATCATCATCCAAATGAAAATGGTGGCAGAAGAGTTCCAGTTTCAAAATTATTTATACCAAATGATCGTGTACATAATTCTAAGTAGTTTTTAAAAGAACTGTCTCGTGTCCAATTTAAAAGGGAAAATAACGGAACACTGAGTTCCGTTTGCCAAGTAAGGGTTTGCTATCTAGAAAAAGATTAGCAAGGGAGATATAAAAGTTTTCTTTTTCTCTACCACCATTCTTCTATGGAAAATAAATTTGCTGTCTCACTTGAACTTTCAATCTGCTGGCAACAAATGTATGTGGACATAGTAGTTGGCTTTAAAAAGAAAAAAAAGCGTCCAAAAAACCCCTATCCTTGTCTAGCCTAATTCCCTTGGCTTGCATATGGGAAATTCTGAATTTAGCAAATGGAACAAGTGTGATCTGAATCTGCTCTGTTTGGTAGCAGTTGATAAGTTGTGTCAAAACAGTCCTGTGTACTTGGAATTAAATTCTGCACATTTTTGAAGGAAACACTTGCAAATATTACTATGCTGCAAAAGTGTCTGAAACAGTTGGTGCTGGTACAACACTGGCCAGGCAGGAATGGAATTAAAATATTTCCCCTCCGCCGTCTGCTCTAGGCTTATCAGCTGCTAATGCCGTACAGAAACTGTGTCTGTCTATAGTTTGCTGATCCAAACTAAAAATATTTTCCTGCATAAACAGTTTTCTTTTCAAAGAAACCTTTCAGCAGTTTGGGCTTTAAGAAACATGCTTTAATTGCAGTCAATTTGTCTCACCCCAAAACATCCAATGCATCAAAATCTGCTGCCCTTCACAATTAATAACTTCACATCAACTGCATTGACATGAATGGAAATACTCCAGGTTTACAGTGGTCCAGTGCAGACCAGCTAGTGACTTCATATTGGAAAGTATTCAAATTCTCAGTCTAAATGAACTAGATGCAGAGCATAAATTTAACTTTGTAGCCTTTAAAAGTATACGAAAATATTTTATGCAAATGGCCCAAACACCGCAGACTTCATATAATAAATTTCAATCATTTCTATTAGGAAACCTCAGCAAAGGAAAGAGATTGCATGGACATTTACTCCAGAAAATTTACTGTAAATATAAATCAGTATAAGCAAAGACTTATTTTAGTGCTTCTTGCAGTCTGAAGATGTAATTTTTTAAATTCAGTTTGTTTTTTATTTAACTCTTTTCGCCAAAGACAACCAGTGACTGTACTTCATCTCCCATCCCTGTGCTGGGTGTGTGTGTCATGCTGAGTATGTAACTCATGTGGGAAAGTGCGGTCCATGTTTTCCTCTGCGTTGCCATTCTATCGAGCAAGTGATGCTCAGTCAGCCTCAGGGACCAGGAACCCAACTTGCTCAGCCCACGCCGCCTCCTGTCATGACAATGTCCTCTCCGTGCCTGCAGAAAGAAGGGGGAGAGGCGGGGGGGGGAAGGTGATATACAACCATATAGGAGACATTTACATTGCCTACACTCATCATGACTCTTCAGATGCTCAGGGCAGCATTAGAAAGTTGGTCAAGAGCCAGAGATAGAGCGTGGCGTGGCGATAATGCCAGGTATGTGCGTCTGTCTCTTGCGTGGTACACACAGGAAACAAAGCAAGCAAATGGCCTTAGCCAGAGATAAAACTTCATCCGTCTCCAGAGATGAAGTCCCGATTACATGGTTTGCCAATTTTCTTAATTGTAAATGACTGCCCTCTCTTAGTACTTGATGTACATTTCGGAAGCATCATTTTTCCATTAGTGTATTTTTACATTAATATATCTTTGTTGTGTTAGCTAGATTAACTTAATTTAAGACCCAGTGACACTGTTATTTACAAGGTTGTATTTAATACACACACACGGTTTTGCCATGGTTAATGAAAAAGATATTGCTTATTAAATTAGAAATAATTGTTAAACATAAAATGCTATTCCCTGTTTAATGAAAAAGATATTACTTATTAAAATAGAAATAATATATTAAACATAAAATGTCATTCCCTTAAAGCTATAATTTGATATAGCGTTTAGAAAGAACAATGTGAATTTTCTTAAATTAGTTGTTTAGTTAATGGACTGTCTGGGTTTATTTAGATTCATTTTAGGTAAGTGGTTGGCACATGAAGACAGGTAATATACAAAAATAAACAAAACAGAGAAATGCGCACACAAAAACACAAAATACTGAATGGAGCTTATCTGTATGTCTCCTCTTGTTTTCTGTTGCCTGTTGGGACTGAGGATTGTGGTGAAAAAACTGGGTGTTCTGAGTTCCCGTGGTACAACTGGAGATTGATATGCCAGAAGACATGACAGGGAGAGAACAGATTGCTTCCCTTCACTGAAATAGATGATTTAACCTATTTACTATGTATGGCACGCAGTCGTTAGTTGTTTTTTTTTTAAAAAAAAAAAAAGCAACCAAACGTTCACAGGCTGTGTGTGTTTGCTGATACCGCTTGCTTCTAATTTTGCACTTCATCAATTTGTTATTTAAGAAAGTGAGGAAGGAAAGAAGCCATGTCTTAATTTGTGTAGGTGGATGATAACACAAGAGCTGGTGGAGCAAGAGGACAACCTGGGGTTGAGCCAAACCTTTTCTAGGAGGGAGAAGGTGCTGCCATCCCCACGCTGCTTGGGCTTGTGCAGGGCGAGAGACCCCCAGGAGCACCAGTACGGGTGCTGGGTGGTGAGGGGGGTAAATGGCAAAAGGGAAGAAATAGGATAAGATGGGCCTGACGTCCTCCTCTTTCTGTCCTTCACTGTAGCCCACCCACCCTGGATTCACACTAGGAATTTTTGATAGCCATTTTCGGAGGGATAAAGGGCGAGAAATCCAGTATCTGTAATTGTCATCACAGACGTCTGAGAAAATCACTGAACCGTGGAAACTGCAGCTACTTCGGTCTTAAAGCTTTGGCCCTCCATAGCTGCTTCTGTCAAAGGATTTCACACAGCTTTAGCAACATGAGTAAGGCTGGCTTTGCAATCCTCTGTGAGAGGAGGAAACTGAATTATTATTCTGGTTTATTAAAGTGAAGAGCTGTGATGTGCAAATTCATTTCAACTTAACAGTGTGGCTTAAGATACTGATACTTTTGCCTTGCTGAAATCTGTCGCTTTTCCAAACATGTCCCCAGGTGCCAGAGGGAGCAAAAAGGAACGCAATTTTGGCTTTGCCAAGTTGGTATTAGCTTAAACTATCTTTGAAGGTAGGTTTCTGCCAGGACCAAGGCAAATTTTATCCGGGGTGGGCAACCTCTGAGAGAGGGTAAAGAGAGTAAGGTCTCAAGAGGATGGCTATTTAATGATGAGTCAGAGTCCTATTTACTTCATCCCACATCTCAAGGGAAGTTTGAGAAATTCCACTTTTCCTGAATCCATATTTGCTTCTTTAGCTGCCAGTTTACTTTAGGATGGAAAAGTGCAGTGTGCAGGCACAGTGTTTAATTTTTTTTGGTTTCTTTTCTAGAAAATAAACTATCTGCAGGTAATAAAAGGCCATCAAACACGTTTTAAACAAGCAGCTGAAAACATAGCCATAATTGGGAAGAATTTTGAAGTAGGAGTTATTGAGTCAGGAGAAGCGGAATTTTGTAAGCACATTCCTGAGGGAGTGAGTGGGAGAAATCATTCTTTCTGGTGAGAGCATGAAATAGTGTACATGCATTTTGGGGTTTTATTAAAAGGTATAGTATGTTTTGCATGATTCCACTTGTTCAGCAAGCTAACTTAAATCTATCTTTTCCATCTGTAGGCTAATCAAGAGCTTCATAATAGTCACACACTTGAAATTTTTAATGTTGTGAGATTGTTATGGTATTTTTCCTGTCTCAGTAACACACCTTGGAAATA
>KZ505707.1:369693-416820 GCA_002844005.1 Limosa lapponica baueri | reverse complement strand
ATTTAAACTTTTGGTAGTATTGTTTCTGCTAAAAGGTTGGGTTTCACTGGATTTTCTAATGTATTTTTTTGGATGGAATATTATTTCACCAGAAAGCAGACCAGATTTAATTACTCTGACTTTTCAAAAGTGCTTTTAGTGTGCTGAATAAGTTTAACATGCAGCGGAAAAAAAGATAGCAATATGAATACCCATCCTGACTGTCTAGTGATGGGCTCTTTGAAATGTGGCAAACCTGTAGAAGAAGCACCGAATTCCTGAAGCCTTGCAGAGAGCTAATTAGGTGAACTCAGGGAAAGCAGTCACATTCGTGCAGAAGAAAACCATATAAACCAGAGCAGAAGGCAAAATCAGAACTTCTCATAGGTGAATCTGTGAAGATTATGTTAGTTTGGTCCCAGTGACCCCAGTAAGGAACGACAGTGACCCAGCGAGGCTTTTATTCCAGCACATAAAGTCCTTAAATGTAGCCAATGCAAAGGATATTAATATGCTTGGAAGAAATACTGATGAGAGAGTTTTCCGGAGCAAATGAAATAAAAAGGAGCTTTGTTCATAAGCAAGTGCTCTAAATCATACTACAGCTGATGTCTTAATTTTAAGTTCAACTCAGAAAGAGTTGGAACAGATATTTCAGATCTTGTCAAGGGAATGCAGTTAATCTCAGAAGGAAAGTAGATATTTCCTTCTCAAACCAATCATAGTAGCTTGGGTTCTAGAATTGCAATTGACTGTAATTTCAAGCATGGGATTTTTTCCTTCATCCCCCAGGAATGAGAATGAAGACAGATGGGAAAAAGTGAAGGGGAAAAAAAAAAAGACACTTTTGAACTGGAAAAGTTTGGAAGATTCTAGAAAGTGTAATTAATGCAGACCTGTTGAGTTGTGTTGGAGTGAGATACTTCAATGGGCTGTATAAAATGCCTTGCATTAGATATTTTTTTTCCATAATACTCCAGAACCTTGTGCGCTCTATGAAGCACTGAATGTTAGTCTGGAATAGCCTCGGAACACCCTGTGTATCATTGACATCTATAATTCCAGATATGAAATGAGATACATAGACATATACAGCCATGTTTTCATTTTTCTGGTGCAAATCAGGATTGACTTTAATCCTTTTTTATTTGTATCTTTGGGAGTAGCTAACTCAAGGTGTATAGAGAATTAATTAAAAGCTGTTTAAGCTTTACTGCTTCTAATAGATCAGAATACAATTGCTTCCACGCAACCTTGATATTAAGTGGGAATTTATTGTCTGTCGAGTTGACGTGTAGCATCGGCAACAAACAGAATTACTGTTGTGGGTTTTTTGTTGGTTTGGGTTTTTTTTGACAGAAAAGGATGATAAGTTTTTCATAGCATATGAGATACAATTTCAAAGAGACAAATGAGAATCGGACAATGGGTCAGAGCAACACGGTTCAAAGACCCATAGTTCATAAAATATTTATGTACTGTTATGAAAATAAAGGGGAAAGGGAGCTTATGTAACATACCAAAGAACTAAAGAGCCAGCATAAAACAGTCTTTCACATCCCACAACTGAACCTTACTTACATATTTCAAGAGAGAGTGTCCAGCCATGGCTTTTCTGCAACTGTCCCAGGCTGTACGCCATTTCCAAATACAGTAATTTGGTTCTTTGCTATTCTATTGTTCCTAGGCTGATGCATCATTTCCAAGCTATGCTCATTGTGACCAAGTGCAGAAAACTAGTTTGCCACAAGGTTATTTTTTTCTGCACAATAAAGCAATCTGCAAATGAAAAAGGGACAGGAGGGAAGCAACATCAGAAAATTTACTGGACAGTTTAAACTCAAATGACATTCAAAAAAAAAAAAACCAAACCCCGAATCCCCCCCTCAGCTCCCCAAAGCAGAAAAGAAATCTTAACTTCCAAGCAATAAAAGCCTGAGAAGTAATTATGTTGTCTGTTAGCTAGCTCATGGTGTCCTTTAAACTGTTATTGCGTATTGTTATGTCTAGATTAGATGTTTTTCAAATTTCTTTTGATTTTAGATGAGTAGCTATTTGTTTTTAACATACTGCACTTATGTAACAATACCTACCACTGGCTTTATGTCTAAAATATTATTTACTGAAAATTGTAAAGGAAAGTTTACAACAGGTAATGAAAGGCTTAATTTAAAGTTTTAGGTAATGTTAATAACTGGATCAAGCCCTAATGAAATCACAAAGTTCCACTCTGATTCTGATGTGATTTCTGTGGATTTTTCATCTTTCCCTTCTTTTTTTCATCTCTTTTATTCCTGATATGGGGCAGCAGTTGCCGTTCTTACTGGGAGAGATTGATGCAGTTTCCCCAAATGACCATCAGCACCGCTTCCCTGTCAATTAAATAGATGCTATCAGAAAGATAGAAGAAACTTCATTTTCCCAAGTCAGAGCCAAAATGTATGTTTAGCCCAGACTCTTTGCTCGCCAAGGAATGTGAGCTAGGGCTTTACAGATCTTTTGCTGCTATCCCGTTTTGTTCCTGCTGACTCTTTAGCCACCTCTCTCACATTTTGATTTGGAACACGCATATGCAAGCCTGGTTTTGAAAAACAGATGTTTGATTTTAACACAAATAAAAGCTAAGAAGTCAGTCCCACAATTTATAGCACACTGCTCAGGAAAAGCTGGGCATAAAATGAACTGTTGAGGAATTTTACAGTCATGCAGCCAGATTACTAGAATTCAAAATATATTAAGTGCTGAATATTGAACAAGTCAACTGGGACAGCTAGTGAAGAACTGGTGCATTTAGGCAGCATGGTTAAGTTGCAGGGGCACATTTGCAGAACAGGTCGAAAATGTGTTTTATAGTGTGCACCCACGCTTGTGAGAAACCTGGTTAATTGTTTCTTGATAAGCCCATTGCGCTTAGACAGTATTTGCAAAGTTGGCAATGACTTATTAAGCTCAAGTTGCACATAGTAAGGAAATGCAGTACAGGAAGTTTCAGGTTTGGTTAATGTAGGTGGGTAAAGATCTGTAGAGAAAATCATCAACACACAAACGATGTAGTTTGTAACCGTAAATCAGAGAGCATCATGTGTCCAACTATGTTGTTGCTTTTCTAACTTTTCCTTGTGTGAGGCTGCCTTTTCAAGAGCTCTCTTGTTTTCCATCTCTGGGGCACTGACCCAAATCATGGACTTCTCTTATACCATTGTGGAACCCCAGGCTGAGGGCTGGGATGAGCAGGGCTCTTTCTACAGTTACGCCTCTGGTGCTGCATTACTTCTGTGAGATGCTTCATTTTTCCCTATCTTGGAGTGCCTACGTTTAACATAGGGATGTTGATGTATCTGTTTTGTGGGACGCTTTGAGACTGAAAAGGGAAAACTGTGTACACGAGTTATATATTGCTGTTACTAATAGGAAAATATAGATAAGAATTTTGTTACTGACTTAGCTGACAGGCTCCCTGAAGGGTTTACAGCTTCTTCTGGGCTGCTTCCCTCCTATGTGACCCATTAGAGCTACACTGAGAAGACAGATTTGTTTAGTGAATGGAACAGTCTCATACAAACAAAACTGAGCAGATGTGATGTTCTGATATTCAGCAGTTCTATTAACATCTTCACGTTCTCCCAAATGAAGATAGCTCTGTGGTATTGTCACAACTCATCAGCTCTGTGTGGTATTGTACAGTCGTAATGCAGACAATACTATACAATGTCGGCAAATTACTGTGCCTGCGTTCAGTTGTGCCGATTTTCTCCTCCTTTAACTCTCTTGGCTCCTGAAGAGGAAAGAAATATTTTGTCTTCTCATTCATGACAGATATGAAGCATGTCTGATTCTTCTTTCTTCTCCTTCCCTCTTTTCCCTTTAAAATCCCCACAATTCCTATATTCCTCTCCCCACACAGAGGTGAATGTTGAAAATAACAAGAACGGATTCTAAATGATGATGCTTCATTTGCTTGGCATTACAGCATTTTCTTAATTTTGACATTATTGCCACGATTATTAACCACTGAAATCCGTAATTTCATAACCTTGAAAGGACATAGGTGATTTGGGAGCCACAAGTTATTTGCCACTGATTGAGTAATGCTCCACTTAGTTAATTGCGCTTGAAAAGGAGTGATGGGTTATGGTCTTACTGTTGTCTTTATCAGCAAATGCTTGGCATCCACAAGAAGCCCTAAGGTTGAAGTTCACATATGTAGGAGTTGCTTTTGTTTGATGATGATAATTTTGGTTTGGAACCTCTGAGAAAACAGGGTATGCCCTTTTAACTTCCCTTTTGCAAAAGGAAGAAAAAAAAGGGGGAGGGGGAGAACTACATCATTCATATATTCACTTAAACAATATACAGTTCTACTGGGGCAAGAGGATTGCAAGTCAAAATAGAGAATAATGTACTGACCTTCTTTGTCAGAATAAGCATTTTGGACTGTGTACATATTTTTTCCTGATAAAAAAGCTGTCATGCTACTCTAAAGGACCCAAATGTCATATTAGACCACCCCTTGCACACACAAGTATACTGAAGTTTGTACCCACCTTAACAAATTCAGCCCTGGGTGGACTGCAAGGGTTACAGAAAAGTCTTGAAGTGCCAGATTTTTTTAAAGGAAGCTCAATAGTGCATATTGGGAATCAGGGAATCTTTTTTTAGCTGCTGTAACTTGTATTAATTTCATGGAGATTTAGGAACATGCTTTTGAGAATCCTGTTAAGGACCTATTTGTGTCTTTAGCTGTAAAAACATTTACAGATTGGTTTCAAAAATTCTTGTGATGTTGCAAAGACTGGAAGAGCGCTTAAGCCTCAGTTCAAGAACAGGAAGTTGTTTAAACCCATCCCATTCAAAAAAGCGCTTCTATCTCCAAGGAATTTAAGCTGGTGTGAAAGGTTTGTCCATACAAAGGGATCTTCGCGAGTCAGAGCTCTATAGCTATTTAATGCAACAAACACTTTGATAAACGCTAAATGTGTTTCCCTTTCTCCTTAACAACTAATGTTTCTCTAGGATTCACTACTTTTCTTTTTAATTCCCTTTTTAATTTTTAAAACAGTTTTATTTCTCATGACTCCAAAAGAAATCTTTGAAAAAGTAAATGCCTCATATTCTAAAAGATCACAATTTAAATTACTTCAATTTTTCTTAATTGTTTTTAACTTACAATATTATGTTGATTTTGTCTTTCAACTATTGAAGTTAATGATGGAAATTCATGGTCAATGACAATATATGCAATCAATTAGTAACACAACACCATAATTTATGCTCACTCTTTCTGTATAATATACATGTGTGGGATGTAGTGAACCCAAGAATAAGAACAGCATAGAGCTGAATGAGAGAAATATGAATGTATGAGCATCTTTTGGTAGAACAGAATGGGCTACTATCAAGCATCCCATTTGAGTGCCTTAGAGTGAGGAAAGGGCATCTTGGTCCAAAGTACTAAAAATAAGAGATCTGAATAAGGGCTCTGTGAAGTCAGTGAAAATGTCATCCTTAGCTTTGATGTCTGGATCAGGCCGATAATCCTGTTCACCTCTGCCAAGTTACTCTTTGCCTTGATGCTCTTTTACAGTATAGAGTATTATACATATAGAATAGTATACCTCCTATCTTAATATGAGTGATTTACATTTTCAAGATAATATCTGTCCTTAAATTACTTATCATACGGTATGTGATGCTAATATTGCCCTATTAAACAAATGCTTTCAGGTGGGGGGAATGGGGAATCCCTGCAGAAGGCAGGTGTACAGCAGTGATGGCACCAATACATAGGTTCCATGAATGTACTAGGATTTAATTGTTTAATATATTGAATGTATACTGCCAAAACTTCGTGTGAGTCCGTTTTACACTTATGCTTATTCAGCTCACTGCGTTACATGAGTCATTCTTGCAGTGTTTTGTCTGGGATCAAAATCACCTGCTAACATCTTAAATAAGGCACGGTTACATTAATATATTAACGTTTTATAGCAAATATTTTATGTAGGCTTTGTCTGGTTTCAGACATAGTTGCTCTACATGTAAGAGACATGGTTTCTAGATTTTTGTTGGACTCGCAATGATTAAGCACCTGTTTCCATTCACCCCCTGTCTTATACACCGTTTTATTTCCAGGCCTATTGCACTGCGGCCTCAGTTTCTGTTAGGCTTTTAGGCACTCGGAAAAGTATAAATGAGAAATTACCGATCGCTAGAAAGTATTAGAGAGCGCAGCAGTGACATCCAAGATAGCACTACTTGTTTTGCTAAGCTGGATTTAGGAGGGAAGTAAAGAAGCATTTATCCAAATCACTTCATTATTCAGTCACAGGGAGGGTCTAGAAACAGATGTGCCATTAACCTCTGTCCCTTATTAACTTGAGTTTCTTCTCTTCCATGGTGTAGGAGACCAAAGGGAAGGGACAAGTGTAGGAGGATGGTGGGAGGGGGTTTCCTAGTGCCCTGGGCCCTGGCATCATTCGACCACCAAACGTGGGGTCTGCCATCAGTCACCGAAACTGAGAGCTTTCTGATTCCCACATAGCAGCCTTGATTTTTTTTTCCTAGCCTTTGCCTAATTTGGACAGAGCGCAGAGATAGCCACTCGCATCCCTTGGGCAGAGAAGCAGCAAACAGCCCTAGGAAGCACCAAGCTCCCGGCGTTCCGCTGGCAGCGTCGGAGGCAGCTGTGGGAGCTGGATCTCAGGGTGTTTCAGTATTTGCTCCTGTTAGAAGGGAAAGGTTGCAATGAGCTGGGCACCATACCTGCCGAAGCTGCTTCGGTCCTTTTGACTTCCAGCATACAGAGCTCTTAAGAGAGAAACAAACTGATGACGGCAGCATTTAAGACTATGTGGGGAAAGAGTTCAATTTATCTCTATGCTTTTATTGCATTACAGAAATTTAAAAATCCCTAAAGAAAGACATAGTGCTTTGAATAGAGACATTTTACTTTCCTTTTTATACCATATTATACAGTATGTAATATCCCTGATGTGTTAGTTAAAAGTTGTCACACAGATGACTGACAGCCCTGAAACACTGCTGCCCACTCCTCCCTTCCTCTGCTACCAAAGCACACCCACATCCACACAGGGAACGGCAGCGAAAGCATTTCATTTCCATGTTGAATCTCCCCTGTGAATAAACAAAGATGTTTCATTTCCCCACGTTGTCAATCAGGAACCTTTCATCTGGGACCCAGGTTAATAAAATACTTCACCTTAATCTGTTATTTCTTTGGGAACTGCACACAGTGCCTTCAACGCCAGCAATTGTCTTGAGCAGAAATGGCCTTGCATGTTGTGGTCAGCTCTGAAAAAAGAATTTTATTTCTCAAGAGAAGAGTGAAATAAGAAAGAAAATCCAGTAGCGCTAACAACAGTCTGAATTTAATGAGGAAGCAGGATCTAGGTCTGTAGCCAGCAATATGCGACAGAATTAGTACGTAACTGCTGGTAATCATGGTAAATAAGTAGATGCTTGTAAGTGTTGTTTTAACAATTCCAGTTGCAAACTGGTTTTAGCAACAGAGTGAGGCTCTTTTGCATCCTGCCAGTGTGTTTCATCAGAAGATTAAAAAGCCCGTTTTGAGTGTTATCTGTGTTGTACAACAGACCCAGTGCCATCCCTGCTTAAAGGGATGAGAAACACAAAAGCCTTAAGAAATGAATATGAAAGTGTCAGAAGGACGAAAGAATTAGAGGTCAGATGCAATGCTCAGGCTTAAAACTATGCAGGACTCAGAAGAAAGCGTGTCTCTTGGCTCCCAGCCCTCTCTTTCAAGTCAAGGTTATTCCTTTTGCTAATGATTCAGTGCCACTGCTGTTGCCAGTAAATGGCAGCCCAGAAAACTGTCTATGTTGTGGATAAGTCAAAAGGCATTTTTTTTTCTTCCATCCAGATAAAGCTGTTCATTTTATCAGGGCTGTAGCTTCTCTTGGAGAATTACCTCAGGTTCTAGCAGAAGCTCTGCTAGATTTCTGGCTTGTGTCTGCCCCAGAGTACCTGTAGAGACAGCAGCGAGGGGCATCCTTCTTTTGCTGACAAGAATGCTGATGTTACAGATCTTCAACAGGAGGTCTCTGGGTGGGCGTTACAGTCATGGAAAACCTAAAGTTACGTTGCTTAAGTGGATTGCGCAGTCTCGCTTTTTCAGTTTTGAAAAACCGTTTATCGTTTAATACGCAACTGGTGTGTCAGCAGTATCAATTACAAGTGTCTAGAAATGTGTAATTAAGCTTAAACATCCATGCTTAGCTATGTTGCATTGCTCTAGGTGGATATCCTGCTGTGTTGCATCACTGCGTGAGATATGGGAGATGAAGACAGTGATAATAATTTCCTTTTGATGCAAATATACATGTTTTACAATAATGTTATGACAGACCACATTAAGCAGAACAAATAGAATAGCAAAGTTGAGATGAAACAGAAATAATCGTCCAAGAATTTTTCTTACTTAATCAGCATTCACAATGAATCTCTATGCTATAAAAGGGGTTTCATGCATTAATTCATGGACTCATTTTCATTTTTTTGATGACACTGAGCAAAAATTTACCTAAAAGAGTATTCAATTGAAATTGATGGAATTGATCCATCTATTTGAGTGGGTTAAGGGAGCTAGAATCTGTTCTCTCTTTCCTGTAATAGGTGCTTTGAGACAGTTGAGCTTGTGACGTATCACAGAGCAGGATAATAGGAATATACCAAAGAGAGACCGTGGCCATTACCACTTGATTAGCATACTCTCAATAATAATTTATCTTTGATTTTAAATTAGAGTCTTAAAGAATAATCTGAAGTTTCAGAAGAAACTTAATGGCCTATGATATACTTAAGCTCAATAAAGTGATGAAACCATGACATTCTCCAATGTCATGCTCAGAAATGATATGTTTATGTAGTTGTTCAATGGTTAATAGAAAATTATTGCTTTCGTGAAGTTGGGATGTTGCGTGAAGGTATCTAAAACACTTGAGATGTCTCCAAAGCTCCAAATAATCCTGATTTTTTTCCAATGTCCTAATGTTCTTTAATTATAAAGCAATTATCTCTCTCAAATGATATCATATAAAACCATGATATGGTGGTAGTTAACCTATATTTTACATCTTGTCATTTTGTCCTTAATCATCCTTGCTGTCAACTAAAGGTCATTTTACAGCATTTAGATTGATATAGACTTTAAGTACTGGATATATGAATAATACATAAGGACAATATTCATGCAGAAATAGTACTTCATGGTCAAAATGGGTACTTTAATTAAAGTGTAAGGTAAGAAAATAACTGTTTGGCTGCTACCTTAAGGATTGCTATCAAGTGTGTCATTTTTATGAAAGATGTCTTCTTACGAAAGCCAACCATAAAGTGAATATCTTTCACATCCCTTAGGTGCATTCACTGAATAAATTCTTACATAAAGATGAACTAATTTTCCTAAACAGTCACAGAATTATGAGTTTTAGCCTTGAGAATTTTAGTTGAAAAATATTTCATACGTGTATGTGGCAAGTACCAACTTTTTTCTGTTTTTTTCTGGTGATGTAAAAAAGCCTGTGTTATTACCAATTAATGTCTTTTGGGCAGAATACTTCAATGAGACATACTGAAATTTACTCTATTGTAAGAATGACTAGTCCAGGATATGAATAGTATCTGAGATGGTATTCTCTCCAGCACAGCAGTGAACACACAGGTTAAAATGAAGGCCACTTTTACCCACTTGCAATGCTCAGGGGTTAAGTGCTGTAGCACAAGAGAAAAAGCTTTTACAAACTGGTCTGGGCCACGTCCCTGTTCTAACATGCTGGTCTTGCTCCCACCTCATGCAGTACTTGCAACAGGGTCTGCAGACCACTTTTTGAAGTACCCAAGGGGGAAATTCTTCTGGGTGCCAATTTATGGCTTTTAGACTCCATTTATCTAATTTTCTTCTGGTTTTCTGAGACTTTCTGAGGTTTTTCTGGGACTAAAAAATTCATCCCTTATTAATGAATTGGCTTTCCTTTGCTGTTTGCTTGCCTTAACTTCAGAGAAATATGCAGGGATGGTCTGTTTATGTGAACTTCTCTTCTTGCCAGTGTAGCTCCAGTATATTGAACTCTTAGCACTGCATTTCTTTTCCTTGTAATATGTTGATTAGGTGTAATATCCGATGGGATCTGTTTTTGCTGAGAGCCCAGAATTTGGTGGCAATGTCTGGATTTGTGGTTGGCATGCAAAGTATTTAGTAAAAATGTTTTCTTTTCATGTCACTTACATGTAGACATGAAACCAAGAGCGCTGATTATGCAATCACACATTTCCCCCCCCTCCTTTTTTTCCAAATGAATAACATTCAGTGATAAAGTTGGAACCGTTGTGCTCTATTTCCACAGCTGCAGCAAACTGGGAGCAAAGAAAACAATAGTTGCATATGCACATCTGCATTCCAGCTGCTGCCGACTCCCACGTTCTCCTTTATCCTTTTTTTACTCCCATTTGAGCAGATAAATTGTCTCAATGACAGGAAAGGTTAGTGGCGGATATGCTGCCAGTTTAATAACATTTTGTAAGAAATAGGGATTAGTGTCTGAAAATACTAATTACAACTTCATTTGTGGGGTGATTTAAAGTTGAAATTTCTGCTTGAGTTTCATTAGATGATTTTTATTTTTCCCTGCCCTTGCAACCAGGGAGAATAACCCTGAGGAAATGCAGATAAAGGTTGCTGTTTCTTTTCTCTCCCAGCTTGGTTCCACAGCCAGTTATTTTCCCTTTAAAGCTAGCAATTCTAGAGACAACGGTTTCTTTCCTGCTGTTCACCAAGCTCTGCCTCGCTCCCGGGGTGCCCATTGGGTCAGCAGGAGTCGGGGAGATAAAAGATAGTAGAGCCAGTGCATATCTTTGAGATGCAAAATTTATCAGAATATAGAGCCACAAAAACCTGCATTTTCTGGCTTGGTTCTCCAACTTTCCAGCAGCAGGGTCCATCGCTGTGACGAGGCTTCTGAACCGTTACAAGGATTTCACTGGAAGTCCCTCTGGTTCTTTTTCTTGCTGTTGATAAATGTTTATTTTTGTTAGTGTAACTCTGGGTGGCATTTCTAAGTGCTGGATGATAAAAATACATTTGCAGTATAAGCAATATAGTGGTGTAAGGACATTATTCAAATGACCAAATGTCAGGGCTTGCATGAGATCAGAGTTTCCTAATGACTTGGAGGTTGAGTCAATGCATCAAAATCCAAATGGCATTTGGTTAAACAAGGATACCTCAGCTCCCGTAGGTCCTTGGAAAAAGGTAACTGGAACAAAAGTAACATTATTAGTCCATGACTAAATTGTTACTTTTTTTCCTATTCTTTTCCTGGATTTGATGGAAGAGCCTTAGCTGATTTAAAAACACAAAAAAACCCCTACCACCACCCCCCAAAAATTTGAAAGCAGAGCAAAATTCAGAATCTTTCAAGTGCAATGTTTGCAGTAGCACTGCCAGAGTTATAAAACAGTAAATAATTGGAATTAGTTTTTATTTAAACACTTGGTTTAGAAGTGGGTATTTTTCTGCTCTGATTTATGAGCACATAAAAATTCAAGGAATACAGCTGAAGATGAAATGAATGTGTGTATGTCTGCGTGTGAAAACTTCAGTTTGGTTTTATGTGGGCTGACACAGTGAAAGTCTGCAAAGGTTCAGAGCTCCCATTTCGTCTTTAATGTTGCGTTTGCTTCCCTGATCTGTCTACATCCGTAATCTGCCTCCATCCACAAAATCTTGACATTATAAGGCAGAAGATAAAAATGGTTAAATGATCAAACCAGAATCGTAGAACGGTTGGGTTGGAAGGGATCTTAAAGATCATCTAGTTACAAACCCCCTGCCATGGGCAGGGACACCTCCCACTAGACCAGGTTGCTCAAAGACCCATGTAGCCTGGCCTTGGACACCTCCAGGGATGGGGCATCCACAACTTGGCAGATTCATAGAGTTTTTTTCCAGCATAAGTCTAACAGTGGCAGAAGACTTGAGCAGAGAAAATGTTCGGGGGGGGGCTGTCTGCACACCTCTGTTTCTTCCCCCAGGGACACCAGGAAACTTGAAGCAATGGCATGCTCCCAGGGCTCATCCTAGTGTGCATTCAGCCAGGTGAATAGTTGGGAACTATCGGGACCAGAGGGATCATTCTTACTTCAGAAAATGGACAGTCTTTGCCTCCCTCAAATTTCTAAAAAAAAAAAATTTAAGCAGTGCTGGTCAGGCTGTGGCACAGTATACTGTATGCCACCTGCTGCAGCAGAGCTCATCTGAACCCTCCAGACATAACTCATATCCCAGTGAAGAACTGTCTCCATACTCTGGCAATAAGTTTTGCTCCTCTTTTTTTCTATATAAGTCATGCACCAACCATCTCAGAGGAGTAACTCTCTAGCCATTTGCACGTATCAATAAAAGTGTTTCATATCTAATTAAAACCACTGGGACAGTGTTGTTGATATGAAAAATATCTTACCCGCAATCTTAAGCGGGTAGAAGAATAGGCACCGTAAGCCAATACATCCTTTCTACCCTTAACTTATATTGTTCAGCAAAAGGGTATGTTTTGTGACAGATCATGTTCTAATGTAGAAGGCATTTCCTTCACTCCTTGGTGGTGTTCAGAATTTTAACCAGGACAAAATGCTGCACGGCTGACTGGAGAGTTCATTTCCATACCTAGAGCATCACTCATGTTCATGGCACAAACTTAGATTGCTTACTTTGGTCCTGTTTCAGCCAACTACCTGGCTGAAATCACATTCTTATTTAAACTATATGTTGAACTGAAGCCTTGGCTGTAACTTTGCTTTTTAACCAAGTATCCGGAACTTAGGACAGAAAAAGAACACTTTCTCCCGCGCTGCTGCACAGCTGCTATTTTTGAAAGACAAACTGTAACTTACAGAGTATAGGCTCAAGACTCTTTAAGATTGTTTCTGAGAAGCATGAAATATATGAAATAATTCATATATTGCATGAAAATCAAAACTTTTATGCTAGCATTTAGAAAATGTATCCCATGGACTAGTGCACAGTTGCCATAGGCCATCAATACTGACGAAACGTGATTGATGGAGTTTAGCTAACCCTGGTTTTGTCTAGAACAGGTATTCAAACTTGCTACCATAACAAATGCTGAGATGCCTGCTGCCGGCTTTTGCTCTCATGGAAGCGTGATAAGTGGAAATTAGCAAAGGCAAGACTTGTCGCCCATCTCTAAGTTAGAAAAAGACTGGAAATAAGACGTGAAAGTTTAGAAAATCATCAGTAAGTGTAGTTAATACAAAGTGAGAAAGAAGCACTGTGGCTACAGGCTACGGCTTTCGTTGTCACCAATCTGAAGGGACTGTATGAATTGATACTTGCTGGCTGCTTTGCAGCAATTCATGTGAGGCTGTGATAACTTTATTTGCATCTCACTGAAATCAGCTTAGCTCTATCTCTCTGCCCCAGTGCCTTCCCTATCAACCTGCCCCCTTTCCAGCTTTGCTCTCTGATTTTAGTTTTAAAAACCTTAGCAGATTCAGTATGAAAGATTTAGGTTTTATGGCAAATATTTCTAACACAGCATCATTTTTGTGTGATTCTTTCACGTTGGTCCATGTCTGATCAGGAATTTTGCATTTCTCTGCCATGCACATCAGCAGCCTGTTTGGAGGGCTGAAAGCAAGAGAGCTTCTGGCCAGCTTCTGCTTCCCTCGTGAGTCTCTTGCAGAGCTTGAAACAACTTGGAAGTAAATGAGAGTAAACATATCTGCCCAAAGGAACAGCTTTTTCAAACGATTTGGGTTCATGGGCTCCATGCTAAAGCCTCCATCCACTATAAAAAAGTCTTAATTATATCTATTTTCTCTTACTGGTCATCAAGTCCTGCTTCTAATGATTTGCTGGTGGCAAGTGGGATGCTGAGGGTTTTTTTCTGCCCTCTAACCTCGAGCGCTGAGGACTGGGAACCCGCAAGCAAAAAATGTCACCAATTTCTATATTCTTTACTTATCTGGAATAGCTATATTTCTAGCTGTTGTTCTATAAAAAGTTCCAGGTAAGATGCAAAGACTATTATTTACCAGTCCCTAAACTTCTTTGTAGACTGGTAGCTACTTGCTGTATTTTATTATTTTTATCAAGGACATGCATAATTATCAGTAATGACCCCTTTAATTAATGTGGCATGTGTACCTTGGTGCTATCGCTCTGTTTGCAACTCCTTCTTGGAAATGATTTTTTTATTTAAAATATTCTTTTCTAAGTCCTAGGCTAGAGTTTATTATTTTAAAAATTGAGAAAATTTGTTCAACATATCCTGAGCTATGCAAGAGTAATAAAAATACATTTTCCACATGTACTAACTAGAACTGTGCTAGCAAAAGTTCCTGAAATTAGAAACTTCAAACTGTGCTTCTTTGTTAATCTTCAGTGAGCCTTAAAAGAATCTGTTTGAAGACAATTGATGCAGTATATTAAAATTATGAAAGCTTGAAATCAATAGTTTTCTACATGCACATTACAAAATTAGAAACATCCCAGCTTCTTTCTCAGTGCAGAACCCACCCCGAAGTTAAGGGGGAAAATACTGAATAGAAAACTCCTTAGGGAAACTTTTTTTAAGGAAAACTGGTTTGGCCTACATATGTTTAAGACTGCATAAGCACCATGGGGACGTGAGGCATGCCAGGAGAATCTCTTCTACTAGACAGACCTTCAGTCTTGCTCTCTGCTTCAGGGGAATAGTAGTGAAAATGTGCAAAGATTACTGCCATTTATCCACTTCTCTACTTTGGTTCGCTCTCCAGATGAGAACTGGGAAACTAATTTAGCTTTACTGAGGACATCAGAAGGGGAAAATTAAGCCTACAAAAGTTAATGCGTTCTTCAAGCTCAGGCCAAAATGACTGTAGTGTCCCCGTGGTGATTTACAACCACAAAGACTCTGGCACTTGAATGTACAGTTGACCTTTAACAACTTAGTGGTCTCTGCACCTTGAGATTGAAGGTAGGAGTAACGTAAAAGCCACTGGTTTTATGTCTTTCTAGATTAAAACAGGAAGGGAAATAATGTTGGAAGGCAGTATCATGAGCTCAGACTCAGGATGGAGGATTTGTTTGTTTATTTATTTATTTTTAGAAACTTCTGAAATATTCCTCTCAGCATCCAAGAAGCAAAGGGCCTACGAAGTCATCAAGATACTCCCTTTGGCAGTCCCTTGCTTTAAAGTTTCCACTACAAACAAGTAAACAAAGCGGTGTAACAGACAACGAGCATGAAACAGCTGCCTTGGCTGGAACAGTTATCACAGTGTTTTTACTGTAAACATCTGAACAACTTCCCTGCTAGTGAAATAGAAATAAGAGTAGAAAAAGCGCAAAGAGCCATCCCCATGTAGAGAGGCTAAATTAATTTTCAGTTATTAGCTGAACATTTCACATATATTTTATTTAGTTCCTTGTTGTGCAAGTTTCAAATTTCAGGTATCTAACAGAGGCAAACATGATCTAGAAACTTGGAGGGGTCAAGTCCTAAACACCCATACTTTATACAGAATATTATCAGTGTATTGCCTTTATGTAAATAATGTCCATAAAGGTCAAAGTCTAAAAAACTATAAAACTAGATTCTGTGGCCTGTCAGCATTTGCTTATATTTAACTGGTAACTAGTGTTGTAATTATCATAACGAGTTCCAGAGTATTCATGATCATGACTTGCTTTCTGCATTTGGGATTAAATTCAACCAATTTATTCTAAAGAATTAGCTAATCTTGTGGTGGAAAGTGATGAAATCTATAGCATGTATTTCATAGACGTTTCATGGCAGTCAGTGGGCTCGTGAGTTTATCTTCTAGAGAATTCCTCCTAAATCAGCATCTGCCTCTTATTTCCTTTATGTTTTGCCTTGTTCAGTTTTTTTCTTCTCTTGCACAGTATAAATACATTTCAAAACAGTAATGTTGAAACACTTTTCCTCTTGCTATTAATACCATTTACTTCCACATAATAACCATCTTTTGCTCAGATTACTTTGTTTTCCCCGAATGGTCTGCAAGTCCTTTGGAAACAAAATACTTTCACTGAAAAAGTAATATTGGCACATAATGGATCAATTAGGAAGGCATGTGGCATAGAAAAGTGAAACAAATCTTCACCATTTTTGTAATAGTAAAGAATATTCTAATAATTAGAGGTTGGTATTTCTTTGAAACGTTTCTGTAGTTGAAATAGTTTTATGTAAAATTGATTATTTTGCAGATCCCTTTTTACATATATGAATATAAAGATGCACATCTATTTGGATGTGTGCATATATGTATATTCAGAAGCATAGTTATGCCATAAATAGCGTAGACACACGCATATGGGAAACACACCAAGGTCTCATGAAAAATGGCAGCGGCAGAGAATTGAAGCAGGACCCTGTATGTGCGTTGGAGCCAGCATATTGAATAACTTACCGAGGGGACTGCTGAAATAAAATGCATTGCTGTATGCCAGATAATTTCCCAAGAAAAATATGTATAACTGAGGCAAATTCTTGATATTTTTTGGTTTGTCAGATTAACAGCGTAGGAATTTCATGCTTGGATATATAATTGAAAAACCCTAGCTGGGGAAGCCACGGGTTGTTTATGAATTCTTTATGAGAATTAACTTTGTATGAATATTGTACTTTCTGCATAGGCATTGTCACGAGGCATGTTGGTTTGCAGTGTGTTGCAAATTCTGTTGCCTGTTCCCCACCAGGAGAAGGGTGGAAGGATCTCTATTACAACAACATGGCTTTTTTAGAGAAAATTCTGACTTCCAGCAAAATGGATTTATCAGGGGAGAAACTGTCTGGCTGTTGATGTCAAGATAGAGGAGGCTGTCAAGGATTACAAAAGCTGAAGCTATTTACTAAAATAGCAGGGTGGGGGCAAGGACTTTTTCAGTTGGATCAAAGAATCATAGAATGGTTAGAGTTGGAAGGCACCGTAAAGATCATCCAGTTCCAACCCTCTGCCATGGTCAGGGACACCTCCCACTAGACCAGGTGCTCAGAGCCCCATCCAGCCTGGTCTTGAACACCTCCAGGGATGGGGCCTATATAATATTCCCTCAAATACCCTCAAATAAAGGGAATTTACTGAGAGTTTAACAAGACAGAGGAAAGAGAAGGGGAAGGAAATTAAATGTCTTGTGAATATAGTTCCCTGAGGACTCTCAAAGATGGAGAGAACTGAAGTATGGGGCACTGCCATTGGTCAGCCTGATTTCCTTATTGTAGCTTGCCTGTTTTAAAAGAAGAATATTATACTTGAATCATAGCAAAGATGTGGGTATTTGTGTGTGCATGACGTTTCTTTTACAAAAGCAAAGTGCAGATCCCAGAAACCCATAATTTTGAGCGTAGCTTTAACTACTGCAGTATCTCCTGGGCCAGCACCAGCTTGTGAGTGTGGGGACAATTGGATGGCAGGGCTCCAGATCCATAAACTGGTGACAGGAACAATGCTCTGAGACAGTGCCAGAGAGACAAAGAAAAGCAGCAGCATTGCAGCTTACTGGGTACAGGCTAGCTTAAAGCGGAGGAGTGCAACACCCAGAGCTTCTGCAATAAATTAGTTAGACTAGAGCTTCTGGTTCTGTGGAAGTAAGTTCAAGAAAAAAATGGGAGTTACACAATTATTACAGTTTGGCAGGCATTAAAGACATCTATGGTGCCTTCTAAGATCTTGGCCAGGAAGACATCATATAAAAGCAGACTTTAAGTTATTTATGGACAGGCAGAGCCTAATGTTTTTAATTTTCTAGATAGCTCAGGAGGCCCATCAGATTGGCAGTACTAGCAGAATGTGTCAGGAAGTCCCAACTCCTACTACCACAAATTAATAAGAAAGTGTTTTGGGGGAAGATTCACAGTGTTGGTGGACCTCGCTGTTCTATTCATGACGGAGAACTTCATCTATTCTCACACTCTTCTTTGGTTTACAATGTGCTGTTACGTTTTATTTTTAAGTGTCAAACTGGTATAGGCGGATTTGTCCTTGATTTTTGACACTTACTACTGCCCACACTGAATTGATTTTCTAATCATATGGAGGCCATATGTATTCTTTACACATAGATTGTAGGGCACTGCAGAATTTATTATCCTATCCCTTAAATATACTGCTGTTACATCCTCAAAGTCCAGCATATTTATATGCTGTAGATATGTTTACCACTAGCAAATTATGAGGCGTTGTAATAATTGTGTTTATCCACATAATCTTCTATAATCATTGTTAAATGGAGACACGTAACAGCTTTCTGTGGAGGAAAAAAACATACCTCAAAATATCTGTGCTCCTATATATATATATAGGTATTTTGACTAGCTCAGTTCATGGATGGAAACATTTGATGGAACAGTTAGGCAAGGACAGAAAACAACTGCTGAACAGGAGATCCAGTGATGAAATCATCGCTTCCTTTTGAGTGATCGCCCATAAACCTCTTTCACTGGACCTGCCTATGTGTCTCACTCGGGTGACAAATGCTGGAGCATGGGACTGTAGGTGTTCCATCATGTGCGTGCCGATGACTGACTCGGTTGCTATAATATTAGTAATGTCTGTGCTCAGTCATAGCCCACATGCCGATCGGATGATGGATGACCATAATGCGGAACGGATACCAGAAAGGTGTCTGAGTTTGCTGACTTTAAAATAGTAGTACCCAAATAATAGTTCACAGGCAGCACATTGCCTCTGAGACCCTTTGGCATTGCTCACAGCTACAAGGAAATTAAAACATTATAGATGAAGGCGGGAAGTGTGTGATGCTGCTGTGTCATGTTTCTTGTTCAGTATTGTTGCCCACTGGCCAAAGGAGGGAGGGGGGAGGGACCGCTCTTAAACCCTTGTGAAGCGAAACAGATGCCCTTCTCCTGTTTCAGCAGATTTAATAGTATTACCTCATTAGGTTTTTGACATAGGCACTTCCAAATATTCCCAGAGAAAATTGCTGCATGTATAGGAATGTTTTCTGTCACAGTGGGTGTCCATGTGTAAGGGACTGAGGGTTTCTTTCTTTCCACCACGCCTGATGCCTGTCTCCTCCCTACCCCCAGGTACCAGATACACACCGGCCTCCAGCACTCCATTATACGGCCAACCCAGCCCAACTGCTTACCTCTGGATAACGTCACGCTACCTCAGAAGCTGAAGGAGGTTGGCTACTCCACGCACATGGTTGGCAAGTGGCACTTGGGGTTTTACCGCAGAGAATGCATGCCCACGCAGAGAGGGTTTGACACCTTCTTCGGCTCGCTCTTAGGCAGCGGTGACTATTACACTCACTTCAAATGTGACAGCCCTGGGATATGTGGCTATGACCTCTACGAGAACGACAATGCTGCTTGGGATCATGACAACGGCATCTACTCGACACAGATGTACACACAAAAAGTACAACAAATCTTAGCTTCACATAACCCCAGGAAACCTATATTCTTATATATTGCTTACCAAGCTGTTCATTCCCCTCTTCAGGCACCAGGCAAGTATTTTGAACATTATCGATCAATCAATAACATCAACAGGCGAAGATACGCTGCGATGCTAGCTTGTTTGGATGAAGCCATAAACAACGTGACCCTTGCTTTAAAGAAGTATGGTTACTATGAGAACAGTATTATCATATATTCTTCAGATAATGGTGGGCAGCCAATGGCAGGAGGAAGTAACTGGCCTCTCCGAGGAAGCAAAGGGACCTATTGGGAAGGAGGCATCCGTGCTGTTGGGTTTGTCCATAGCCCCCTTCTGAAAAACAAAGGGTCTGTGTGTAAGGAGCTTGTGCACATCACGGACTGGTTCCCCACTTTGATCACACTGGCAGAAGGGCAGATCGATGAAGATATCCAGCTGGATGGCTATGACATATGGGAAACCATTAGTGAAGGCAGACGTTCTCCACGGGTGGATATCTTACACAACATTGACCCAATTTACACCAAAGCCAAAAATGGGTCCTGGGCAGCTGGCTATGGGATCTGGAACACCGCAATTCAGTCTGCCATCAGAGTGAATCATTGGAAACTACTGACGGGAAATCCGGGATACAGCGACTGGGTACCTCCACAGGCTTTCAGTAACGCGGGTCCCAACCGCTGGCACAATGAGCGTGTCTCCTGGTCAGCTGGCAAAACAGTGTGGCTTTTCAACATAACCGCTGACCCGTATGAGCGAGTGGACCTCTCCGCAAGGTATCCAGATGTAGTGAAGCAGTTGTTGCGGAGGCTTTCACAGTTCAATAAGACTGCGGTTCCCGTTCGATACCCACCTAAGGACCCTCGGAGCAACCCAAAGCTGAATGGAGGAGTCTGGGGTCCGTGGTTTAAGGAGGATGAAAAGAAAAAGAAATCAGATAAAAGTAAAGGTGCCAATAAGCAAAAGAAGAATAAGAACAAGAAAAAAGCAAATCGGAAAAAAGGCCAATCATTACATTGCCGTTCACGTCTTGCTGGTGGATAGACTCTAAGCACACTCTTTTTCCAGGTCAGCTTGGCCTAACTTTCTTGAACTTCTGACAGCATATACTAGAAATGCTAGCTCTGCACTATGGATGAAAGTTGTCATCTTTTAATTTTTTCTCTGATTTCACCAGCACAAGATATCTCAACACTCTGCCTTGAGTGTACATAAGTGTCCACATGACAAACTTTCTCCTCTACAGAATGAATGGTGCTCACCCATTGTGGCTACATTCCATATAACAATGGCGATAACACCTAATTTCAGTAAACTTATTTTTGATAGGCAAATGGTGATTCTTTGCCTAAATTAGTTGGAATATTTGGAGAGTATGGAGATGTGAATGCCAGATGTTCTCAAACTGACCAATGATTCATAGAGAGGAAGGAGAAACAAAACTTGAGAACCTCTGTGGGTCAGAAAGTGTTAGTCACCAACCTATGACATTTTTTGACACAACACAGCAAAAACATGAAGCCATCAGAGTAACTTTTTAGAGGTGCTGGGGAGGGACGCATGATAGGAGGAAAGCTGCTTTGAATTAGATTTTGTCTGTCTTACATAAATCAGAAATGTTTTCAAAATTTCCTAGATGTGCTAAGCTCCCCCCATTTGCAGTAAAACCAGAAGGTTGTTATTCAACACACATGAACAGCTAGCACATGCCATGCATAATTTATTATAGGCATAGACAAAAATCACACCACCAAAGTGAATGTAGTATTTAAACACTTTAAGATAACTATACAACAATATGTAAAAGACATAATTTATTTTACAGCACAATACTTATTTCTCTTCCATTAAAACTTTCATTACTGGGTGATGTAAGGTACCCCTTTGGGTGCTAGGGTTGTTTGGGGTTTTTTTCCTTTGATTTTTAAATTTTATTTCCATTCTATCATTCAGAGTTTTATTTAACAGATCCATATCCTCAGAGTACTGTAAAACAGGAAAATACTGTATACACTGCTAGGATGAGAAAGGAGAATGATTCAGGTACATCATTTCATTATGTTTTTGCCTCCAATTATTTTGAATGTAACAAAGTGATTATTTAATTTAGTAGTCACATGAATATTTTTCAGTTTCTGTACAGAAGCTAGGCCATCTTTATGATTGGGGGGAAAATTCTACTTTAAACGTTTTATTTATGTATCTATTAAAATAGTTTATTTTTATGGCATTCATAAAAGTAGTCTGCCTCTTTTTTGCATCAACGATAGCAATTCTGTCCTTGTTTATTTTAAACGAACTCAGTAAGCTTTATTATTGCTATTACTTTTGGTGCAGGGGTGATTTTATGACATTTCACTTCTGAAACAGAATTTCTTCTTCCAATATGTATATCATTTGAGACATGGTTCAAACTTTGCCCTTTTCCAAAGTGTCTGCATCAATGATTAATGGATGTACTGACTGCATATTCTTGATGATCTGTGATAATTGATACAATACATACACACATATAAGTTTCAAGATGAATTATGTTAAGTAAAATTGATGATTCATTTGTTAAAGAGCTATAACATCTTTTTAAAATTCAAAATAAGCATGCTTTTCAACTACATCTCACTTGACTCAGAAATCACATTTATATAAATGGATTAGAGTTGAAAAATTAAACATTCATAAAATCAGTGCACACTAAAATCTGAATCATTTCCAGTGCTCCAACACCCCCGACCTTTTTTGAAAAGAAACTAACTGCAGACATATACTGCCAAAACCTAGTAAATTGTGTATTTGCAGCTATAAAGTAGAATAAAGCCATCATGAATGAACACTTAGAAACAGGTGAGTCATATTTTACAGTTACTTTTGTTGTGAATATACAGAAATGGACTTATTGAATAGTTACAAATAATAAAAGGATGATGTGTGTCTGCATAAGTGTTTAATATTGTCACTGTTATTTTTCATATTGTATGGTCTTTAAGGGGACTAATTAATTTTCATAGAAATCTGTCTAGATTTACTTAAGATCCAGACTATTCAGTGAGTAATAAGGAACTCAAATGTTCTCTAGTTTCTCACTTTTTTTTTTTAAATGTACAATTGATCTCCTTAAAAGAGATGATAATAACATCTTGAGATATTTATACTCCAAAATGTGATGTATAAAATTCATGTCTTTGAGAAGTTTTTGTCTTTTTGTCTTTGAGAAAAAGTGAGAGTTTGTAATTTAGTCAGGATCAGCTATCAATGCAAATTGTACAAATGTAGAAACGATGACTTTTTATGATTTACCTTTTCTAGTTTGGGAAAGAATCTACATTTCAGCAATAAACATTATGAGAGAAGTGAAGGAAACAGGAACTGATTCTGAAACATTATACTGTCTAGTTCACAACTTAACACATAAATCACGATGTTTATGTTTGAAATACCTCTGGGTTGCACACTGAGTTCAGCGTTAGAAAAGAATAGTAATGTTTCTGACTTTCCAAGGTCATTTAACAAAGGCCAAATTAGATGTGCAAGACAAACTGTACATAAAGAAGGACTAAGATATTCTAATTTATTTTGGCATAATAGAAACAAGGCACTGTAATAGTGTTATCCTCATAGAATCAATGCTCGCCCTTTTCCATGAAAGTTTTATGATTGCTTTGCCTTTTATTGAACTGAAGTGACCAGAGAGCATTATTCTCTGACAACATTTTGTTCTATAATTATTTATATCTGTTCTCTCGCAGGCAAAATGGGAGTCCTTGAAAGTAATTGGTGCAAAGCTGAACAGTGGCTTAGTTCTTGCATGCCTCTATATTAAATAAATGTGCCACAAGTGTAAGTGTTTGTACAGTATACAATGGGAGTACGTTTTCTAAGGCTGCACTGGCTCTTAGGCTGATTCCCATGAAATTGATACTCTGGTCTGGTATGGGGCAAAAGTTAGATTTACAGTGAGTCAGAAAATATCCATAATTTGGAAGCCTTCCTGAATCTTTAGGTGAAAAGATCCCGATGTGAAAATACAGTGTTAGAGTTTTCCTGTCTGCTCTCACTTCATACTTCTTTTTTCACTCCAGCAATACAATGATGTCTAGTTTTTGGTGATGCCGTGTAGCTCTCAAACCTGACTTTCTGTTTACAGAATTGTAAGTAGTTCATACACTCTCACAGCAGGATTTCACAGATTATTTATGTCTCAGAAGGTGTTACGTGCCCAGTCTCAGGGAAGGTATGATAGGTAAACACTGCAAACAGTTCAAAAATGGCTACTAGCCTTACTGAAAACACATCGAGTCCTATACTCTGAAGGAAAACCCACAGCCCTCCTAATTGCTGGGCAGCATATTATCCAGGCCGATAGATTTGTGCAAAGGCACTCTTGAAAAACAATTGGTATTTGGTCTAAGTCAGTAACTGGTCTCTCTCAACCCACATTCTTAAGAGATGTACAACAAGACTGGGGAAGCGGGGGGGAGGAAAGGCGGGGAGGATTTATTTATTATTTTTAAGTTGTCTCAAGCTTTCTATTCTCCACATGTTATATGGGTACAAGAAAAAGACAGATCTGATAGTAACTCTCCGATGGGGTCTTAGTGCCATCCACACCTTTGGGAGGACCAACCTGAGCAGGGAGACAATATTTCTTCCTTTTCCATGTATTGTTGATAGCTGTGATCCTGGATCATCATTTTTACGCAAAGACAACCTGAAGAATGAGAAGGATAACTGCAGGGAAGAGAGAAAGAAAGAAAACTTGAGAAAGGGGAAAAAAAAAAAAGAAAAACCACCCAACAACAAACCAGAGGCAAGAAAGCCTTGCTTTGTGACCTGTGCTCCCTGGACATAGTATATTATGCTGAATTTCTTTTTAAAATCTTGTTAGGTGTGAAAAATATTTGTATTGTCATTTTCAGGTTTTCTCAATTTGTATTCTGAAGCTCTTTGAATGACTTTTCTAATGGTTAGATAATTTTGTCTTGTTAACTTTTTATTATTGTTGTTGTTGCGTTGTTGTTATTTAGTTTGACATAAAGTTGGAGACAAAACAGTATCCTGGCTACAGATAAAGACCAGTGGAAGGAAGTGCCAAGGACAGTAAGTAAATCTAAAATGGCAGTCTTTATTTTTGGGTCATTTTGTAAGATGTGAGGGAAGGTCCATGCAGTTGAGGAGCACAGTCATGGAATATGAGTTATCATAACTAATGGAGTCATTAGTGTCTGAAGACATTCAAAATGTTCCTCTGTCTGCTGGGATACGAGGCTTTTTGGAAAGTGAATTAGGCCATTAAACCCAGCAACTTTCTCCCTGGAAGTAATGGGTACTGATTGGATTTCAAGCTGATAAAAGACAACTCGTGTTTCCATCTGTGCAGGATTGTACATAATGGGTTATCTGAGGTATCATCTAGACAACATTGAAACTTGGGGTTTCGTGCTCCCACTGCACAGAATAAGCTGCCTTTTCTGTCTCCGTGTTTCATGCATTGCACGTTCAGCATCTGACACTCACACTTTTACACAGCCATCCGCATTTTGAAAGTTGCCTTTTATAAAGAGCATTATCTTTCTGCAACAGAAAGTGATACAGCAGCAAAAGTTAGAACACACGAGGTCAGATACTGGGCTGCAGCATTTAGGGAATAAACTCGGAATGAGTTTGCTGTTAAAATTTCTTTCAGTTGAAGGAGCTTCAGATTTGGTCGATGGCAAAGAATAAGAGTAGTTTCCACAATGCAATTAGACAAAAGAGATGAGTATGTCTGAATTCTCCTTAAACTACAAGAAGATACTGAATTCCTCCCAGTGGGAGCCTTCAGTACAAATGGAGGTGCTGGGTGTACCAGCTTCTACTCCAAAGGCTGTTCAGAAAATCTCTGAAGAAAGAAAAAGAAAGGAAGAAAATAACATATGGTATGATTTTTAGGATTTTTTTTTCCAGATGTGGAGATCTATGAACAAAGGATTGTGCCTTTGCTGGCTATTGATGTGCATTATATGCAAGTCCTGGAAAAAATACTTGGTAATTTTCAGTATGTAACATTCAGAGACTAACTACAGGTTCCTTTTGTTGTTTTGCTTTAAACCCAGTGAATATTAATCAATGATGTTCAGTCAAAGGAAGTAAAATCTAGTTTACTTCATGCTACATATATTACAAGTTATGCTATCAACCTTAGGTCTGCTTTTCCAAAAGATAACATTAGCTCAGAGGAAGACGCTGGAATACACAATATACCTGTTGACTGCTGACTTAATGAACTGTACCCTCAGGACAGCAGTAACTTTTCTTTTGCTGCTCTCAGTCTTTTTTTTTTCTTGTTTCCAAGAACAGGTAGAGAATGCATATTCCACAGGAAAAAAAAAAAAAAAGGGCACAAAATTTAGTTTAGCAGTTAGATAACAGAAGCTTCACTTTAGCATTCCTGTTCTGTTCCTGTTCAGCAGAGTACTGAATAACGTACTTCATTTCATTTCTGTGGAACATATGTTAAGGTCTTGATGAAGTGTAGGGGTTGTGTAAAAGGCAGGCCAGTGTGGAAGTACAAAAACCTTCTCTTTCCCTGAATTACGCTTGTTTTCACCTCTGCCAAGCAAGTTAATAATAATAGATTTAAGTACAGTTAACAGCATGAAAGAAGATCTAATTAAGTGCCTGGATTTTAATTCATGTTGCAACAAAGATATATTCCATGAGAGAGTTAAAAATTATTTCAAAAATTCCATTAATTTCAATTATAATCAGGGCACCGTTGGTAAAGTTTAGCTTGCAATTGAGGTAACAGAACTGATTAATCACTGTTATTGTGAATTTCCATAACGAGGGGAGAACAGGGTCCTGAAATGTCATACCAACAGAGCCTGAAAAATATATTTTTTTAAATTCCTTATCAACATCAGAGTCTCAGTAAAAGTCAAGTATTTAATCACCTAAAATTAGTGCAGGCCATGATGTTTGTTGTCATTCCCTAGAATTGCTTAAAAAGATCACTTTCGAGAATTACTTGGCAAGGCCATGTTTATTCCTCCTTTAAATGCAGCTGTGCTTCTGCTCGTTAAGATCAGCCAGCACAGAACTGCGTGCAGGAGAAAGTCAAAAAGGCTCTAAAAGTAAGAATGATTCTTTGTTGTTAGTATATAGAGCGCAGTTTGGAAAAGGACATCACAAGTATCAGCATCCAGTACATTTGGAGAGATTTGCTGAAAGCTAATGCAATAGAATAATTAGTTCCTTTTAGATAACAAAGATATATTTTTATTTTTTAAGATAGAGAAGGAAAGGGAAACGTGGCCTTGGGAGAAGATGAAGAGTACCATGCTGTGACTGGTAACATAAATAGAATGAAGAAATCACAAGTTGCTTAAAAGGAACATTTTGGGATAGTGAACTGAATGTCATTAAAAAAATATTTCATCTATCATCATCTGTTTTTCTTTAAAAAAAAAACAACCTTCAAAGCTCTGAATATTGGCAAAACTTTAAGGCCAAGGGTGTAACTAGTAATGTCTTACCTTTGGGTAACCCTCTTAAGTCTTTCTCTGACAGCATACCTTGTTTATAGGGGTTGGTTCCAGTTTTATTTGGTCTTCCATTAGCAGATTTCATTACATTTTATCACTCTGGATGGAGTGAATACAGTTAGTGTTGATAAAGAGCACATTGGAGCTTTTCGGTCGGTGGTGTTTATCTTTACCAAATTCTTTAGGCTCTCTTGCTAAGCAGTCTCTTAGCAAGACCTATTTCTGATATACCTAAATAATTGATCTTATTACTGTGTAGCTATGGCAGATTTGGAAATTACATTTACATCATCTCCATTCTGTTTGGACAGCAGAGGAAAGTATCTGCAGTTCGTAAATGCTGCCCTCCACAAAGAAGGGTTTGCAGAGACGCAGAGGGAGCTCACAGCCCTGGACTTCAGCCCAGATGACTTCAGCAACTCACAACCTTTTGTCTTCAAACATGGTTTCTTTGAGATTTTTACTGCCACTAGATTATTTTTCCCCCCTTCTCTTTGAAAGGATAAAGGGCTAAATGATTAATTTTGGTTTCGACATCGGCTGTGAAAGTCTGCTTGGAAACCCCCCTGTGTAGAATGGGTAGAACAAGAAGAACAAGAAGTGCCTGGTTTGCGTCAGGAGGAACACGCTGTGCTGCTTCCACCCCCACCGCTCTCCTCAGCCTCCCACAGCACCAGCTACCCAGTCACTAACAGAAAAGTCATTAAACTTTTTAGCATGTGAGTATGCCAAGATCCAACAGTTATCCCCAGATAATGAGCAAGCTTAGACAAAACGGTACCCTTTCTGATTCCTGTCCTTTCTTTCCAATCACTCTCTTACTTCCACACACTGACTAAACTTGGGGGATGGTTATACTAAAATCAGTGGAAGATTTTCTCTATTACAGATTCAGCAGGCTGAGATCTCGCTGACATCTGTTTCCTTCTCATCCGTGCTAGCAAAGACCAGCATGAGGACTTGTACTAGAAGACAGTCCTCGAAGTCTAAAGTCATGTCTTTCTCGTGTTAGTCATGGTTTTTCCTCGGAGGTACACAGAAAGCATTTCATATAATGTAATCCTAAATTCAGCTAAATCCATAAACAAATGGTAACTGTTCTCATTGTGGGTCTACTTACACAATAGATTTGTTAAATATACAGTGTCTTGCTCGAGACACAAGCTTGCCAGGTTGCCATTTCCTATACTTTTCTTTAATTCCCATTTCATTACTCAAACCTAGTAAATTCTCTTTAACTAGAAGATAACTGTTACTTGAGTAAACATGATGAAAAGCATCCAGTTCTGATTTAAAGCAGAAAAATATGAAGAATCTATTACTTCCCATTGTAAATCTCTTGCAATAGTTAATATCCGAGCTAAAAGCATATATGCCTTTTTCTAATTTGATTTTTTGTCTGGCTACAGATTCCAGCCTTATGTTACCGTTATCCCCAAGACTGAGTCCTTTGGTACCTGGTGTTCTCCTCTTGTCATTGTACATCTGTATTCCAATCTTTATTTTTTTTTAGAAGCTGAACAGATTGAGTTCTTAGAGTCTAATGGTTGTGTGACACTTTCTCCAGTTCCTGAATAGGAGCTGAGGCTTTTTTGCACACCTTCTCCATTTTTTCAGTAGACTATGAAAAATGTGGACATCAAAAGTAAATACAGTATTCCAGTATTACTTTCACTCAAGCTATATGTAGGAAGAAGTATCACCTCCTGAGAAGAAAGGAGAATCCTCTGCCTCTAATTAATTGCATGTCCTTTGGGACTCTCAAATTGATTTAAGGTTTCTCACCACTCCAGCCATTCTCCTGGTGCACTTTCATTCCTTGTTACACATATTCTGTGCATCAGTCCATAGCTGGCTTCAGTAAAACATATTCTGTTGAAGAGACTGAATTTCTGTAATTCTATGAATTTTTGAGGCAATCCACATCACTTTGCAGTTGCCCTGTCCTCCTCCTTGTATATCACTCCAGCAGCATTTGTGTCACCTGCAAATCCTGTCTGCAGTCATTTTGCACAGGCTGGACACAATACTCCTTCCCGTGAAAACACCTCCTTTTAGTGATGACTTCTCATTGACAGCTATGTTGGTGACCCATCAGGGGGCCATTGCTAATGCAAGTTGGTGTATGCTCTGCTGGTACCGTCGAAGTTATTTTAACCTGTTGATTGCTTGGTTCAAGTAGCAAAACATTTTGGCATCCAGGAGTCGTGAAAGCCTAAATCTCATCTAACAGAAGGTAGTTGTAATGTTCAACCTCTGCCCTGCAGCTGCACTGAGCCTAGAGCATCCCCTGCTGCTTCAGTCCCGGGATGGCACTCCCAGTCAAGGACCCCTGGCTGTGTAGTTTATGATTATTTTTGTAAGGCAATCTTTTACTCCTTAGGTGTTGTTTATTCTTATACAGGATGGGGGGTGGAAAATAGAGTAAGTTAGAAACTCTTGGAAAAAGGATGTGATCTTTTCTCACAGCAATTCCATTCTTTGCCTCAACTTCTACAGCCATTTTCTAAAAGCCCCCTGTGTAAAACAGAAGATGAAAATGTATAAGATAAAGAGGATGCAGAATAAACTCTCTAATTATATTTTATATCCCAAAATATACTAACAGCAGCCATGCCTATAATGTCCAATTCAGGAAAAATATGGATGTCCTCCTCTAAGGAGTAAATTTTCAAAAGTCACTTTTTCACATTTCATGATTCCAGAGGGAAGGTACTGTTTAACTCACACTTATTTAAATAAGGTATACTTATTCAGATATAGCCTACAGGGTAGCATGCATAACTGGAGTGTTACAACATTTGCATTTTCCCAGTATGTCTTGATGTTCTCACCATCATCCCAATGGACTGGGGAGGAGAAGGTCACGTTCTAAAATCAGCTCCTACCTGTGCTCACAGTTCAGTTGGGAGGAGCCAGGGGCTCCACTCAGGCTGACTTAATAATTTGCATCCTAAAATCTTTTGCTGCATCTGACAAGATGAGTAATATTTTCCCTAAAACAATATCAAATGTATTTGCAGAACTGTCTTTTAATTCCAGAATTTATTCACTCTGTAATTGCCTGGTGATATTGTTTACCCAAAGATCATTAAGATCATTAATTTCTTTTTTTTTTCACTAAGTACTTTCTGAAAATATAAACAAAAGTAGGGTTGCACTGTGAGGGCATCAGTACTGCTGGAAAACATTAACAGCTTTAATAATGAAAATAGGCAGGTCTGAGAGTCTGTAGTTCCTGCTGTTTATGGGTCCCAGTGAGATACTGACTTAAATGGGCGCTTTGTGAATGGTACTAAGGTAGATGCGACAACAGTAAACCAAAGTTGCAATCTGTTTAATATGGGGAGGGTAAGTGGAAGAAAAAGCGCTGTAGGTGCAATGTGACCAACACTCTCTTTTATTCCCAGAGGAAAAGACATGCCAATGGCTCTCTTCTGCGTTGTCTCCTGAGAGAGGAGACTTCCCAGGGTATGAAAGCATGTTTCTAGTGCTGTCATTGAGATTTATCCATCCAATACTGTAACTGTGTCATACTGTGGTTCCTTAGTTTACCTTAAAGAAACAAAGGAAAATTTACTTTTTATTGTCTAAGGTACTGCATTTACCCAACACTACTTCCATCACAACATCTCAATGGTATTTTAGGTATCTATTGTTATATATATATCGTTAGGTATAAATTGTTATAATGGTGTTAGCTTTCTCTTGATTCACTCAGCCCTCAAGCTCTCATTCTTTTCTAGAATTTTATGTCTCGTTTGTCTTTCTCTTCACTTGCGATTTTAATTTATTTCCACTAAAAGCAGTAATGCTTTTCATAATTCTGGATCTGCACTGGTCCTGTAAGCATGTTAGTTTTTAAGCGATGCAGATATTTCCTGATCCGCAATATGCAATAAACAGGTTACCCTGTGCAACTAGATGGAAGATTAAATCGGTGCTTTTGTTAGCTAGTTGAAGCACAGGCTTTTGCTAAATTATCCAGAATGCCTTAGCCTGACCATCTGTTTCAAACGGAAATGAATCTTTGGCTTTAATTATAACTCTCTTATGAATATTATTTTTCTTTTCTTTTCTAACCCAATCTGCCCTTTTGGAGATTGCTTGAAATCTCACTGTATTGTATGAAAGGGCGGTGGGACTATGACAGTGGCTGATAGTGTGATTTCTTTTTTTTATTAGCCTTTCTGTTAATGATTTTAAATTTATGCACTTGCTGCAAGTTGAAGCAAAAATCTGTGTTACCAAACTGTGTTTACAAATTTGCTGCAAGATACCGTGTTATGAAGCAGTCTAAGTAAAAACATGTTAAACCATATGGAAAATCTGCCCCAATCTTGCTAAATTGTTCCAATGTTTAATTACCCAGATCATTAAAAGTGTGCACCCTCTTTCTAATAATTTTTTCTAATTTCATAGTGTAGCCCTCAGATCATATTATAATTCTGTACGTTCCCCATGAAAGTGTGCATAGATTGAGGCCAAAGACAAAAAACTACAACTTCAGGTGCTGTTCTCCAACAAAGAATTACTCATCTCAGTAAGGATTTGTCATTAAAGTGCTTTGTAGATTTATTTTTTTTTCAAAGAAAGGGTGAAGTAATTCTTTTTATTTTAAATTAAATGAGGTGCAGGGTGGAGGAAACGGAGAGCTCTGGGGTCTTACTGTTGGTGAGATCCTCTCTGGAGCTCTTGGCTTTCATCTTGGAAGGAGTTGGAAGGCGAGCTCTCCTTCCCTCTTCCCTCTTCCCTTCTCCTTCCCCTCGTAGAGTGGCTTCCTTTTCATTCATGTTGTCAGCAAACCATTCTCCCTTTAGTTTCTTCTGGCTGGGTTGGCCAACATGCCCTGTGCATCCAGCACATACTTTTCTCCTCCGCCTACCCAGCCTGAATCATAGCACTGTCCTAACTTGCATCTTCTGTGGTGCAAGGCAGTAACTCCTTTTTATGACTGAGAAAGAAAAGAAAAACAAAACGAGTTATGCTTCTTGGCACCTTTTCCAGCTCCACTAGAGAACTTGGCCCTTGCTAGTCAGTAAGAAGACTTTGAGCAAGCAAAGGAATCTTTTTCCTGCCAAGCTGTCTTCCTGAGCAGAGGCCAACTTGTAGCAACGCAGTGTGGAGATGAGTCAGTGAAAAATGGACTTAGGTAAACAGTTTTAAACTGAAAGAGGGTAGATTTAGATTAGATATCAGGAAGAAATTCTATACTGTGAGGGTGGTGAGACACTGGCCCAGGTTGCCCAGAGAAGCTGTTGGATGCCCCATCCCTGGAGGTGTTCAAGGCCAGGCTGGATGGGGCTTTGAGCAACCTGGTCTAGTGGGAGGTGGCCCTGCCCATGGCAGGGGGGTTGGAACAAGGTGATCTTTAAGGTCCCTTCCAACTCTAACCATTCTGTGATTCGATGTTACAGAAATTCCTGCTATGTCTCCAGGGACAGCTGCATTTATTTCTTCATCCTAGAACCACCGATATGGGCAGGTATTTGAACACTCCAAATTGAAATCCTAGGGTATGTGCTGGTCTGCTCCTCATAACTTTTACCCCTGCAAATTTCAGTTCCCATCCCTCCTCCTCATCAGCTGTTGGTGCATGCCATCATCAGGCAGGCATACACGTAGCGCTGTTTATAAAAAAGTTTAGCTCATTCTTTTCAAAGGATTTCCAACTTAGAAGGGTGCCAGATTCCCTTTGTATCTTCTTGAAGGTATTTTCTCTCCAGAATGACCAGAGTGACTTTTATCAAAATGTATTTTATTCAAATGGCTTCATAAAATTCTTAAATTAAAAGCAATACCTTTTTAAAATAAAGATAAAAAGAAATTAAAATGATAGGTATTTCTTGTTTCTTATAGCTAGCTTTCACTGTCCAGAAGTTGATCCAGAAAGGGCATACATAGGATACTTGCATTAAATAAAGACCTTTAATTTTTAGGAGAGAAATTTTTCCACTCTTCCCTTGTAGTCAGTTAGACTGTACTTGTTAGGCCCATTCTAAATGTACATTTTTTAGCAGTATAATTTGTTGATGTGATTTTGCACCAGTGTAATTAGACCAATACATCATCTCCATGATCCCTTCTGCAGTGGTGTAAAGGTGTTTTATAGTAACATTGCAATAGGTTTTTTCCCCCCTTCCACACAGAATATAGATAGCTGGAATAGAATACATTCCCCACAGAATATAGATATCTATATGGGCTTCTTTTGGAGGCACAGATACTCTCTTTGCCCTCAGAGGGCAAATTGCCTTACTTTAAATTATGGTAGAAGGCAGAGAATCGTTCCTGCACCCTTTAAAAGTGACCATCAGAACACTGCTCTGTTACCTTTGATCTGTGTCACTCTGCCTGCCTTGTAGTTTCATGTGGTGATTTGTGCAGTACTTCTCTCCATGCAGACCACCCAGACCTTGGATGCCATGTCCCATATTCTGTCATCTTAGCAGTCACTGCCACTGTTAAATCAGCCCGTGGTTTTTCTCCTGTAATATTTCACTCTTCTAAGTGCTTGTACAGAAAGTGTATCTACACTTAATGTTTCATACAGCTTCTAAAGGAGTCCTAAGAAGGTTTAGCTGTTACTTTATAGAATGATGGAGGCAAATATCTTCACCCTCCTCCCTTCCCCCTCATTTCTGTCCTGTATTCAGTGAGTGAAAATGATTCACTATGATTCATTCTCATTCCCTCCCAAGCTGTGTTCTTCCCTTGAAAGTACAATATTTCTTTTCATATTCTCCATGAATACTGTGGCTATGACTTCTTTCTCCTGTGTTTCTCACAGAGATTAGCAGCAGCTCCTGTAAAGAATAGGCATCTGAGGAGTATGAGAGAAAAGCTCGTACTATATCTGGAATCAACTCTCTGCACCTCTTGGAGAATAATATATCAGCTCTTGGCCAAAGGAAACATGGTCCAAGAATTGTCCAGCTGGACCTTAAAGCTTCTAAGCTATGAAATGCAGAATAATAGGATTAGAGAAGCAAGAGATGGAAGATATCTATAGAGTTCTCGTCATTTCCCCACAGATGAAGGCTATGGCTTTATACGCTTGGCCTCTGGAAAAAAAAAAAATCAGTTACTGCACAGATATCACTGGCTTGTGTAAAGCAGGAAAGATGTTGATGCTTCCTCCAGTTCTTCATCTGTGTTTGCATGAAGACCTCCAAACAACAAAAGCATTCATCTGGATTTTTACACCAGCAGATGAGTGTTTAAAACATGTATTCTCAATCACTGTCTATGTGTATATTTAGCACAGTAAAAGATATTTAGGCAATAAAAGGTAAGCCAAGAGACTTGCAAGCATTATCATATGATGTTAGCAAAGTTACACTCACAGCAAGACAAATAGTTGTATTAGGCAACCTGACCCTGGAATTTGGACACCTTTACTTTTCCATTCATAAATTTTACTAAATCAATGGCTTCTGAGTGTCTGTTGCTGGCCTTAGGCCCTCTCTATACAGCTGGTCCTTAGGGAATGAAACTTTGAATATTTGTTTCAGGTTCCAGCTGCTCTGCTTTGGGATGTGAGAAGTGTGCTCGGCCTCATCAAACCCCCAGGGCTTGGAAGCTGTCCTCACCGTTGTGCCACAGACAATATTGCATGTGGGACCCAAGGGCTGGAGTAGCTCCCTGGCACGAAGCTCAGCAGCAGACCCAGAGCCGGCTCCAACGCGTCTCCATGGTTTTTCAGCTGATGACAAAAAGGTGTGGTTTTTTTTTTAAAAAAAAAAAAAGTCAGAAGTTAAACAGATGTCCTCAGAGAAGCTGAAGATGGAAATATTTCTCATGTGAGCAGTTGCACACACAGAGAGAGGAGGCTGCTTTGGTGGGTTTCTCGGGAGACCAGCAGCCTTTCCTACAGGTGGTGGACGCAGAGCTGCCTGGCTGGTTTCTGCCTGGAGTTCTGTGAGTAAAACACGATACAGTGCTTGCTGTTGAATTCTTAAGCACATATAGAATAAAGTCCTACAGGACTAAATTCCCCCAGGGTAAGAGGGGACCCTACTTTTTACAAAGATGGATGAGCCAGCTCTGCTACCATGCCATTTCCATCGCTTCCCGTCGTGAGCAGAGATTCAGAGGCTGTTTGAAACGCAGGAACTGTACACTCAGGGACTTTTTGTCTGAGAGGTCAAGTTGCCGCTGCCAGTAAACAGCAGATAAAGCAGAAGAAACTTCTGTGCCGCTGTTGACAGAGGGCAGGGAAATCAGAAGGAAATATTAAGTAAGAAATTATTCGTTGGTGAAGGAGGGAAGAAGAAGGAATCTTTTCCTTTAAGCTTGCTCATTTCTTGAATTTAACACAGCTAACCTGAAACACTCCATTTCTTTTTAACTCTGCTTCTCGTTTGCTTTTGCTTTGCTTTCATCTAGAGTGTGAAATTCCAAGTCGCTGTGAAAAAGCTGCCTTAGGAATATTCTTGGCAATACTGCAAGCCGAAAGTACAGGAAACCTCACAGGAGAGTTTGTTCCAGCAACACTGCCATCCACGTTTCGCAGCTGCAAGGACATTCAAAGTAGATCTTACCACCGTCTTGTTCCTTTTACAGAACCTTGCTGAGGTAGAAGTACCTGGGACCAGAAAAGTTTAATTAAGTTATGCCACAATGAAGACCTGCTGAAATAAAGGGGGAAAAATAAATTAATCCACGAGAACAGTTTCACAAAGCAAAAAGGGGCAAGATAGTATAACCCAGTTACTGCACAACAGGCTGGCCACCAGGGAAAGATTATTAAGGGCAAACAAGTCTCCACTGTTTAAAGTAACCATATTTGGGAAATCTGTGTAAGCGAAGGAGAGCTGCTGCAGGGATGACTGTTGGGAAGAGGAAGGTAGAGGAAGGTCTCTCCCATTGTCTCTCCCATCTCTCCACCACGTCCGTTCTAGCAGGCCAGTGAGGTTTGGTTTAGGATGTGCTTTTGGTAACCGCTCATAGGTTAACTTTCTGAAAGCATATTTAAGTAAAGAAAGAGCATGTACACATTTAGGGGGGAGTTAACCTTTCCTATATTCTTACAGTTTAAGCTTTACTGCACAGGTATATTGGCTTCATCAGTGAATGGAATGAAGTCTATTACTGGTACGAGATCCTAAATATCATTTGAAGCTCACACTTCATCTAAAAAGTCTGTGAGATGGAAGGGGTCCTGACTGCCCCATTTTGAGCAGGAGGTTATTCTTCCAGAGAAGACACAATGGAGGAGACATAGGGCTGTATTGTGAAGACCCAACTCCCTCTTGAAGAGGCCAAGCCACGTTGACTTTGCCATGAAAATGCAGAGGCCTTCAGAGCTGAAACTGCATAAGAGTTTAAAGGACATAAATGCAATTCAGAACTTTATGAGCTGATTTCACCCTGTGTTTAAGTGGTGGCTTCCTTGAATGACACACAAACTCAGCTTTGGCTTGTATATACTGTGCTACAGTTTTCAAAGCTCCTGAGGGTGCCCCTAATGGAAAGGTAATATAGCCAAAGAAGTACTGAGAAGTGTACTGGCATAATTGCTCTTCTGTTTGGTTCTAATCCCAGTTTCACTTCAAGTTTGCCATATAACTAACACTTTTTAAGTTCATTACTTTTAGAATTATTTTGCTCTTAGGCAGTAGATGTGTTATTTATTTATTGGTATTATTGAATTTTCTCAATTCTCTATTGGAATTGACAGATCTTCTTTTCTAATCCTGGCAACTGTAATAACCATGTAACTTGGAACTTGCTATTTAATCCACTTGTATTCATTTAGGGAAAACCATCAGAGGGGTCTCCTACAGTTTAAAAAAATATCTGTATAGCAGTGGGATTGTGTATATGTGTAAAGAGTGAGTCATATCAGGAAATAGTTTATCAGAAATTTTATCATTAATTTTTATGCAGAAGTATGACTTATTATTTTCTAGTATATAATATTGGAATAATTTCACTAGGCAAATTAAGTGGTGTGTAAAATTTCTGTGAAAATTCTACTTCTCTACTACTAGCCAGAAAAATGCAGTAAATCGTCAAATGCTAGGCTGGTGAATTTATTTGAAGTAAAGTGTAATCTCTAAGTAAGAATGACTGTTGATGGGCTAAAGCCTAACTGGGACAGCATTCAGGAATAAAGAGCTGGCCTCAGCATTAAGAATAAATCATATATAGAAATAAAATTCTGGTACAGTTCAGTTCCAATTTTTGAGGATACAGCACTGTCTCCAAAAAGGCATCCTGGAGCCTGTCTTTATTTTGTGACTGGAGCCTCAGCTCCGGTTCAATTCAGAGAGAATGTAACTAATGGAATTTAATTATAGCTACGTCAAAGGCTTGTGTCAAGCTCTGTAGGTAAGTCAAAATGGAATAAAAGTCAACTAATATGCTTCTGAGACAACATTTCCAAATAGATTATACCTAAGAAAATATCTAAATGCATTCTTAAGGTATTGCAGGAATAGGAGATACAATCTTCTTGCAACAAATGACTTCCAAACAGAAAATAGTAATCATGTAGAAAGGGAAAGCATTAACAAATACTTGATTGCACTAAATACTCCTCTTTAAAAATTTTCCTGATTGTCATGACCTTTTCTTTTTCTCACTTAGCTGATCCACATGTTATGAGTTACTAGTTGAATTGGGTGTAAAAACAAAAACAAAACACTCCCAAGTATTTCAGGATGACTTAAGTAAAAACAGATGACAGTTAGAAGATAGCTATGCTAGAACAACAGTATTCATTATTGAGGAAATAATATATAGCAAGCTATATAGAGCACTGGGGAAAACATAGGGAAGAGGGAGTATACATTTTTTCCAGTTGTTATATTATCTTCCAAAAAAATAGTCACACACACATACTATGTTTGCAGTAAAATTGACACATGGAAAAAAAGGTCCTGTAAAAATTTTAGCATTCAAAGAAAATTATTTCTTGTGCACTGTGCGCATGCATACACACACACACACAAATCACCAAGAGTCAACTTTTGTTCTTAATAGTAGCTTTCCTTATATTTTTTTAATAAATATGAAACCTTTGAATTATGCCATATTGGTCACGCTGTTACAAAAAGAAAGGCATATTCTATGTAGTTGTATTTTATATAACTGAACAGATACAACAAGGAAAATAAGTAAATTTATGTGTTCAGGTAAAAGAAGAAAATATTCAGTGTCTTTATGCCCTTCTCTTATTTGTTTAACTTCAAAACCAAATTCAGCTCTTTCTGCTGTAGTATCTGTGCCAGGTGCTTCAGGTCAAGATGCAAGACCTGGCCTGTATCTTTCCATGCTGGCTCTTGCTGTGATTTGCAACAGTTACCTACTGGCCGAAATCACTGTACGTGGCATTTAATATGATAAAAACTCAATAATCTTGCTCTCCTTATAAATGTCTAGATTCTCCTTCTGAGTTTTCCTAAACTGTTGGATTTGGTGACTTCTGGTAGCATTGAGTTCCACAGTGTAGTTACTATGGAGAGGTATTTTTGTGCCAGTCCTGGTTTTCACACCTTTAATTTAATTGAATATCATCTTGTTCTGGGGCGATGAGGTGCAGAGACAGAAGCTTCTGAGTCACCTTGTTTATTTGATTTGCTTTAACATATCCATCTTGTGAGTTTCTCTTCAGAAAGCAGAGCCTCCGTCTTTTTTTATAAAATCACAGGGTTTCTAGCCCCTTAATCACTTCTGTTCTCTTATTCCTCCTGCTTCTGCAGCACGCTTCATGACACAAGGTGGCAAGTGGGGTACATCCTGGCTGCCAAAGGCTGTGTTGTTGCTTCATATAAAGGAATCAAAACCTTTGTTTTATTTATTCCCTTCTTTCTCATGCATCCTACCATCTTGTTAATGCTTTTTTCATAGCTGCATGTTTTTCAGAGACTTCAGTAAAGTCTATTGTGAAGTATCAGTGAGGTATGAAAAACGGCTGATTAGAAAGAGATATAATTTACAAAATATATTCAAGATAAAAGAGACTTAATGACCTTTTTTGCTCCCAGAGTGATTATAACATCAGAAAGATGAAATGCACACTTTCATCTTTTGCTATTACTTTTTTTTCTTTTCCCTTTGTTTTCGTTGTCTGTAAAATAAATCATCCATGCAGAAAATGAACAGTAATGGTGTAAGTACTGAAAACTCTTAATCATACAATAGGCAGTGGAAGGACAGAGCTGTCTGGAGGTAGAGGGTATTCTCAGGACTTACCACATGTATCCTGATTATTTACTTGTGCTTCAAGAAACTGCTTGAGTGTCATTTTAGGTCACTTTACATTGATGTAACTGACATGCTTGATTTGTATACATAATCTCATGTTATTGATTATACAAAATTATAGAGGTGAAAAAGATGCCTGACAATTTCCTTATAACTCTAGGAAATGTTTGTTTATGTGCCATTTATATTGCTGTGACTTTGAAACCAAGAGGAAGATGCTGGTGAGACCAGTATCAGATCTGGGCAAGGTGTATCTCCTCTTCATGACTGCCCACTTCGGGTCTAAACCAAAAGCTTGGTGAATGTGGGAGCAAAGAGAATCCAAGTATAAAGCAAAAGCAGCATCTTCATGCAGCAAAAGCTCCAGGCAGCAAGGCAGGATTTGGTATTATTAAGTGCAATGGCCAAGGGAACGAGTTGTAATAGGCAAAAGTTACCAAATATTCGTATCCACCGCATATGGTAGATGTATTCTAATATTGTTTGCATATGTTGCATCTAATCAAGTGTTTTTTCCTAGGAAAGGGAGTTGTTAGTTGGGAGTGGTGATGGTTTTCAACAGAGTCGCTCATTCTTAGTAGGAGAAGTGTTTGGAAAAAGTTGGCCTTTCCAGTTGAAATGCTGAGAAATTTCTGGGCAGGTGAGCTGTAGAGGCACTCAGGAGACTGTAAACTCTCATTCTGCACGACTAAATGGGCAAAATGCAGTTTTACATCTTTGAGAGGTTACATTCTGCTTTCCTGCAGCAACACCTGAGCACAACACGAGAGCAGGCTCAGAAAGCCGTTTTACCCACTGCAAACATGAAACCCCTTTGAAATAAACAGAGCTACAAATGAGTTCTGCAGACATTGGAACAAGTACAAAATGCTGCAGTTTGACATGGTTACCCACACGCTTGCACACAAACTGCACAGGCATCTCTGCACTTTTGCTAAGAAACTCCTATCTACAAAAACTTCCAAAATCTCCATTATTGTTAAAAAAGTATCAGCATGGACTAGTAAAACCAGTGGGGTTTTTTCTTAACTTGGCTGGAATTGCCATAATGACTCTCAGCATGCAATAATATTTTCCCCTTGGAGTTTGGAGAGTAAGAGTTAAGAGAGCTCAAATCCTTTATTATTCTGGGCAGCTGTAAAGGAAAGTATTTTGCATTTGGTCGAGAGAAATTATTTGAGCGTATATTTTAAATTGAAAGTGTTCACAAACCTGAAGTTATCTGAATTGAAACTATCACTGTTGTTCACAAGCTTTAATATTTCCTTTAATTTAATCAAGGAGGGGGAAAATTATTACTAAAAAAAAATAAAATAAATAATGGACCCCCTTGTTTACTACCTTCACACCTTTTTTTGAAACAGATTATTGTACCTTTTATTTCTAGAAAGTGAATCAAGCCCTTGTTTAATTCATGTATGGATCCAAATATTGCAACTGAAACACTTTCTATCAAATTTCAGTGGAATAGCTATTGAGTCTATGTAAACTGTCAAGAGTTATTAGGCTTTCCAGTTTCTATAGTATTGGTAGCTGAGTTGTTGAAGCCCAAAACTAAAGGGAACTTCTGAACATAGCAATAGAGACAACGTTCAAAAATACTTATAGTAGAGAATAATGCAGAAACAGTGAAAGATATTATATAATATCAAGAATGTCAGAAACTTACTGTCTTTATAGAAAGGGAGAGAGAATGAATATACAAATGGTGGCTTAAAGACTCCTTTATGCTTTGATTTCTATATTTAAATCAAACACGTATCTAAATACTGCTTTTACTAAGATTTAAACATATGGGTGTCTTCACTCGTGTTAGAGGTCGGGAATGTTGTCTAGAGCCACAGGACGAATGGGCTGCATTCAGCATTTGCAAAAATGTAAGCTTTAAGCTTTTCCTTCCAGCCCTGAGTGATCCAGGAGATGTACTTACTCCGTTTCTACCACAACTCCAGTTTTCTTTTGATTCCCATAATAGGAAACCTGGCAATGATGTTTATCTCCCGAACAAGACACAGCAAATGGTAAGAGCAAACATCCATTCCGTGGGGTGATGGCTATGAAAATACTGTCCTTACTTGAAATACCAATAACTTATGTTTTCTGACTCAGTGTTAAATTTATCCTTTTCCCAGGCAGAGTCAGTTGCATTCTTTCCACTAGAGGCTGACAAGGTGATTTGCATTTCTTGTGCTTTTACTTTATCTCCTCTACAAACAAGCAGCTGGTATGGCTGTTACAGTCCTTCCATTATTTACATTAAAAGGAAAGGAGAGAAGGGAGAGGAGGATATCTGGGGAAAAATACAAGAAAAAAGCAAATTTGAAGCTGTAAGGAAAATAATTATACTTTCTGAGTACAGCAATTAAATGTATCATAAATGGGGTCAAATAAAAATAAAGAACCATAGCAAATACAATGTGCGCTTATTGTTCTGTAATTTTATGGCTTAATCTCTCTGGCTTTTTCTGGGAAGTACCCCATATGCCATGATTATGACTAGTGACAGCTGTCACTTGTTGGTTGTTCCTCCCAAGTTGCTCAAGGCGATCAGATAAACAGCCCTGCTCGCCTGCTATTACCGGTTCTTGCTTGTTCAGTTGCACGTTTTCCTTTATGTCAGAACTCTCTTCTCTGCCCAGCACATTCAGGTATTAAATTATTAAATTAAATTATTGACTCATTGATATATTATGTTTCTACTTTAAAATACATACATTCACAAAGAGTAAATATTTACTCTCTTAAATATTGTTATTATTTTCACCCAGAAGTCTTTGTACTTTTCTGTAGAAAGATCCCTGTGTCAAATAGGGGATGGCTAGAGACCAGTTGTCTTTATCTACCTAATCTGCCTACAGCAGAGGGAAAATGATAATGCTTAATATTTTTTTCACGACCCATCATCAATCTGTCACTTTGAAAAATAAGAAGAAAAAGTTAAATTAATTAATTTCATATTGATTCCCCTTTGTCAGATCCATTAGACTATCCTATCCCTGCATAAAAAAACCCAAATACTGGTCTGGGTAAAACTTGGCAGAAAAATGCATTGCCTCCACCAAATGACTCATTTATATTTCATTGTTTTAAGAGGTTTCCTCTGTAAATATTTAATAGATGATGTATATCTATTCAATCTTAATCTATATATATGTAGATGAATATCAAAGCAGAAAACTTAAAAAAACCCTTGACTGCAAACTTTCATGGTTCCTGATAAGATAAACTTTTTTAATCAGAAATGAATTAAAAGCTTACTCCTAGCACAAGCTGATCAGATTTTTACAAATCATGAGTAATTGCATAAATACTAACATCTGTCCAAACACTTGCCATTAACAAAAAGCATGAATTAGTAAATGCTTGCAAACAAGACTGTAGCAGTGGTTCACCTGCGTTCTCACAAATGAGTCTTATTATTTGCACTGATAGTATGAGGTTCTATTGTTTGAATCAAAATTGAATTTGGATCTCATGATGTAGAGCAGAGAAGGCGTCTGCATTTTTTCCAGGCTTCTAGTACTCGACAGCAAAAACCTTAACTGACTATTTATTAGCAATTTCTTTCCATTTCAGCTGGTTCAAAGAGACCAGTGTGCTTCAAGATTATCATTTACACAGAGGATGAAGATGGCTACAAAAAGTAAGTACAGCCATAGTAGCTCACGAAGTAGTGACCGAGGAGGAGTCTCGAGTGGTAATTGATACAAAATCTAAACCTTAGGTTTGTAAGCATGCAGGAGACATTAAAATTAATTGTACTTGAGTGTAAACTGTTGAAAAGCTAAATCTCTTCAGGGAAGGATTTGTGCAAGTGTGGTATTCTTTGGGGAAACATGCAAATCTGCATTGCAATAGCCTGTTTCCTGAGGTTTCCTTAGGGATCACGGAGAATTTATAGGAAGGCTATATATTTTTTTGTAGTTACACCATCTTTACCAGCTGCACGGAATTCCTTCTTGAATTACTATGTTCCATAAAAGCAATTACAGCAAATTCTGGGATTCTTCTTTTCATTTCCTTTAGTAGCTCTCTAAAGACAACTTTTCTTTAACAAGTAACCAGAGCACGTGCATGCAGTGACAGGGAATGCTGTGAATGAGCCTGCGTGTTTATCCTTCTTTACACTGAGGATATTTGGAAAATGCTTTTATGTTCATGCATGGCGTATGCTACTCAATTGCAAAAATGTATGTAATTTTGTAAGAATTATGAAAAAGGGCATAGAAAGATTTACTTATTTTACATGTGTTGGGTGGAAGGCACAAAGGGAAATGCTGGAAGTCTTCAGCACAAGCACTCTTTGAGGAGGGACTGGATACCATAAGGCCATGCAGACCAGAGATTTAATTTCTACTCCTGTCTTTTCTAGTGTTGCCACTTGGGAATGCGGTACTCTTATCAATATGAAAAAAAAAAAAAAGGTCCTTTCTTTCAAAGCAACAGCACAATAAAAGAAAGCAAAACCTGACCTCATTTGTTGGTAGCAGTGTTGAGATGAACTGCAGCTCTGACCTATTTCTCCAGAGTTACAATTATCTGCTGTAATGGTACCATTTTGCTTTTTAAATCCCGGATTACTGTACTCTGAGATTTAGAGAAGTTACTCTCTCTCTGGTTACAGACCTTCTTATTTCAGGGGCAAGTCAGCATGAAGAATGAATGAATGCATGTGAATGAGCAAAGACAAGGCATGGGATCAAGTCATCATAATGAATTTGTAACTTTTATTTGAATGTATGTATATATATATTTATAATTTATCTACGTAATTTTGTTTAGATACACTCTCATATAGAGACAGATAGATAGATATAAAATGTACTTCTATATCCATATGTGTCCTCACACAGAATGATCTAAACTGAGGCCATGTGGTGAGGGATTTGGGTTTTGTTCATTTGTTTGGCAGGCTGCGCTTTGCTAAGATACTATCAGCCTCTCTGTGCAACACGGGAACAATAAATATAAAAGACTTGAAGAAATCAAGTTCTTACGTATTCAGAACCAAACCCCTTGGTGATAGAAGTTGACATTGCTGCCTTTAAGTCAATTTAATACTTGCTTAAATCAATGGAAGGAAAGTGAATTATATTACATGAGGATCTGGTATTTATAACCCAATTTATTTTTTTTATTAATAGTGTATCCTACCTTACAAAACAAACTTTTTGTCCCCTGAGTTTCATATTTGCCTATGTTACCAAAATGAATAGAAAATATGTTCTTATTTTTTCCTCAAGGCAAATTTCCTTAGTAAATTTTCAATCTTCAGAACATATCATTCATCATTCTTTGTTTTACCACTCAGGATACTGTTAGCAGCATTCACAGCAACTCTGTGCTGGTAACAAACATTGAGTCCTGCCAAACCCACTCACGCAGAAATCATGAATTGGGTTCTCACAAGCATAGGATTAGCTCTTAAAACTGAGTTTTCAGGGAAAAAAGGAAAAAAGAAAAAAAATGAACCCCCCAAAACCAACTCGTATCTTTTCATTTACCTTCTGCTTTCCAGCACATTTTAAGCTTTGGCCCAACCCGTAACACTGTTAAAACACGACACCACGACTCTTACTCAGTCGTATGCCAACGGCTGTAAACATAGCTCTCCACTTTCAACAAGAACAGTACCTTGTCCATTCGGGCCATTCGTTTCACGTAAGTTGGATCTATTTTATTCAATCCTCTTCTTTTTGTCTGCCTTCAGTTTAATGGAAAATCATTCCCTTGTTGGGTCACAGATCTGCTCTGTACATGTGATAAATTTAATGGTTGTTCAGAGCTTGGTTTTGCCCTGTTGTCTTTCATCCTTGACAGCAAGATGCTACGAGCACCATCCGCAGAACACATGAATTTTGGAGAGACAAAGACTTTCAGTGGTCGCAGAAGGCTGAGTTCAAGCAAGGATAAGAAAGCAAACTATAACTTGAATTCTTCTTCATGAGGGGCCTCATTTGTTTTTTGATTCCTGTGTGAAGTCATTAAGTTTTGCTGCGAGGGGAATGGTACTGGATGCATTTATGGCTCCATCCCCGGAGGGCTGACACTCAAGCTAAGCATCTGCTAGCATCAGCTAAATATGCAGGGGAGGCTACAAGTATTTGGAGGAGCATTCAGATAAGCTTTGGCTGAGGCAGCTGAGGAAGAAGAAAAATTGCTGCTGTTATTTAAATTACTTAAAAAAATTTTACATCTGTTCCTGTCCTTTTCCATCAAGGTAGCAATGAAGGGATTCACATTCCACTAATGGAAAGTTTTGGAACAGAAGTGGACAGAAGATATTGCCATGGTTTGCTCAAAAATGAGACAGAACATTTTCATTACTCCTGAGGGACATTTATTGAGAACATGCAAAAGGTGGGTGTATTTGACGTGACAAGAGAGTTTCACTATAAAAATGAGAATGTACACAAAAAATCTCCAACACTAACTATAAGAATAAAACAAACATTTTCCTTGTTCTCTGAACAAAACTACTCAGAAAATACATCAGAAAAGGCAGATGAATAATCTAGTCAGTCTTGGTTCTCTTCTCTCCAGGGAATTTCATGTACTCTTTTATCATTTTCTTCTTTTTGTCTATATACAATTTTATTTTTGTCATAGCAAAATATATGAATAGATACATGAAGATGTATTTTACTATATAATCAATTACATAGTTATTATGGTTCCTATCATAATCAGTTACTTTCCTTCCCAGTAAAATACATAGTTACTTTCAAGGTCAAGTCAATTTATAAATGTCCAATATCTAACAATTACTGAATCTATATTCAAGTGTAATTCCTAATAACATCAACAGAGATTTTGATAAAGACTTAAAATTGTGAAGTTTGTTACAAAGATTTCATGATGGATAACAATTTCAATTAGAAGAATCACACATTTAACCTTATTATCTAGTTGGACCAAGTCTTATCAGAAATGTTCAGAGAATAAAACAGAGTGTATTGTCAGTCACTCTGCAGATGCTGTTGACTCCAGCTGAACACAGCGTATTACTCCTTGCACGTGGTCAGGATAACGCAAACATATCCAAACAAAGGTTATAGCAACAGGAAACATCTCTTTACATTTCAGTCCTTCGGAAGCATCACCCCTGTCCGAAGTAAGCAGGGCTTATTCTGAGCTAAATTTCACCCATGATTTCATGTCTGCCACAAACTGTACGTTTCAAGTATATTATCTTTGGGATACCACCAGCAATATAATAACCTAATACAGACAGACAGGCAAAAATACAGGTATCCATTTGTATAGATGTAATATAAGTACTAATTATCTCTTACATGACACTGTTTAATATTAGGTAATGTTTCTAGACTATACATAAAATTCTGGATTATAAAGTGTATCCCATAGTTATTTCTTTCAGCTGTTTATCTCATCTTCTTAGAACACAACACTGCTACAAGGAAATTGTAGCAACAGCAATTTCTTGCTAAGAAAAAAATAAATACATTTTTTACAATGTAGCTTAATTTGGTTTTCATGATTAAAAAGTTACAGTAACTTACCAATTGTATTTTGATCACTATGTCTTAAAGACAAAAGCAGATGAACTTCATAAAGAGTAAAACGTTTGTCAGTTTTGAACTGGATTTCAGAGCTTGAAATTTTGACCAAAATAGGGGAAAAAATTTCATTTAACATTTAAAACCTGACCAGTTCTGTAGTCAAATGCTGATTAAAAACAAGCATGTTTAAAATCTGAAGCGTGTGTCCAGCTTTCCCCTCTTCTCACGTTTTCCCTGCTGGCTCAAATGGTAGATTTGGAAGAGGAGGAAATAAAATTTCTCTTTGCCATCTGTTATCTGACATTTGAAAAAAGTCATTGTTTGACCAGTAATGAGACAGTTAGCAGCATTTGGGCTATAAATCATTAGCCTCAACTTTGCAAAGCTGGTACATTTTTAAAGGCAAAACAGATAAAGTTCTA
>KZ505707.1:357203-368417 GCA_002844005.1 Limosa lapponica baueri | reverse complement strand
ACTGCAGTAGAATGTGATTTCAACAAATGTAAACAGCATGTGGGTAAGAAACCTGTGCATAATTTCTGTTGCTGTTTCTGCATTGTGTCATTTGCTCATAAGAGATGATTAACATGCCTCAAAATTGTTGAAGAGTACTGGCTCTGAAGGTTATACTTTGAAGACTGTGACGGTCCTCTCTATAGCCACACTTTCCACACATGTAAGGCCAGATAAACATGTCTTGGTGTTCCTAGTTGCTCTACTATGGGGGTACAAACATACCATCTTGAATTATTAGATCAGCAGATCACTAATGGTCAGCACCTTATGAAGAGACTTCCACAATGAAGAAACATTTGCATTACACAGCCCACAGGAGTTTCCACACGTGTTAAGAGTGAAGTGGGCACCCTGAACATAAGAAGTGACTGTGTCTTTCTGTTATAGAACATGAGATTCAGCCTTTACACTCACGAGTGAAAATGGAATATGTTTCTTCTTCAAATGTCCAAAGCGAATGGTGTGGGAGGGAGGAACAAACAGATCTTTGCCCTTTGGGCTGTGTTAAGGCAGCACCAGGGCTGTGCAAGTGGGGTCCGTTCTTCATGACAGTCACCTCATTCTCCTTGTTTGATAAAACACTCTGAAAAGGATTAGTTTTAGCTGTTTGGCTGTGGGCAGAGAAAACGTAGTGGTAAGCTGTGTAAAGTCATAAACTGTGCGAAGAGGAGCTGTGCTTTGCTTAATCACAATATCTTAACTCTCTCTTGCTCTAAAAGAATAATTTTCTGCAGCATTTTTTTTTAAAACTTTCTACCTTGGCTGTGGCACTCCTCTCTCCTTTGTTACTACAGTTTTTATTTGCTTGCTCATGAGGGAAAGCAATAGGTAAGAAAAGCCCAATTGAGGCAAGATTAATGCAGTTCCACTGAGAATAAGGAAAAGATTTATTCTCTCCCTCCCTTCCACAGATGTCTTGTTAGGGATTCAGCCTCGCCTAACATGTACCTTTATTCATTTACTTCCTTCTCGTCCTCTGGGAGAGGCCTATCTCATGTAATTTATTGACTTGGCTGCCTTGTTTGTATGCATGTTAATAGTAGGATGTATTGAACTCTCACATATTAGCCTCATTCTCGGATGCAAGTGAGGGGGGTTTATCTATGTTGAAAAATATGTACGTTTGGCTTGCCTCAACTGGGAGTTACCGTAAAGAAAATGTTGAAATTGGAGCCTCTGAGCTGGCAAGAAGCGTAAAGGTTTGAAAGAGTGGGATCCAGCAGAGTTGCTGAAATAAAGCACCGAGTTCAGAAGAAGCAGGCAGCTCCGTGATCCTGCTCTGTGATTTCCTTTCTCTTCGCAGACTCTCACCTTGGGCTGACAACTTCAGCTAATGCTGACAAACATTAGCAAGTGATGGAGGAAGGAAATATTTATTTTAAATAACTGTTTGATGAAAGGCTGTGAGAGGAGACAAGGAGAACATAAGAGTTCAATTTAATTTATATATAATTGACTCGGGCAAGAGGAAGGAGCTTGGACCAAGCACTGCGTGCATTGCTTTCTTGCTAACCTTGTACTTGAGACTGGTTTATCAGAAGATCCTTGACAATGCTCTCTGGAAAGGACAGCTTTGAAGGTCACCCCATGGCATCACTGTAAATTTTATTCTGTCCAAGGGGCAGAGCCTTACATCAACCCAGAATGGGAGTGTCTTTACTCATTGTCAGATTCAGAAACCTGCCATTGACAGTAATAAGCTCGAAACAAGCACTGGGCCGTTTTACCAGACAGCTGTATTTACTGAAATTGTCTGTATTTTTCTATATTCAAAATGAAATTTTCATTTTTACTTCTCAGAAGAAGGCGGCTGCTGTTCTTTCTAATATGCAACCTACCCTTGATATTTCACGACTTCTCATCTTGCTGAATATATAACTCCCAGGAACAAAGTGCTTTTGGAGCAGTGTGAGTGATATTCCTGTTACTGCTTCCCAAACTGGTCTGAAACTGCCATGGACAGCGTAGGGACCAAGAGCACATTTTAAAAGCTTTCAGTGTTTCAGCTCTGCTTGCTACATACATATTTTTGTGCCTTTTGCTTCCTTTTCTTTAAAGTTCAAGTTTTCACTAATATTCACTGCTATCACTGTCTCCTGGTTTTGGGTTAGCTCATGCATGGGAACAAAGGGTATGCTGTTTAAAGAAGAAGCCTGACTTCCACAGAAATTAAAGTAGCAATATTTATCTTGCTTTATTGTGACTTTCATTTCTTTCAAAGCCAGGCTATTTTTTAACCTGCAGTTTTCTTTCTTCAGCCCAAGCCTGTGGTTTTGGGGGCATCAACTAGAAGGTTTTTTTTATTAAGTTCTCAATTGTCTGCCACTATTCTTCACTTTTATTTTTTTCTCACATTGCATTTTGCATAAAATGGTTTGGCTTTTGGCTTTTAAAACTGTCTCTTAAGCACCAACTGAAATATACCATTATTCAGTGTTGGAAATGGCTTTTTGAATTTGGGGGACTCTTATATAATTTGTAGAAATCCTAAGGCTGTTTCAATAGTAGAGACTGCCATCAAACTATCCTACTCTCAGTGCTCCAGGAAGTTCTTGTAGCAGAAACTAATGATGAATTCCTCTCTGTGCTTCAGTTTGTAGGGCTTCGTTCAAGATTGTAAGTGTCCAGTTTGTTGTCATCTCAGGACATGATTGCCTACCTTTTTTATAGAGTACTGGTCTCACTTCCCTTTTACCTGCTTGATTCTGGCTCCAACCAGTGATTTAACAGATTTCTAATAGATTCCTTTAAATATTTTTTTCTTCCATGTTCTTCTGAGCTATCTGAAATTTTATTATGAGGCCATGAATGCCAATGGGTACTATACAGATTTGCCTGTTAGCTCCGGAAACGTTAGCTTCTATACACTGACCACACGTCCTTGTTCAAGGAAGACCATTCATACTCCTGCTGGTTTATTTTTTACTTCAGATAAAATTATTCTCAAATAATTGTAATTGTAAGACACACTAAACTCTCTCAGGTTGGGATGCTCAGCAGACCATGGCTGCACATTATCAGTCTCTGTGCTCCAATCCCCCAAGTCAGCCTTCTGAGATATTTTCTGCACAGCCTAAAACCAAGTCAAGAAGGCAAACTTGCCATGTGCATCTCTTCACTCCCTTCAAAACTCCTATTAGTCAGTCTGTTTGCTAAGGACTAATTTTCTATCATTTGTTTGATTCCCTATGTGAGCACACTGATCACATTTAATACCTTTTGGGGAAAGCAAATGAGATGGTAATTTGGGAGTTATTTCTGAACAATGATGTTCATTTTAAATAAGAAAAATCTGCTGCTGTAAGGAATTAGTGATTGTTTTCAGCTCATGAATAATCAGCAGTATTTGAAAATGATTTCCACTGATCCATCTCCAAATAAAAAAGTGACATTTCCCCTTTCAATCTGAGATCAATGCAGAGAATTTATCTTAATCTTTCCTAAACCATCCAACCTCCAAAACTAATAGTCTCAATCAGGCAGTTGGCAGGTCACAAATACCAGCCCTGGGGGGGGGGTTGTCATGACTCTGAGTAAGCAATTTTATTGCTCGACAGATCACCAAGGGACGTTTTAACCTTAACAATTATTTTTTCTCAAGGTCAATGACATCATGAAAGGAACCAGAAACGTATTTCTTTGGACAATTATAAGCAGAGATTGTTCTTGACCTTGATATTTATAGGGTCCAACCATGAAGAGGCTTGCAGCAAGAGGTTATGTGGGTCTCCAGAGCAACCTTGCCAAAAGTTCGGAAAAGTTCCAAAATAGCAATAAGCCATGATTTTATTGTGCATGGCTGATTATTTTTCCTGAAAGAAAATCTCACATGTTTGGCAGGTACCTTTGCAACAAAGAGATAGCAAGGGTTGTAAATCCCTGAACAGCTATTATTGTACAATCAAACTTTGTAACTCATATATATCTCCCCTGGAAATACAGTAATATGCTGATAAAGTCAGGAAAAAAATGGGATTTGGGGCCATAGTATTTCATTACAAGCTGTACAGCAGAAACTTGAGACTATTTTTAAGAAATTATTAGTTACGAAATATATCAGTATGATATATACCACTGTATATATATGCAATATATATATGGTGAAGTGGTCTACTAGTTCACTAAATGGAAAAAAACCACTATGTAGATGGTATTTTTCTTGAAAAAAATGGGGGACAGAAACACAAGTGTTTCCCACAGAAGCAATTTCTTTCTGTCTATCACTGTTCATGAGTGAAAAGAGAATACAAGTAAGAGGAAAAACTTTGATGAATCAAAAATGTGGTCTACTCTACTCTACTCTACTCTACTCATGCCACAGTCCAAACTCACTTTTCTTTCATGGGGAGAGGGGAGTCTCCCCTTTTGGACTAAATCCCCTTTGAATCTTGGCTGTCTCTAGTTGGATGTCTGAATATCTAATTTCCTTCATCACTTGGAAACAAATATTTGAAGAGAGGTTTGGCTTTATCTTATTCAGGTTATGGTTAGATGGGATTTGTGGTGCTAGAATTTATCAGAATAGATATAGATATAAATATGTTTTTATATTTTAAACACAAATAGAGAAGGTCTGGTGAGGTGTTCCCCCCAAATAATAACTATAATGAGATTTAGACAGGTAATTATAAGTAATACATAGAATTTGGCTTTAGCATATTTGAGAAAGAGAAAATCAAATGTGAACAGCTGCCAGGGGAAGATTCGAGGATGACAGGGAAAAGGAAAACCTATCTGCTGATCAGAGACTAAAAAGAAAGACTGAAAGAGGATGCAATTCGACTCTCAACCCAGAATTGGTATTAACGGCATTTGGGGAAAAGCTTAATGGAAATTAAAGGACAACATCGGAACAGAACAAAGGGCTCCAAGCTGAAAATGGGTATGTATAGGCTGGACATTAAGCAAAGTTTTCTAACCATTAATGTTGTATTGGCATGGAGCAGAATTTTAATCTGATTAGCAGAGGAAGATGAGAGGTGAAGCCTGGCCATATTATAAAAGGCTAAAATGGCCCAGCAGCATCCTTCTAGTCCTGTATATTTAACTCCTGTGTGTGGTGTGCCTAGAACAGAGAGAAGGCCTGTAGGCAGGCTTATCTGCAAAGGAATCAGATCAGAAAAATTGGGAAGACCCAAGTAGCTCATAAATTTTTTGCTGAGATTTCCTCTTGCCTCAAATGTTGTCATCCACATTGTGATTTCATAGATTCAATCTATTCTGTTCATTTTTATGAATCTGATCAAAAAGAAACAAAATAGCAAATGCTGAGTTAAGCAAGCATATTTCTAAGTTAATTAAAGATGGGACAGTGAGCAAACACAGACTGTTGTTGATGGCATGAAATAGAACCACTTTTGTTCTACATGCTTTGCTCTCATCAGCCTGTTTCCCATTTTCCCTCTCAGAGGCCATTAATTTGGTAGCATTATAACTCATCTGGTGTATTTGTGCATTTTAGGTGGCAAGCAATCTCTTTGTTTAAGGCCACAATAGATTATCATAATGAATTTATTCATGCTTTTTCAGTGTAAAATTTGTCAGAGATAATCCTTCTTTTTTTTCCAAAAAATATATTTGAAAAATTCTATCAAGAATACTTGAGCGATTCTTTAACGAGAAAGCTTATCTGAATATAAAACTCATAAGCTGAAAATAGTGCTTTATACAAATATGTAATGACCTTACAAACATGGTGTTTCTTCAATTATTTCCTATTTTTTACCAAGAAAGACTAAACCTGTTCCTGGCTCAATAGGAAATAGAGCCCAGGGTTTTTACACTGTTTTTTTTAAATAATTTTCTTTTTAACTTTTTTTTTTTTATTTTATTTTTAACTAAAAATGTTGGCCACAAGCTTAACATGTCAATCATCTCTTGGCTTTGGATCTGTTGCAGGGGCTATCTGTTTCCTATGTAATTATCCTTGCAGATTGTATACCTTCAAATATCATCTGGATTATATTCTCTGATCCAGGATTTCCTACGGGAGCCCATTCATTCCCTACCACTGCCTTTCTAAATGAGCTCTTTCAGTTTTAATGATGACCAGGTAGTTTTCACGCTCTCAGCAGATAACCTTTCCAGAAGGCTTGGCTGGAAAGCTGGCAATTAATCACAGGCAGGACTGAACTCAGGCTCCCCTAAAAAGCCAGCTTCTGTGAGATAAACTCATTACCTGCTGGCAACTTTTAAATTCTCTGGTCACAGCTGTTAAAGCCGGAAGAGATCATTAGATCACCGTCCCTGACACCTCCATAAAACAGACCATTATGTTTCGGGCAGTCACCTCTGAACTACGTCTGGCAACTTGGATATGATGAAAATACCTTTGAGAAGAGCAGCCGGTGTTGTCTGAGGAGCACCGAAAGATAAAACATTGGGAACTTGAGCAGTTTGCCTCCTGTTTAATCATTAGGAAAACTGGGAGCTACTTCTACCTTGAATCTCCCAGGTACGTGTTATTCCATTCACTAGCCTATGGTAACCTAAATTTTTGACTTGATCAAATATTTCAACTGACAAGCAGTATCTATAATGCCCATAACTTCAACTGTGGCATTTGCTTATAAATAATTTGCATAAAAGCATATACTTTCCTTCTACAAAGACACATGAGATAATTCCCTTGCAAGTAGTTCACTTAGTAAATGTATTCATCCACCTTAAAAAAAGTCTGAAAGGCAAAGAAAATGTGCTGTACTGGGAAAAATTTTAAAGGCTGATACTCAACCCTACCTGTTAAGGACAACAGACTATGAGAAAGTGTCTAAGTCTTAACCAGAGCCCTCTCTCCTTATTATTATCAGCAGGTGTCTTTTTCACACCAGAAACTTGTAATGTTTCTGTGAGCTTCCCAAAATGTGCATAATTGGTAAAGCCAGCACCATTACTGATAGCTGGTGGGTTTAATCCTTTTTTATTGCTTTGAGAAGAAATGAGTAAACCTTGAAAATGACTGGGGGGGGGCAGAGAACTGCATAGAACTATTTTGCTTTAATAACCTAGAAAATATCTTTTCCTCAAATCAGAGGTTTCAAGGTCAAATAGATGTCTTATTATTTTTCAGCTGAGATTGGGAAGGTGATAAACGAGACAACTAAAGTCCCATCTCCACATCCTGAAGTAAAGAAGTAACCTTATATCATGGATAAACTTACTCTTTTACAGATGATGGATGAGTTTATTCATAAACTATTGTTGTTCATGCTTCCAGAGATGTTAAATTATAAATGCAGATGAGGGTTGTACTCTAATACTCAGGAAGCAGCATTTCTAAATACTTTGGCAGGGCTGTTGGACTGAACACAAAGCTTTTATCTCTCCGAACCTCTTGGGGCATATTAATTCTCCACTTGTAGGTTTGTCTGCTGAAAAGCAGCTTCAATGGTTTGGTTGGTTTTTTTTTAATTGTGTCTGAAATACTATTGGTGCTGTATACAAAGCAGATAAAGCCAGCATTAAGACACCTGAAAGCTTATGTGATGCCTCTTTCATTTGCAAGATACCCAGCTGACCTGCTGCTGCTCAGACCAGTGATGGTTGAGGCTGAGGAGCAGCTCAGCACATGCAGTTCCCACTAATGAGCCCACTAATGGTGGCTGGCAAGCAAGCCCACCATGGAATAAGAAACAAGTTTGTCTAGGAGGCTAAACCAGATAATTCTGTCCATATACATGATGGCTGCTGTGGGCTACTAGTGTGTTTTACCAAATTGGTGGCTGTGACACCGGCTAAAGTCACCTTCGCATCAATAGTTGAGTAAACTATCGAATGAACTATTTGTGAGTACTGTCTAGGGTACTGTGTCCAGTTCTGGGCTCCCCAGTTCAAGAAAGACAGGAAACTACTGGAAAGAGTCCAGCAGAGGAGTGCAAAGATGATCAAGGGACCGGAGCATCTCTCTGATGAGGAAGGGCTGAAAGACCTGGGTCTCTTTATCCTGGAGAAGAGAAGACTTCTCAGAAGACTGAGAGGGGACCTCATCAATGCTTATCAGTATCTAAAGGGTAGGTGTCAAGAGGATGGGGCCAAACTCTCTTCAGTGGTGCCCACTGACAAGACAAGAGGCAACGGGGCACAAACAGGAACACAGGAAATTCCATCTCAACGTGAGGAAAAAATTCTTTACTTTGAGGGTGCTGGAGCAGTGGATCAGGCTTCCCAGAGTGGTTGTGGAGTCCCCTTCTCTGGAGATTTTCCAAACCTGCCTGGATGCGTTCCTGTCCAACCTGCTCTAGGTGAACCTGCTTTGGTAGGGCAGTTGGATGAGATGATCTCTGAATGGCCCTTCCAACCCTGACCATTCTGTGATTTCGTGAGTACTTTGAATGGTTTTCTTTAAAGAGACATCTTCTAAGACACAGTATAGCTCTCTGCAAATGGGGAAATTTTACATTACCCTTTACTTTCTTCCCATCCTCTCTTGACTATTTATAATATATAATATTTACTATTATAAAAGTCAGTATGCATGTTGTTTGGGGATGGCACTGGATTAAGCTCTGTGCTCCGATGCCTGCGTGGCTTTTTCTTCTGCCACCATGAGAGAGAAAATAGGGGGCTGGATGCTTTGACGTAGCAGGGCATTTCTTATGCTCTTATGCGGGTTTGAGCCTACAAATCCTTACTTATAAAGCAATCTTCTCTCATATAAGTAGCTTTGAGCACTCAGACAATGTGTGATTCTTTATCTGAGCATCAGATCCACATTTTCTATAAAACAAAATGGGTCACAGTCATTTTTCTGTAAGCCTTTCACTCGACAATTCTACACCAAAGGTGAATCCGGCTCACTGGGTTTAAGTGGGAAGCCTGCTTTTCTATGCCAAGTACTTTGCTGGTCATTTTTAAAGCTTATCATACCCAGGTATTCTACACAAAAATGACACTTTTTTTTTTTTTCAGCAAAATGGGAGAAGAGCAGCCTAATTTGATGCAATTGCTGCAATGCATCTTTTGAAACTCAGACGGGATTCAGAGTTGTTCAGACTGTTCCAGTTCTGAATGGCTTACTGAGTTTTGAAAATCTATTATTCAAATCTTCCTTTGCTTTTAATTTAGTTTTCTCCCCCTTTTGACATGAAATTTGTCAAAATCAAGGCAATATCTTCTAAAGTCTTCTCAGAAAGAAACCTTGACCGGTATTTTCTATCTAGTTCTGAAGTCAGAAGACAGAAATATGAACAGTGGGCAAGCAGTCAGGCACTGGAGTAGCATTTAGTTCTGTTCTTGTGAGCAGGCAAAGAAGGAATTTTGTGCCACAAGTTGTACCTTCCATGTGAAAGTACAAGAAGTGCTGTAATCTCATCTAATGCCTAAGCATTTTTTCTCCACTTTCTCACCATCAACCCATAACTTGCTTCCTGCAGAGTCAGCCATAAACGCGAAAGGTGAAAAGACCATACTCACCATCAGCGTATGCAAGTCACTTGGGACTCTTGTGGCTTTTACAGGTATATAAATATGTAAGAAAGGGCCAGATAATATCATGAATCTCATTGAAATGGATGATTGATATGTGAACGTGAGAAATTAATACATTGCTGTGATAGCAAGAAAAAATACAAGAAAAATGTTTATTATTATACCTGTGCAGAACACTAGAGATTTTGTAGGGACATATTTCACATTTCATATTTTCATATTTCAGTTTTACATTTTATATTGATTATTAACTTTAAATAGTTTACAGTAAGAGAGTGGAAACAAATACCATGGATAGGAGGAAGAAATGAAATGACAGACTGAAGGAAAAACATTATTAGTGATTTACACTTTATGGTTCAATATGCCCATGAAAGAATGTGCATGTTCTTTTTGTGTTTTAACTAAGTCATGTAGGTGACTCTGGAAATCTCTCTCTCTTTTTTTATTTTTTTTTCTTTTCCCCAAGGAGGACATAAATCTGTAAGTCAAGTAAAGAGGGTCTGAAGAACAACTACATCAACAAGGAAGCAACGCAGAAACAGAAACCTGAATCAATATTCTGTCAAGCCCATTAATTATGCAACTCATTTTTTACTGCTGTAAGTAGATGCTTAATTCTGAAGCAACTTGAACCTAGGGAAAAGGAATGGAAGAGCCTGTTATATCCCCATAGACAGCAGCTGATGGGGAGCATGATATAGTGAAGAGATGGAGAGCACAAGGGATGCAAAACCTTCAACAGTCTGAAGTTCAGAAGCAGTGGAGATACTCAAGGAGAGCAGAATAGGGACCTCAGGAGAAGAAATTATTTTAGAAGCATGTATATATCTGAATTTGACCCACCTTTACATCAGATGAGAGATCTGATAAAAAGGAAATTTCTGTGAAGAGCGGAAAATTGTCCTAAGGCCATGGAAAAATCTCTTCACAAATTCGTTCCTTCCATGTTGGAATTCAGGAACAGAGGAATGTAAGATCAAACTAGCTCACATGCTGCAACTTTTAAAGTAGCTTTTTTTTATAAAAAGAAATCATATCTGATCTCTCCTTTGGAAAAAAAAAAAAGTCTTGTACAAAAAGTTACAAAAAGTTCTGGATCAGTTTGTGTGGTCACCAGCTCCAATGGCTTAATACAATCAAAACTGCTGTCGAGTTTCTTCAAAAGAGAGTTCAGATGCCTCTTCTGTATGTGTCTGCGCTCGAGCGGCCGCAGCATGACAAACATCCAACCAGCAATAGCCGACATTATGAAACAGCTGAAATGGAGGACAATGACAACCAACTTTGGGGTGGAACTCCAGCTGAACCACAGTAACACATCACCATCGCTGGAGAATTAATTACATCAGTCGATGTAAACATGAAACATAATACTGAATTATCGATACTATTCCAAAGAAAAAGACTTCAAGGAGTTCCTGGCTTCAGACTGCCTTGGTCTGAGCTCTGTCTCTGGTAGCCTTCTTTATGAGATGCACATAAGATATATACGTACATACAAAGGGATCTCATCAATGCTTATCAATATCTAAAGGGCAGATGTCAAGAGGATGGGGCCAGGCTCTTTTCAGTGGTGCCCAGCAACAGGACAAGGGGCAGTGGACACAAACTGGAACATAGAAAATTCTTCAACATGAGGAAAAACTGCTTTACTTTGACGGTAACAGAGCACTGGGACAGGCTGCCCAGAGAGACTGTGGAATCTCCTTCCTGCTCTGGGTGAACCTGCTCTGGCAGGGGGGT
>KZ505707.1:343858-356373 GCA_002844005.1 Limosa lapponica baueri | reverse complement strand
GAGAAACAAATGGGGATGACATTTTGTTCCCTGCCATACAGAGAGAAAATTGAACTCCATTAGGAGAAAAGCTTTTCTCTGGGGTGGCCCTTTGCAGTGTCTCTATTCTTCGTTATTCTGAAGGCTGGGCATCACTAATGCAATGTACAGCATGGGGAACTTCTCCTCCTGATGAAATCCAACCTCTAGTTGTGAAGTTATTTTCATTTTGATACATCAAATGCAGCAGCATACAGAGCCTATATGAAGGATCCCTCCAGAGGTTTGTAGTTATACGTATATAATAATCTTTAAAGAGATGAAAATTCTTAGTCAGCACTGCACAGCTCTTAATGCCTCTTGGTTTAATCTTTGACCATGAAATTACCTCTCAACATGCATGGTGCCAGCAATTGTTGTTTGACCAGTGTTATCTATAACCTTTGGTTGCCGAGGTAAATCAAGGCTGTCACTCCAGAACTGCTTCCTTAATGAAGGAGCGCGGGATTCTCACACAAGGAACTCAGTGACCACTTCAGCTGTCTATGTACGAACACACATCCTCGTGTTTGTGCAGAGAAAGGCATGAAGTTGCTTCCAAATGAGTCACCTCTTAAATGTCAGGAAGCTGCGCGAGCAGTAGCAGCAGTGTAGGAGGAAAGCCGGGTGCGGTGGCAGCATCATGACCTGCACATAAAGGAATTTAGCCCCTGAAACAGAGTGGGTATATCCTGTCCTGCACAAGCCAGACACAGCCTACGTATACACAGCTATAGGCCCACCATCGCTTGGATTACCTCTGTCATCTGCAACAGTTTTGCAACTAGAAGGATTTTTTTTTTTATTGCTTTCTATCTGGCAACAGATACTATCCTCAGCCGTGCTGACTCCGTGTTATTTTCCGTTCCTTGTCATTTTACATTGTCTAGGTGATGATAAAAACCCTGATTTATTCAGCACAGTATGTTAGGAAGGGTTTATATCAATAACGGAAAACTACTTCAGTTCCTTCATTGTTAAAGCACCCAGAGGAAGCAGCCAAAGGGCTTGCAGAGATTTGATGCATGATGTCCCAGCACCACAGTAATTACAGCAAGCATGCCTAGGAAGCTGTGATAACTTTGGATTCAGCAACTGTTGAAAGGAACAAGACGTTATAGAAACCAAGCAGAAATTTGGGTGGTCCAGATGTCTTCCACATGTATCCAGTTAATTATCAAGAACTAGACTCTTATCCATTATATTTCTGCATGTACATATATATCAGTATGCATTAGTATATATATATATAGGTATATTTCCAGAATACTGACTTCCTTAGAATATTTTGGAATTGCAATGTGACAAATAATACCAGAATCTTCTCCTAAAATAAATTATTGGCATGCTTTCCTACTCCTACATATCAGATTAAATGAGTTTTCTCTTAAATGCATCTTTTCACTAGTAGTACAGTTTGTATTGCTACTGTTCTTCTGTAATCTCACTCGCATGAGAAGGAAGAGGGATATAGCAGCTCCTCTAAGGAGTAACACCATTTCATATTTCTGTTGTGGTACTACCAAAAGGTTCCAATAGGATACAAACTTACTTTGTCACCCATTTTACTGCAGGACAGAGTTCATCAGCCCTACAGAGTTAATTCACAGTCCTATTATTTTTTAATTCTTGATTATACTGAATTTATACTCATATAAATTTATACTTTTACAGTACTTCAAAAACTTTTAAAATACTTTAAATACTGTCTAAATCTTTAGATGCTATTTACATTTTAAATATCTTAAAAATGTTTGAAAGTTACCTTTAAATGATGTTTAGATATGGGAAAGTTTTCTCTATATCTGATGTCACTTTAATTTCCTCTGTAATAGTGTTTTTTCCACCCTTTGCATTGCCTACCTGCAGTGACAGCACATCTAGCTCTCTGTATATACTGCTGGTCACTGGTTTTCCCAGGGTATGGCAACCCAAGCTTTCTCGTTGGTGAGTGCATATAATGATTGTCTGGCTATTTTCTATTAATATCTATTACCATTTCCTGCTGGGTTTATATACTTCATTTCATCTGTTGGTCATATTTTAATTGATTTGTGGCATTTTATGCTGATGTCCAAAATTCATGAGAGAAGTCAACGGGCCATTAATTTCCAATGACAATTTTGCAGTCAGACTACTTGTTTGCATGGAGAAGTAGTTAGTTTGTTTGTAACATCACTTTGATGCTATTTCAGGAACCCAGCTTGTGTGTTAAAAAAACAAATTGTTCCTAGGCCTTCTGGTATTATCATTCAAAGGAAGAAAGGCTTCCCTAGGTCGTGGCTACAGCGTGACTAAGGCTGGGACAGAAAAGCCTTCCAGGGTGATTAAGCTATTTAGGTGCTCTTTTCTCCTTTGTGGTACTCAGCCACAGAAGGTGGAATCACAGAGGAAAAATATGAGCTGAAGGAAAGATGGTTTTCCAGTGGAGAAACTGAAAAGCTACTTCTCTGCAGGGTATCATCCAGGAAATTTTATTTTTTGTTTTCCTCTGGATTTTACCAGGTCTTTTTATATTTTTTAATAAATGGAAAGACTGTCCTGAAATTCTTAATCAGAAAGATTATCTAGATAGATTTCTGGATGGGGAAGCAGCTTACCTGTAGCTTGTGTCAACTTGAGGAGACAGTATGGAATATTCACATATCATAAGTAAGGGTAAAAACTAGACTGTACATGAGTAATTCCTGCTGATTGTAAACTACCAAGCTCCTGCAGTACAGACTGTGGCTATCATTGCACTTTTGCTACTGTTCTGTGCCAAAAGCCAGTTCTACCAGGTGTGGTAAAGTGTATTCAGGAAAAAAAAAAAAAAGAAGAAGAAAAAAAGTTGATTAACGTGTTAAATCTGTATTTACAGACAAAATAACTAGTAAAGGTATACATAAAGCATAAATGAACACATTGCATATGTCTAATCATTACCTGAGAGATGAATCATGCTATATTTCGTAACAATTAATAGAAAAATATTTACTTAAGCCAAAGCTTAGATACAATTAAGGAGATGAACCTAATTCAGCAAGTTTCTGTGCCCTGTATTGGACATCAATTTTGCTTGAAATAAAAATGATAGCACATTCATCATATTTCACAGTTCCAAGAGAAAAACTAGTGCTCCAAGTGTGAAAAATTCCTTCTGGTTATTTATACAAGTTGTTTGGTGCTAATACATTGAAAGGAAAATAGTGCTGTAGAGCTGATAAAGACGGAGGCTGAGTTAAAGTTCCTTCCTATAGCACAGTATTTCCAAATCTCTGCAGTAACTTTGTTTGCTAGAATCTCCAAAACAAGGGGTGTCCATCCCTCCTGAGCTTGGCAAGCCAAAGCCTCTGAGCTTCTCAGGTACGTATCTGCCCTGACATAGGAGCTGTTGGAGCCAGTTATTTATTATTTGCTCTTTCCAAACAGGCATCTAATAAAGCTGCCTATTGATTCTGATTGCAGTGGAGGCTCCTGTACAGCATTGCTTCCTGGCTAAGGTCACCCTTCCTTCACTCCTTCTGTAAGCCATTCACACGGCTTCTGAATAGCAAAGGTGAGCAGAAAAAAAGATTGAAATTGCCAATGTTGCCTCTCACCTGGAAATGCTCTCATTTGGTCTATGTGAAATGTCTCTCTTCATTTCAAGCACAGGAGTGGTGAAGGGTTTGACTGGAGAAGATACTTGCCCTCAGCTGACCCAGATGCAAGCAAGAAGCAAACACTTTGCACTTTAGTGTATCTCTAGAGAGAATATAGGCAGTAAAGTCTTGGTTAGAAAACTGACAGGATCATCTCTAATTTGCTCAATAAGCAGAGAACAGTAGAGATCATTACAGTAGCCTTTTGTACCATAAAAGCAGGGAGAACAAATATCACGTTACATAGGACTGAAACACGGCGGTCACATTCACAGCTGGGCCCTTATCAAGATCTTTCGCGCTACAACAATAAATGTTCTGTGGAGCTCAAGATAACGCGGTAAAGGAAATGTTGAGAAATGCCAGCACTCTTGCAAATGATTAAAACAACAACAAAAAGAAAGAAAAAGAGGTTTCTTGTATTACTGATTTACATTTTGCAAAGTAACTCCACCTTGAAAAGGAAACTGAAACTTCCCTTATTCAAATAGTTTTGTTCCAGTGAACTGACTTAGACAATTTGCATTTAATTCAAGGAATTGTTTTTACTCAATATTTTTTGGCCAGTAAATAAGAAGATATTTGTTGCTCTGAGTAGCCTGAAGTATGCTGAGTGCAATACGTAAAGATGTACGAAATGGCATTCTGACAAAGTTACATTCATCTACAGGCTAGCTGCTTGGAAGTTGTACTTAACCTTTATTCTTATTTCCTTTCACTTTTCTCTTCCTATTAGCACTCCCTGCTGTCTAGGTCATGAAACCAGTTGCTGCGTTTCTCCTCTACTTCTATTTAAAGCCTCCCTTACAATTGTGTTTTTCTCAAAAGTCAGCCTTCTTCCCAGTCAACACTGTCTCAGCACTAGCCTATGCGCTGGTTCTTTCAAGATCTTCCCCTTTTCTGACCAAATCTCTTCTCCCCTCTTTGGTTCAATCTGTCCAAACTATTGCCATCAAAATACTTCCCTTTTCTCACCACTCTGCAAATGTCCCCCTTCTTCTAAAATCTCAACATCAACTTACTTCCCCTGTAAAATTCAAGCCTGACTCTTTTCTCTGGTCTGATTAATTCCATTACTGCTTGTTTCTGACCTCACCTCCTCTTGGAAAGCCTTTTTGTCTCCAACGTAGGAATGCCTGTGTATGGGAAGCAAGGGACATTGTTAATAATTTCCTTCTTTAGCTTTCTCCATCAACAGGATGCTCTGAATCTAAAACGTATGGTACATGAAATTACTTCAAGTCACCTCCCTCATTTGTTTTAGGAAATGCCTGGAAATATTTACGAAACAATCAGCAAAAAGCATTCAGAAGGAAGATTCAGCATGATTTAAACATTTGCATATGACTTCTACCAAATGAATAGATATGTCTTGAACTTTTATTACATATCCTTGACTTTCGGTCCCTGGTTAGACCAGCCTAGGGTTTGCTGTTCATTGTGATAACAATAATATCTAGCAGGCTTTTGGGCGACTTAGGAATAAGCAAAGTACATCACATTATTCCCATTCCTTTTCACTGCCTCTTCCTGTTCTTATGGGAGCTGTGGTACTGGATTCATAAGACCAGTCATGGTGAGTTTGTAGCATTTTAGAGCTGTCTGCCTTCTCTGATGCCTTCATGGAGCTTGCTTAATGCCCAGGCAGCACAGCAGACCAGCGAATGTAGACTCCCGCGTAGACCTGTGAGCTTCAATATGTCAGATGAGATCATAGTTAATTCATAATCTTGATGACATTGAGGTTGTCATAGCCAGCTTTTCCAGATGCATATATTTCTCTTGAATTTATATGACAAGATAACATTAAAATCAGACTTCTTACCACACCAGAGAAATGCATGTATTTCTCAGAGTCTATCACCACTGAACCAAAAGTAACAAACCCCTGGGAAGTCTGGCAGGAGATATATTTATCCTTTCTGAGTCATCCAGGGCTCAAGGCTGGTGCGAAAACTTCCAGAAACATTTGGAAAGCAACCACAGAAATCAATCAAACAAACAAACCTCTCGAAGAGTGGTAAGAGGATGTTCCAGAAGCACATTGGAGCCAGGACATCCCTTCTCTGTTCCTTCAGCTTCGGCTACACATGCCACCTCCTCCAGCACACCACCTCCGAAATTGCCAGGCTTTTTGCTCACACTTTGGAGGCCTGACACCTCCTGAAACTCCGCGAGCTGGCAATGACCCTAAAGCTGTATCTCACGTAAATGATTGATCTGCTTGTATTTGTCAATACAAGTTTCCCTGAAGTATTTCAACTACTCCTACATGTGAAATGAGCACATCAGACCCATACCCTTGTACAGACAACATCTCATGAGCTATTTTCCAAAAGTTAACTTGAGTTTCTGGGGTCTGATGGGTGAGTTTTGTTGTTTCGCTTCCTTTCCCTTTCCTTTGAAGGAGCTTTGTCAACGTGATGTATCTCCCTGGCATCTTACCTACGGTTGATTCTTCTAGGCGGGAGATCTTTTTCCCTTACTCCTCAAAGGAGAGTGGCAAGGAATTTAATGACAGCTGGGTCTACAAGAGTTTCAGAGAAATTTGCAAGTTACATTTGTATTTGTTACATCTATGTTTAAGACCAGAGCAGTTTTTTGTTAATGTTGGCAACTCTGAACAAAGGAAGTCTTAAAGTTATTAAATGTAAACTATGTTAGTCAGCTGATGGATAGGAAAATCCAGACTTTAATGGCATCTTGGAATCATTCAATTTTAATTCTTGAAATTAACATCAAAGATAAATGTTGCTGTATGGAAAATTTTCATAATTTAATTTCTTTTTTTGTGCTTATCTGTTCCTCACTGTACCATCTAACTGCAACCTGACCAAGCATATGTGGGTGCACAGCCTGATATATAGTTATTGACAGCATTTGGGATATCGGCTCCTGGACACTGTATGTAGCAAACACAGATCAGCAGTTTACAGCCTAGTGAGGACTTACCGAATTTAGCCTGGGGGCTCTTGTAGATCTAGCACCCAGAAGAAAAGCACAGTCTGGAAAAGTCTTTTCCTCTGTAAAATGATTTTTGAGGTTCAGCAGTAATCTTGGCAGACTGTAAGCTAGCCTGTCTGCTTAAGAATATTTACAGCTCAACTTGTCCAAGCTGTTCTCTTTACTGCGTCCACCAGGTGACCTTGTGAAAACAAGGAAAAGAATCCCATTAATTTTAGTAGCTACTGTGATAAGTCCTTATTCAACTCATACGGGAAGGGTGATTTGCCTACAGATAAATATAACTCATGATGAAACCAGTGATAATCCAGCTGGTCAATGGCTCAATTTTCAGAAGGAGAAATATCCCCTTCCCATTTTTAAAAATATATTGTAACTGTGCAGTAGTACTCCTAAATGTTACAGTTTATAATACCGTTACTGAAGCATTCTGGACACTTTCAATTAATTACTGCTCTTTCCTTAGTTAGATCTGAGGATTCCAAATACTATTGCTTAGAGCAGTGGTGTTTGCTGACTTTGTCACTACATTCCTGAATTTGGCATCCCATTGACATGATTTCAGTCATTAAGTGCATGCTCCTGCATGGTTTTCTGTGTTCTGCTCTTCCTCCTCACCTTTCAGTCCTTGCTCCATTGACTAATTCATTCACAGCCTGAAATATTGTTTTTTAAATAATATCTATCATTCAAATCCATGTCATGCAAGTCAGTGACAAAAGGTACAATTCTTGGAGTGTTGCTGACTCTGCTACTTGCTTGTAAGAAAAGCTGTGTAAATAATGTAATATTTTGTTTGCTAGGAATTCATAAAAAATTAGTCAGCTTAAAATTAAAGCACATTAAAAAGAAACCACTCTTTTTTCAAAACCATTAAAGGAAGATTCTTAATTAAAAATACCTTCAAATAAAAGAGAAGAAAAATGTATTAGTTAAAATTCTGAGATGAAATTTGTATCTTATTGGAGCATTTCTGTTTCCTTTCCCATGCAAAGAAATTAAAACCTCTCAGTTTTTCTAAGCCTGTATTTTCATCCCTGCCACACACACACACACAGATTTTAAAGAAAAAGACATTAATTTTTTACCTAGTTATCCCTGTAGTGCTTCTAGAGGTAGGAGTTAAATGGCTAGCAATGCCTCCTAGTCTGTCAGGAGTAATGCTTTTTTAGGCCAGAGACAAGTCTTGGTCTCTTGCATACCGAGAGCGTGACAAAATCACTGAGCTATCAAATCAGTTATTCTGCCAACATCTTTCTGGTTCACTGAAAAGTTAATTAATCCTTCGTAAGAGTGCTCCAGCAGGAGAATAAGAGCAAGCACACACACTGCCATAGTCAGGTAGTAAGGTGCTTGCCAGGAGTGTAAATAATGGATAAATAATTAATTTTCTTTGGGGAACCTTCAAGAATCTACTTCTCTGAGTGCTTATGCACACATGGTGGAACAAGTGCAGCAAGGGATTGAGCAAGATTGCTTCTCCATGGAGAGAAAACAAGCCCTAGGGCAGGTTACTCAGCAGCTCCACCATGGCTCTTCACGACTCCCTGGAGACCTGGGATGTCTGGGACTGGCACCGGTTTCTGGAGTCAGCACCGATCACAAGGTATCTGAGAGGGAGCTGTTCCAGCAGAAGACACGAGGACACGCCTTAGGCACCATCATTCCTTGGAAATGACAGGCTATAACGAGTGAGTCTCTGGCATGCCAACCATGTGCTTCTGCCCCCCCAAAGCTTGATTTAGGAGAGTCCAACAGCTCCAATGAGAAAACAAAAGAGAGATACAACACTTGGTGGAACAGATAATTCAGCACTGACCTGAAATCTGTTGCTTCCAGTTCAAATTATTACAATGAACTGCAAACCCATGTATTGTCTCCTCTGTGATTTCTCACGGTTGATCCTTTTTTTTATCCTGTTCTTGCATCTTTCCTTGTTTCCACATACCTATGGGAGCTTTTTTTGATTAACCTCTCTCTGTTTTTCTTGCTGTCTTCAGATATTTATTCTTCCATCCACTTTTACATCGATTGTTTTTGTTTCTGACCCTAACAACTGTTTTACTTTCTTTCAATTTCCCTTTACTGATTCCTTTTTCTCAGAAAAAGTTTTCTCCCTTTGTTCCCTGTCCTCTTCATTTGGTATGCTCCTGTGATTCTCCATTCCTATTATAAAACTCATTTACTCTCTGTCTCTTGTCTTGTCTCCCACTATACAAACCATGTAACTCCATCAGCCGCAGGTCCATTGGTCTAATTTCCCCTTTCCATCTGCTGTCTCGCACCTCTCCCTTTCTCTCGCTCCCACACAGCACTCTCTCTTCCTTTTCTCTTCCTAGTTTGACATCTCTTCTCTGACTTTTCTGTCCTAAGTCCTTGCTGCTGATGGCATTGGCAGAAACATCTAGCTTTGGTGCTTTATCCCACAGATAGATCTTGGTTTCCTTCACCTCCTTGTTGCTCGTTAGATCAACCACCACCTTCTTGGTCAGCTCAGGGCTGTTTGCCATGCGTTAGCAATGCAAGCCTCTGTGGAAAAACAATGCTCTCAATGTTTTAGGCGTGTGGATCACACTTTACATCAACAAGATAGGGATATTTTATTGATCAAATTGCAGTTTTTCAGCTTTACTGCAATAACACACCTGTAACTGTTCCAATGTTTTCAATCTATTGCCCCAAGGCCACAAGTGCTTTACCACAATAATACAAGCAACCATGGGAAGGACCAAGGATTTCTGTTCAAGATCATCCAGTCATAAAGTGAGTATTTATCTAAACCCAAGATTACTCAAGTTTTCAGGCCATTTTCTATTGAGACCTCTGCTGTAAGTGGCTGATGCATTTCTTCACAAACTAAATAGACAATGTTGTCTATTTACCTGTCCTCATGATGAGAAGTCTACACCAATGACCTTCTGAAAGCTCTCTGACTCCTTCAAAACATAAGCAAATTGGAAATTTGTATTTGCAAGAGCAGAAATAAAATGAAAACCTCACTTTGGCTGTCTAAAAATAAAGCCATATAAAGCAAAGACATCGCTGAATAGAAAGCTCTTAAAATAAATACAATTTCCTTGGCCACAATAAATGTTGTTTCAGATTCCAGAGTTGAATATATAATTCATTCCACTGAGCTGTAACATTTTGTTAAACTGCAGGAACTTTAGAGGAACAGGTCTTCAGTTTCTTACAGACTTAAACTGCTTACTGCTCTGTTAAAAAAAACTTCTAGAGGAGAGAAACTCTGGGATGTTTTTTAAGCCTTTTTTTGGTTCATTATTGAGATCTGACTTTCTGCCTCCACTAGATCAACCCTGGATTAATTGCTTCTGCGGTCTTAAGAGAAACCTGAAGCTCTAAGCAGCTTTGAGAAGTTCCCCTGGTGGGTCAGATCCTTGGCTGCCATTCTGGCTGCTTTGGTCTACTCAGGAAGAATTTGGAGAATATATGGAGTGCTTAAATGGCAGCTACAAATTATGTTTTTGTTTCAGCTCAGGAGTGAACTACATTTAAGACATGATTGTTGTAACAAGGAAAAAACCCTCTGAACTGAAGTGTTTCCAAGCTATTCATCACTTCCTTTCTATCTCTCCTAATGGAAATTCTCCAAGTCCTACAATACTGATCTTGTAAACAATTATTTTGTTTCCTTAGCTCCAGTAATAAAATTCATGCTTGATATGTCTGTCAGAACTCCTTGGCTCCTTCTTGGACTTGGTTGGGTTTTTTTTTCAGATTGGGAAATGGGGGCAAAAAAAAGCAAAAGGAATTTTTTTTTTTTTTTGTTAAAATCTCAGTTTGGATCATGTATCCTTATAATGTCATTTAAAAAAAAAAACCCAGTAGCAACCTCAAAAACAATAGCAAGAAAAGAAAGTGAATCGGCTTTAGTAATTTCTCCTGAACATTTTTTTATTAATTAAATAATAAATGTATGGCACAGTACTAACACACTTTGGCCAAATGCTTGTCAGAATATACTATTAGGAAAAAATTACATAGTACAGGGGAATATGTTTAATTTTGGAATGTCTATGTATATATAGATAAGGAACCTGGCAAACATGCCCCCGCAAATACTCACAATCATCAGACCATTCTGGGGTTTCAGTACTGCTGATTGTGTTATTTATGCAGATATATACAAAATTATGCACAACTCGCATGTTATATTTTTGTTGGAACTAAAAAATATGCTACCACTCTGAATACTTCTTAATGCACCTTCCCTTCACTGACCCGAGAATAGATTTATTCTTGCTTCAAGCAAGAATAGACCAAATTTGGCCCAAATTTGCTGGTCTGAATTGAAATGTCCTGCAGTCAGTCTTTTGGTGCTCACCCTGCTGCACTCAGCAATTCCCTGGAGAGGAATGTACAGAACAAACACTTTGTACTTGCTCACGACTTTCAAAAACTTCTTTTGCTGCCACCTTTATGCCATGAATCAAGTGGGTTTAGTGTATTCTGCCTTATCCACAGGAAAATCACCCTCATCCATGGGCTCATGCATTTGCCTTGTGTGCACAGAGGTGTTCTTGTGGCCAAGGAAATTGTATTTATTTTAAGAGTCTGCTATTTGGCAAGGTCTTTGCTTCATATGGCTTTATTTTTAGATAGCCAAAGTGAGGTTTTCATTTTATTTCTGCTCTTGCAAATACAAATTTCCAATTTGCTTATGTTTTGAAGGAGTCAGAGAGCTTTCAGAAGGTCATTGGTGTAGACTTCTCATCATGAGGACTGCTAGGAGTACTATTTAGTGAAGAAATGCATCAGCCACTTACAGCAGAGGTCTCAATAGAAAATGGCCTGAAAACCTGAGTAATCTTGGGTTAAGATAAATACTCGCTTTATGACTGGATGGTCCCGAACAGAAATCCTAGTTTAGGGAAGAGCTGGTGGGTTTTTAACCCTTCCTACAAGACTACAACTCTGGATCCTCATTCTGGAAACTCCAGAGCTTTAAACTAAAAAAAAAAAACTTTGTGGATGTATTTTAACTCACTATTTATCTCATCTAATTTAACTCACTACTTCTCTTGCCAGGGAAGAGCTGGTGGGTTTTTAACCCTTCCTACAAGACTACAACTCTGGATCCTCATTCTGGAAACTCCAGAGCTTTAAACTAAAAAAAAAAACTTTTGTGGATGTATTTTAACTCACTATTTATCTCATCTAATTTAACTCACTACTTCTCTTGCCAGCACTTAGTTTATCAGAAAGGAATAAAAGCAAAACGATAACGACTTGCCCAAAGCGAAACAAATAATTGTTCGCAAAAGCCTAGGCCAGAAGCGAGAGCGAAGGCACGAAGGTGTTGGGGGCACACAGACATTTGAAAAGCTTTTTGAAGGAAGAATCTCAAAGTTGGGAAACGGCGAGATTGGGGTTTGAAAATTGTTGTAGTTCCAACAAGTAGCATTTCTTCATCTGCCGCTATTAATTCAGCTTTCAGCATTTTACAAGAGGAAATCTTACGGATAAACCAAATACACACACACACACACATTTTTCACTTACCCCCCAAAATTCCGACCCATATTTGCTTTATTTCAACAGCATGTTTAGTATTGCTTTCACAAACATTAAACCAATCCCCGAATCTTCAAAATTTAACCCGTTTAACACAAAATGAATGTCGATGTAAGTCAGACGGCCGGCTGACACACACACACACCCGCCCCCCCCCCGTGTGCCCCGATGCGCTCATCAATGACGCGGGGACAGGGACAGGGACAGGACGGAGCGCGAGACCAGGGGGTGGAGGCAGCTGCTCGCCGTCACGTTGTGTCGTCACGCCGCGGTTTGGGGTATTTTGGGGGCAGAAACGGAGCCGGGGGACGTGGGCACACACGGTGCCACTTCCCGCGACCCCGCGCTGACGGGGGCCCTCCCCACCTCACCCCC
>KZ505707.1:295052-342519 GCA_002844005.1 Limosa lapponica baueri | reverse complement strand
TTTTTTTTTTTTTTTGGGGTGAGTTCTGCCGACATCACATCTCTGGCTGAACCCCGTTAGAAGCCCGGTAATGGCAGTGTTTCGGTTGGGCTGACACTTTGTCCGCTTCTGGGTTTGCAGAGGGGCGTTCTCGGTGGTGAGGCGGTGTATGAAGATCACCACAGGACAGGAGTATGCTGCCAAAATCATCAACACCAAAAAGCTTTCGGCTAGGGGTGGGTATATTTTAACCTGGTGTTCATGATACCTCCTCCCCGTTTTTCACATCCATGTGGTAAGCGTAAAAAAAATAATAATAAAAATAGGTAAATGGTTTAATACATTTGTTACTACATCTTTTCTTCTTTTTTTCTTAATTTTTTGGTTTTTTTCTTCTTACCTCCTTGGTGGTTGGTTTGGTTTTTTTCCCTGTGTTAAGTGTTTCATGAATTGGCTGCGTGGAGGTCTGCGGCTTCCGTAAAGCATTTCAAGAAAAGATGTACAAATACTCAAATAACGTAATGCAACCTCTTAATTTTTCTGAATTGCATTTTGCGAGCCGATTTTTTGGGGGAAGGTTGGGAAGTAATATTTCCATAATACCTTCTATTTTAAACACTATGCCTTTAGTGAATTCTCTTGTTTCCAGTGCATTTAAACATGAACATCAAGGCTTGTCTGACTGAATGCATGAGAAAAAGTGTACTTCTACTTCATGCTAAACTTTGTTATGAGAAGAAAATTAATCGTTTTATGAACTATTTGCGAAGTAAGTCATTCTGATTGAGTGATGAATGTTTTGCTGTCATAACCCAGTTGTAATACCTGCTGTACAGCTTCTTTGTACTTTCTGTGTGATGCGTCTATTTCCTAGATGTTTTCAGTATCAGTGGATATGTCTTTAGGCTACATTTGAGGTAAATATACACATGCTGTGAGTTACTGTTGTCAAAAGTAAGCCTTAATGGTGATATGTCAATTGCTTGTCAATTGCTTGTCAAGTGCAAGTCAGAGTGCTGGTGCTAGGATGTTGGGGATTACAGATTATTCTTCCGTAACATTATCTGTGTTTTGATATGAATTTGTGGTATGGTAAAGAGCATGGCAGTGAATAAGCAAACAATGTGGGAGTGTAAACCTGTTTATCGCCTGCAAGCAATCACTGCAGGTAGACAGCAGTTTGAATTAATTAATTACATTTTAATATAAAATATTACACTATGGCACATACTGGTAACATGCCACTCATGGATAAAGATCTTTCAGTATTGTGTCAGTACTCTAATTTTCAGCTCATGAAAGTTGTGTGAAGATTTGCTTTTTACTTTTGCTTTTAGTCTCCATGCTTTCGCTGCAAGATTTGTTTTCCTGTATTTTTCAGAAGGTACCTAAATTTAAAATACTCCTTTGTAGAGTTATGGATTTAAAGGGAGTGAGGCAAAAAAATGCTAATATTTGAGATAAAATATTTTCACAAATTTGCTTAAAAAAGATCTTCCTTTTTTCTTTTGTTGGCACAGTAATGTGATCTGTTGAATTTTGGTGCTTAAAATGGCCACATTCTGGGTGATTGCATGATCTCGCATACCTTTCAATGTGAGAAGCTGTAGCAAGATCAGCAGCAGGTTACTTAGGTGCAGTGGGTTTTATGTATGATGGGATAGATCTTGAAATACTAGGCTAAATTAATAAAGACTTTGTATTCGTTAGCAACCATCATTTGGAATGTACTATATTTCAAACTTTTAATTTTTTATATTTCTTTGAGTGTTCATGCAGGACCAAGTTGGTCCTTGGTGTAGTCCATTAATGAGTGGAAGCATATTTGGGAGAATCTGGCTCCTACAATGGAATGAGGCAAAATTCACAGAGAGATTTTTCTACAGGTTTAGCATATAAGCCCAGAAAGGAAGGGGTTACACTTCAAAGCTGGACTGTGAAATATCCTTTCTTATCAGAACACGTGTGATGCTGTGCCTATGAATGCAGGGAATGCATTTCCATCTCTGTTTTCAGAGAACCTGGAAATATTTGAAGTTTTTTATTTGCTTGGTTGGTTTTTGTGGTGGTCGTTTTGGTTTTTAGCTTTTTGAAATTTACTGAACAGGTAAAAAAAATCTTCAGGTTCTTATTAGGCAATTCTTTAATTGCAGAAAGTCACACTTTAATTGCACTTGCGGTGCAAAAACTAAACATTAAAAAGCCTCTAAGTGTGATACTTTCTCCTGGCTGATAACAGGTATACAGCTTATAACTAAGATACTGTTTTTCAAACCTAAATTACTAGTTTCATTCTGCTCATAGCTGAACTGCTTTATGATGAGATAGTAGTTTGCTTTTGTGTTTTATACTTCTTACTTGAAATACCAATTACAATGTAAATCTAAAGGACTGTTTATTGGGTCAGCTTCATCTGTGAGCAGAGTTAGGGGTTCTTGGCTTGGAGACGCGTATCTCGTGTACAGTGCGTGGCTCTCTGGAAGTCTTTTAAGCACAGTGTCGAATTTGGGCTGCCTTCCTTGCAAGATTCAAGAGGAGTGTTGTCAATGTATAAGACAGAGGAGTCAAAACTAAATAAAACTTTCTTAAGGTGGCTTTGAAGTTAGAACTTATTTAACTGGCTTTAGCCCAGTCATGACAACGCATGGCTCCCCATCCCTCCTTCACCTCAGCCATAACCATCCTTGGGGATTTAGCCAAATCCTTACTTTAGTAGTCCTTCTAAATTGAGGAACTGATCTGGTCACAGACTTATGTTGATGAAGGTGTGTTCTCATCTAGTTTCCTTGTCTAGTTACAGGGAAATTTCAGAGTAATTGTATCTGTGCAGAGACATGGGCTTTGGTTTTAATTTGAAAGGGAACAGACCCTCTTTTAGCAGAAGTAACCTTTTTGCTTTTAGGTTGATGATCAGGTTTTTTTAAACCTGCTATGCTGTCATTTACAAATTGTAGTCCAAAATGTAATAAAAACAGTTAAAAGGAAATTATGACTCTAAATATTTGAGTTTGTGGCAACTCCATGTATCTCTGATTTTAGTAATAGAAATAATAAATATTTGCAATTTCAGACTCTGTATTTCGGTATTGCAAAACTACTTTTGCTTATTAGAATAACATATTCTCTTCTTAAAGTACTCTTAAGCTGCTTTTAAAAGTTCTGAGCTTTGACTTCGCATTTACTAAGTGAGCTTAAGTATTAAATCACTGTTTGAGTATCAACAGCTAGTTTTGTGTCAATAAAGTATGTTCTAGACAAGCTTGCCCAAATTGATTATGCTGTTGATTTTAAAAAGGGGAAAAATAGGTGTGTAACATACTCCTCTAAAATTGAGTGCAACAGTGAACAAGCACACAGAAAACTAAGAATGAAGCGAAAAATGTATGTTTGCTGGTTCTGGATTCTGTACTGTTTCATTTGATGAAGTCGTTGGGATTTTCTTATTACTCAGTCTCTAAAGCGTGCTAGTTTGGGACTTCTCTGTGTTTTTCTTGTGCTGAAAGCTATGTAGATAAAAGTGAACTTCTGTGAGGTGACTTTACTTTTCCTTTGTCTGTTCCAAATACAAAATAATTAAGAAATCATCTTTACATCTTTTATCTTCCCTTTTGAGAGCCTTGTGGCTTTGATCCAAATTGATTTCATATAAACAGATCCCATTTTCTTAACAGGTTTGGGCCTTGTTTTCTGTCTGAAAAAAAAAATTAGACAAGCGTTTGCTTCTCTGATCATACTTGAAAACATCAATTTCTAATATATTTTCATTGGGTGTAATTTTTGCCAATAACTCATAGTGACTTTTTCTCTATAGTGGCCAAAAGCAGGGTACCTTTGATGGCATCTGTGAGAGGAGGATGGTGTTCCAAGTCCATTTTCTTTTCTAGGGTGCTTTTGTAAATGCTGCCTAGGCACACCTCTCCCAGCCATTAGGTTGCTGCAGCGGAAATACAGACCACGTTGTTTATGAGCATACATATTATTAAGAGTAATGTAAGAATCAGCTGGAGGTTATTGCTTCTTTGTGAAAAAGCTCTCGTGAGCTTTCAGGGACCAGCCGTTCCATTAGCTTCAGTGAGCTTTTGAGCTCTAAGCCTTGGAGGCTTCTCTGGTTATTTATCTTCCTTCTTAGCAGGAAACTTCCCAAATCTTTTTCAGCATCTTCCTGTTGTTCAAGAAGAGAGTATTTCCTACGAACTTTTGACTTACGTAGCCAGAGGTGACTGGACTGATTGTACTTCCCTGCAACAAGCTCTGATGGGTGAGGAGGCTGAAAACCCCACCCTTTTGGAACAATATTTTAGTGGCAGTATTGAGTAACCTTACTGTGGGAAGAGTATTTCTGTGTCTAAAGCTGTCCAAGTAGAGCACCTCATGATCCCTAAGGTGATTTAAAATACATTAGGGAGATGAATGAAATGTGAAGCGTATAGGGTAGTGAGTAAGGTGTAAGGTAGCGTAGTTTTTCATGATGCAGAGATTTTTGTTGCGTCACTAGACCAGCATTTCTTTAGTCAGGTAGCCTGTGTAAGGCAGTGCCAGATGTTTTACAGGAAGGCAAGCTCTAATAAGGCTTCCTGCTCTCCATGGGGGGAGAACATAATTCTTCCTAATCTATCTGAAGATCTTAATCTCTGAAACACACATTTACTTGTGCGAGTTTATTATAACACATGTATTTTTAATGCTAATTTCTGTTATTATGTACACATTAAATTATTCCCACACATAGAGTACTATCCTTAAGGGCATTTGTTTGCCAGTGAAGCAGATTTTGTCTTTGGAAGGACAAGAATTAAACTTGAGATTTTATCTGTTTTCTTCCAGTATCTTGCTCTAGCCTTTTTCTCAGGTTAATCACCTTCCCAGAAGCAGTATGTTTGCCTTCCTTTGCATATTTATCTGCAAGTATTTGTTTCAATTGTAAATTTCTGTAATTTAGCAGGCTACTGGTTCTATCTGTTAAAATTGAGTCCATTCAGAAACCTTAGAGTAGTAGAGAGCACTCATAAGAGTGTTATTTAAAATATATATAAAAATCAGATTTTTGGTTAGGCATTCGGTTTTGAAGGTTTGGAGCTTTAGTTGTGTTTTGGTGAAAATCTGAAGAACTTTCAAATACCAGTGAGAATGAGAAATTTGAAATTCATTGTGGTGAATGTTGGTTGGCTGGTAGTAATTTATTCTAACAGATTAAACTAGATTTGAAATTAATTTTCCTGCCAGTTCACAGTTAAATTATCCGTAGCAAATACGATATGATTTTGATAGTGTCACTTTTGTTTTCTTTTGCAAAGGATTTATTTTCTCTCCCCATTGTGACTCTTGTTGCTCTTACAAAAGGAGATTCTCTTTATAGCTTACACATGGATGGGCCTTAAACAAATTACATCAGAATTTGAAGATACATGTATTTCTGTTGTTATCATTAAAGCTTATTGCGGGTGTTCTTACAGGGAGGTATGTACTAGAAAAAGTTAAAATTATAGCACGTAGTTTGACATATTTCCACATTGAGGATGGAGGAGAAGGTATTCTGGTATACTCTGCTGCTGTTATGTGTTTCAGAGAGATGTCCTTGACACATAGCTTCATACTTCGAAGTGATACTCTAAAAGCATTGCTTACAAGTTATCCTGAAAGTTAAAGCTTGTTGATTGCAATGGGCACATGACCCAAATCCAGTATGTAAAATAACACAGAGGGGGCATGGAGAATTAAAAACGTGTTTGCATCATCTGACATCTCAGTTTGACCAAGCTCAAGGTGGGGAAAGTACGTAAAAGACATTTTTCTCTCTGAACTCCAAGATTATTAAGCATGCCTAAAATTATAAATCGGTTGAATGCATCTGACCCTCTTGGGATCTTCCGATTTCTCTCTCACTGTTTCACCACTACTTTGACCTGGACCCCCTCTCTGCTTCCAGATCTCTTCCACTGAAATGTTAACTACACAGGGATTCTTGGGGAGGTATTTGGCTACTCCTTTCCTGCCATTTTCTGTCAGAAGTTGCAAATTCTGGCACCGATGTGTGCTTCTAATCTGTGTGTTCACTTACTGCAAACTAAAGACTTAACCGCACATCTGAACAGCTCCACTTTTGGAATTGTTCCTGTTGGGAGAGAAGGGAGAACCAATCACAGGGGAAATAGGAAGTGAATACCTTTACTTGGCTTCCGCATCTGCATTCTGGTACTGAAATATAAATGCGTTCTTTTCCTCCTGGTCTGAGAGAAGTTGTGTTCCCTGGTAATGTTTTACTACTTATGTCCAAATCATACTTCAGAGTGAAAGCTTTTTTTGGTCAAATATGAAAACAAGGAAATAAGCACAATGGTAAACACTTAAACTTTATTGTAGCTTGGTTCTGTCTGCCTGCATGTAATACTGTGCTTAGAAAACATTGCTTTATGCATTTAAGTGACTTGCATCTGTCTTCATTGTCAACAAGGTAGAAATACACTTATTCCTGGAAGAACTGAGACTGCATTTCTGAGGGTTTGTTCTGCACCTAATTTCAAAACCTCTCTTAGCCTTAAAACCTAACTAAAATAAAAGTGGTATTATTATGTGAAAGTCCTACCATATGTGAATATATATGTGTCAAAATACTAAAAATTATTTATCCACTTTCTCTGGTTATGACTAGTGGTATGTGAAGTCATCTCTGTTGCTTTCATTTACACTTTTATGATTCCAAGGTTTGGGTTTGAGGGTTTGTTTTTGCTAAGGTGGGTTTTTTTGGTGGTGACAGTTTTGACTATTTCTTGGGAGACAGGAGAAGGCTGTATTTTTTTTATATTTTTTAAACTTAGTTGGGAAGTGTCTGATCTGAGAGATTGAAATAAAAGTTAGCTAAGTTAGGCTTTCAAATGTAAATACTGCCCAATTAGTGCTTTTCATGTATCTGTCCTTCATTTGACCTCCTGAGAAATGTAGGCCAGGGTGCTTCGTATGTTAGGGTCCAGCTTCCTCCTTCATATACATTTATTGCACTTTAGTCAAATGCTTTTAAAGGATATTGTGGGGATTTTTAAAAGATGATGAGAGAACTATAACTTCCTCTGTTCGCTGAAAAAGGTTAATAGAGAACAAACCTCTGACTTAAAGATGGTAGTTCCTTTTTAATTTCTCATTAAAAATAATTATGCCTTGAATTTGAAGGAACATCTGCTATGTTTTGGAAAGGCACAGAAATCCAGTCTGTCTGTTTTTTTCCTTGTGTGTGTTGAGCTCTGTGTATATCTTTGTGTGCATGTTTGTATAAACTCCTCCTCTGTTTAATCCTAGTATTATGAGAAATGTCTTGTGTGTGGTATCAGAGGGAGTGGAGAATTTGTGGGACATGGTTTTAGTATTTTCTTCCGGGAGGCCAGTTGTGCTGTTATCCAATGTAATTTTCTGGATTGTTGTCAGCTTGTTCTGAAATGTATTGAGTTTCAGCTGTTAGAATTACAAAACGTGTTTTAAAGCTTTGCAGCCCTGTTAATGCCTATTGCATCTGATTGGAAGCTGCTGGATGTATTCTGCTGAACTGAAAGGTTACTTAATTTCTCTTGAATCTGTCCCTTCTGTAGATGCGGCTGGATAGAAGCTCTTGCTATAGCCAAGAGTAACATACTCAAAAGCTGGGAAAGGGGAACTTAATGAAAATTTGCAAATATATCTTATCCCTGATTAAGCTTTTATGCTAATCCAGGGCCTCTTTAGTGGAAATTGAGAAGCATAAATTGTGCTACAGCATATATTTATTTTTTGTAATTAGGTTTTGAAGCCTAGAGAATGATAGTTAATATGTTGAGCAAGCTATTACAGATAAGTCCATGAACTGTTGGTTTAGGTTGGTTGTATTTGGTAGAAAGGGACTTTGCCTACCTGGTGATTTGAGGCGGCTTCTATTACATGAATTCCTCACCTTTCATAAGTAGCAAGTATTTCATGGGAAGCTTGGAGAGTAAAAGATGCAGGCTTAGTTTAAAAAACAAACCCCCAAAACTCTCAAAAGTAACGAAGTAGGTTTTATTTAATAATGGAAATATGGTGCTGTGGATATTTGCTGATATTTCCTCTTGTGATGGGAGGCTTTTTTTTTTTTTTCATTCTTACCATTAACCAAGAATTTATACACTGCTACAAGAAGTTAACATCCTGGTGATGCTTTCCAAGAGCACTGTCTGGCATCTATAAAACCAGAATTAATTTATGTTTTGGCAGTCACTTTCACCTTGAATGTAGAGCATGCTTATTGAAAAAGTTCACGACTGGTCACATGATTTCTTTTGCTCAGTTACAGCCAAATCAGTCAATTGGGTTGTCAGTTGGACAGCCTCTCCCCCCATCCTAAATGCGTTGCATATTTCTGCATCGGTTTTTACTCTGCCAAGACACAGTTGGCAGTGCTGTGGAAAGCATGGCTGCGGTTACATTCCCCTGGATGTAGAACTTAACCTCTGACTAAAGAGGGGTTTGGGTAATTATGTGCAGAACTAAAAACTTTAGAAATTGAATGTTTGCTGGGTTGTGTATGCGCATGAATTTTGACAGATATAAGGTATATTGAAAACTATATCAAACCCTGATGTTAAAGGTAGTTCATGGTTGTGTGTAGAGTCTGCACGCAGGTATACAGCCCTTCCGAGCAACTCGTCCAACCCTCTGGCTTCCAGCTGGCAGCTCCCCTTACCTGTGAAACTGTTAATTGATTTGTACAGCATTATGGGCAACGCACTGGGTCACGCGGCAGAAAGCGACCTTCCCCACACTCTCCTTTCCCTGCGCTACAATGAACAGTGTACCTTGATCTCAGGGAAGATTAACAAACCTCCGTGTAAGTGGAAAGGACAACACACCTCTGCTGTAAAGTTTCATCATCTTGGCATATGAGAGGAAGAGAAAAATAAACTTAGAGTGTTGAAGCTCGTATTTGTGGCAAGCAATCTATTGCATGTGTTTTCAGAACTTTGTTCCTGATTTAATTATAGTCGGGAACTGCTTACTTGTAAATTTTCCGCAATGTGAATGCAAGTGTTGCAGCAGCAGTCACGTTGCATATTCATGTTGCTGCATGAACAGATGGGGTTCCTACATAATATCCATATTTGACAATCTGATGGGATTTGCCAAGCCTAAGCTTTCATTTAAATTTTAACCTCTTGGAGAGATAGGTTTGTGATTTAATCAGTCAAGGGAGGCCTTGAAGTTATTTGTATGGCATAGCAGATTTCAAGCTAGTACTTAGGTATGATTTTGGTTTGGGAGACTTTTTGTAGGAGTGGTTTCAATAGGCTATTGCTCCTTAGAATAAATACCAAATTAAGAGATTTCTCTTGAAACCTTACTCATTTGGCTGATTTTATTCATATCCTTCAGTAAGTAAAGATGTATTGTATATTCAGTACATGGTACAACATGGACAGATTTCAGTTGCTGCAGTACTTGCAAGGAGGATTTTGTACTGTAGGGCAAATGACCTCCGTTTTTCCTTGGGGCAGCTCCAGGTGCCTCCTGAACTTTGGTTATTAAAACGCACTTTAATACTTGTTTTCCACCTTTTTTATAGAAAGATGTCAGAAATGTTATGTGTCTCCAAGATGCAAGTAAATTTCAGTACAGAAAGCAACCTTCAAAACCTACATTTTTTGGTTATTTATGAAACACTATAGCTATGAAAATGTAAAGCTTACCTTGGTGCTTTTAATACAGTGTATACTGCTCTTAAAATTAAGAAAATGAAAATCAGGTGTAAGGTAGATTGCTTAGTATTTGCTTTCTTTATGCAGCTTGGACAGCTATGAAATTGTGGTTAGGATTGCATTGTTATATGCTCATGGGACTGAATGCCTTGCTGATCATAGCATAAATAAAAACGCTTTTTTCAGGGCTTGTTAGTGTCACCACCCCAAAAGGCAGGGGTGGGGGGGGAGGGGAGGGAAGGGTTGCCATCAAATTTCTGCATCTTTCCATGGTGCCTTTGCTGATATTCATAATTTATACTTAGTAAATTTTAGCATGTTAAAAACATTTCAAGTTGCTCACTCTTTCAATTAAACCCTCCCAGTAGTCTTTTAATACTGGAGAAGCGTGTGATTTATAAGATGTGTACTAGTACTGGATGGAAGAGCTTCCAAAACCTAGTGCCTTTTCTTTTATGCCTATAGCACTTTATGATCTTTCATAGCTGTTGCATTTTGAGGGGAAAGGAAGTAAAAAAAAGCTGCTGGTGTAGCTCTCGGTGTGTGTGTTCATACGTACGTGTTAGATGCAGAAGAAGATTCCACGGAGCTTGTGTGTACCCAGTCAGCTTGTTTGCTGTAGGAAAATGTTTCATGATAAAAGACCTAATAACTAAAGTAATTTTACTTGTAATGAGGGCAAGAATTGCTGTCTTTAGATTTTTATTTTTGGTTAACATGATTTATCTATCTAAATTAAGTAATAAATTGCTTTCAATGCCATGTTAATCAAAACATGTTTACTAATGAGATTAATTTTCCCAGAATAGAAGTTGCTTATGTGTGGTCCATTCCTCCTGCTAGGAGATGTGTGTTAATATTAGAGATGTTTTGGGGACCAGATCGATGGCTCAGCTAGCCTTGCATACTAATGGTAGTAAGCTCAGCATATCCCAGAGATGGTTTTAGGATACCTGAAGGGGACAAGGACTTAAAAATTAGATGTATTTCAAATCTGTAATACGTGGATAGTCTTTAGTCTCAAAATCATGAGGTTTAATACCTGGGCTTGGACTTAGGTGAAAAATAGGAAAAGCAGTGTATCCAAGGTGGAATATTTCAACAAGAGTAAACGATCTCATTCAGTAGTCGAGCTCTACCTGGGGAGGTGAGAGGCTTAGTTCTTTTTGCTTTTCTGAAGAGAACTTAGTAATGCACTCTTTTACTTTGAAGATTTTTCTGATTTACGCCCCAAATTTATTCATAGACAGTGTTTGTTTTTTGTGCCTAGATTGTCCTTCAGAGAATTCTTCATCTTCATCAGTAGATTTATCAAGGACGATCTTGTTTCCATTTTTAACAGCCATCTTCTTTCAGCTTTCTCCTGTATAAAAGACTTGCCATTATCATAAGGCCATTCTTCCTTAAGTATGGTCTAAGCTAATTCGTATACATATATCTGTGTGTGTATACATATATATATGGATGTTTGGAATGGGGGATTGGAATTGACCAGAAAAAAATAAAAAAATCAGGTGACATCTCATGAGTGGCTTTAATAGTCACCTGCATCTGCATGGGGGGATCTTGTCTGGTAAATCCCAGTGTTTATGTACAGTTTAATTTGACTGATTCTGAGACTGATACCGAAGGAACTTCTTTAGTGATTTTGCTTCATCACTATGTATCCTGTCCCCCCTCTTACCAGTTTCCTACCAATTTCAAAGCTAGCTTGGTAATCTCCATTTTTACTAATCGCCAGATGTCTTGTGTTCTTTGTTACTGCATCTTAAACAATGGAGCCTTACAGGAGGCATTGATTCCTGCCTGGAAAAATTCTTCAGAGTAATGTTTTAGAGAACTTACTGTGCCCAGCCAGTAACTGATATACATAGATGTAAGTAGATGCTTTTTTTTTGTACAGTTTCTCAAGATCATGTATATTTGAGACCCAAGTCAAAACCTGGTTCTTTCCATCAAAAGGCGTGCTGTCAAGTTTCTGACATTGTAGCTTTCTACAGCCTGCCATTACTCTCACCTCTGTGCAAGGTCGAGTGGGAACTGCTGTGAAAATAGCTCCATGAAATGAAGCTAAATTAAGAATAGTTTCTGTGGAGTGTTGACTTTTGTTTCTGCAACCACAGATGCTCATTTATTCAAGAAAATGGCTGAAGACAATGAAAACTGTGCAAATGTACTTAAGGCGGCTTAGCTCAATGTTTGAAATACAAATAAAAGGTAAGAAACAAGGCTATGATAATTCAGAATTAGCACTGGCTCCTTTAGTAAATAATAAAAGTCTACAATCATACCAAGCTTAATATTATCAGACTTCAGCAGCAAAAGTCAATTGAAACAGATTCATATTCTTTACATCTTTTAAATGTTCAGCAGACCATGTAAATTCTATATCGAAGATAGGATTATGGGCATGTGATCGGAGCTATGTACCATTCCTCTCAAAAATACCAGTAGCACATCAAAGCTCAGATATCTGAAGTTATATACTTGAATCTGTATTTCATAGCACAGTTACTAAATAATCTCAGCTGTGAAAAAATAAATTATGTGTAATTATATTACATAAATGCATTTTTAGCATGAGAAGGACATGTCCAACACCTACCTGAATTACCCAGTGGCTCCAAAATAAGAATTAAAAAAAACCAAACAATTATCTTATTAAGCAGAGATTATCAGCTCCTTTGGGAATTTTAGTACTGATTTTACACAGAAGGTTTTTCTGACATTATGATATGTAGTCATAAAATTCTCTGTGTGAATTTGGGGTATTTGCAGACTAAGTCTACTTCTGGCCTTGCGTGCTGGGATGCATGGAATACAGGCATTTGCATTTGATGTTTTATGTCTTTGAAGGATCCCCCTGTCAATGTTCTTAACATAGTGAATATTTATTTGCCAAGAAAAGAGCATGTGAAGGAATCATCAAGGTAACTGTGCACATAGGCTTGGTCTGAGAACCTCGGTAGATGAGGTTGAAGCTCATGTGCTTTATTTTGCACCTGTGGCAGACTTAACTGCCTGCAGTCAGGAAATTCCACTGGTGGGCAATCATTTTCTTCAAGTGCTGTAACCTGGGCGTTTTTAGTCTATTACCTGTGTCCTTAGCAACTTCAGGTGAGATAACAGAAGGACAGGGACGGTTTCAGAGTCTGTGCTGTTCGTATATCCTTCTCATGCATGCTTACTCCACCTATCTTGTTAAAGTATGAAATAGCTCCTGGTTTCAGAATTGTTGTTCTCAAGTCCAGTGCTTGAGAAGGTTTATAAAATAGGCTTCTGTGTTTGGCATGTTTAGTTTTGGTGGGGTTGTTCTGTTTTTGTTTTGGTGGTTTTTGTGTTTGGGTTTTTTTTGGATTGAAATTGTTACATCCCATCTCTACGAGATGAGGCCCTTATAACCTCATTATAAGGTAATCTGATTATTTTACGTGCTGTTTCTTTCTTGTTGTTCCTTTTGCTTGAAATGTGTTTGTTTTCCTTTTCTGTGTTATGCGAATAGTCAATGGAACAAAAGTTCTTGTAGTTAAAACATTAGGAAATCCTCTTTTAAAATGCATGCTTATTTGAATTGAATGTGCTTAGGTTTTGTATATATTTCAATTTGGGCATACATTTTGACCAAAATAATTTCATGTACTGCATTTAAGCACCTTAAATGTGCAGTTAGTACCACTGCAAACTGTACTTTTATACCAGAACTCTTCTTGAAACTACAAATGTGTTTCTGAGCTTAGATTTGCTCTGGTTTTATTTTACACTCTTATTCTTTGAACTCAAATCTGCTCCAATACTGCAGATATGTCCTTAGCATGCAGTAGTGTTTCCTGAAAGTCGCTTTTCTTTCATGGTAACTCTTAGTTATTCCTACCAGAAATCAATGCTGCTTTAGTTTTAGTTCAGCTTTCTGAATTTCAGTTTTAATCTATCTATAATCATGTAAAAATAGTATGTGGGGTGCCACGGACTCTTCTGCTTACATCTTGTGAGTATGAACTAACCCCTAGATAGAGGAGATAAGGTTCTAGAGAAAAGGAAGCATTGGCGTGGATAATAGTCACAAAGAGAGAAAACATCATTATTTTAAAGGGTTAAAAATCTGGAGTGGGGAAAAAAGTTGGATATCTTACCTGGAAAAGGTAAGATTTCATTTAACCTGTTTTTTCCTGGTAGTTTTGCCTGTTCAAGAACTGCAAATGTTGTCCTGTCATCCCATTATCCTGTCATTCTAGCATATGAGCTAAAGAAAAATGCATTAAGAAGAGATGTCCACTGCTAGTAGAGTATTTGGCAGTAAACTATTAAGATTTATCTTGAATGATTTCACATCAAAAGATAAAGCAGAATAAGACTTTGCAATATAGATAACTTTTAATTGCATATTTACAGTAATACCTTCACCTTATTAGTGTAGGAAGATTCTTTGTATTTTCATGAAACAGCTCAATAAAATGGTCTGCCAATACTTCAGTCTGATTCTCATTAAATAAATTGGTATTCTGTGGTGGATTGTTGAGTGACAAGCATTGCAAATGCACTTGAAGTTTTCCTTAATGACTAAGCTTTCTTGCCTAATATAAAAATGAAAGTCTGCGCAGGAGTGAGCGATGTTGTCAAACCTGTCATCAAGTTCTCAGAGTTGGTTTGAGTACTTGTAATGTTCTTCCTTTAATTGACTTGGAAGTTTGCAAAGGTTGATTATAAAAGGGGAAAAGTAATTTTTAAAGATGGTGGAAAAATTTAGCTTCATAGTTAACTGTGCAAAGTATTATTGCCTGCTTATAGCATTTGGTTGAAATATAATTCATCAGCTTGGGGTTTTAATCATTTTTTGGGGTAGGACTAAATAATGTATTGAAGAATCTAGAGTCTTGGAGAGTGTTTGGAGGTTGAACTAAAAAAAAAATAAATTAAAAAAAATCCTCTATTGATTTGTTCAGTGTCAGTCTGTGGTTGTTACCTGAGTGCCACTGGTTTTCTTAGTGCTAACAAAAGGTAAAAAAAACCCACCACACTAATAAGAAAGTCTAAAACTTAAACTTGTGTTTTGAAAAACAGCAAATAGCAATCACTGTAGTAGTTTGGTAACAACAAGTTGAAAATTTTAAAAATTTCAGAAACTAGTTTTCTTGAAATCTTTCTTACTTGAGGTGGTAATTGGAAAGCTGAAGCGTGCAACAGCTTAGTAAGCACTTCTTTTAATGACCTAATAATTATCTGTGACAAAAACCTGTAAAGCTTTGGAAGCGCAGCAAGGTGGGGCTCTGAGAAGAATCCATGATGAACTCTCCTTTATCTGATCTTTGTGTTCCAAGCTTTGGCATAATCCCGTGTGTCTGTCAGAGCCACAGGGTAGGGCAGTGGAATTGGTGCCTGTGATGACACCTTTTTGCTGTGTTTCTCACCAGTGTCACAGCCAACATTTAGTGCTGCATTTCTGGTGTATGCTTGCGGTGGGCAGTGTTTGGTGGAATCACAGTGATAGATGATTCCTCCTCTGAACTACATTTTTCTGATTCGTTGTCTCAGTAGAATTAACTTTAAAGAATAACTTGTGAAACTGTTGGATGTATACAATTGCACAGTGCCAAGGACAGATGGGGAGGCAATGCTATTAAAATGGCAGATGGCTCTCTTGTACCCTCTGCCAAAGAAATTACAATAAAAGACCAAGTATTTCCTTTAACTTTTGATTTCTGATGTTTCTTTTAGGAAATACTGTATTATATTTTTCACTCTCATGTACTTCTCCAATGATTCCCCTTGAACATCAGGAACAAATCAGGAACCAGATAATTGCCTTTGGGAAGACTATAAAAATTCACAGTATAGAGGTCTGATTTCAGAATTGTCTTTTGTCTTTTAAAAAAATGAGCAAATGATTGAAATGATGTTAGTAATTCTGTTTCTGTATTTGTAATACTGCATCCTGTGTCAAACCAAGCATAGGATTCTGAGGGTCATCTCTTCGCTAGCTTCAGGTGAATCCAAGGAGATAGTAAACTGGTCAGAAAATGTGGGTGAATCTGTACTGTAATGCTGATTGTAGAATTGCTGTTTCCATTCCTTTCTAAAAACATACATGTAACTTTAACAATTACTTTTACATTTCTCAGATGTGGAATGGTGTTACACAGCAAGTGGCCACTGGAAGTAATCTGTCAGTGTTTTATTCCCCTTAACACCGGCGCCAATAGGAATATTGCAGGGTATGTCACAAACATTTTATGTATGTATAGCATTGCTGCCACTCATCCAGGCAATGCTGAGCCAAGTAAAGATATCTGTAACTGTTCTGATTACTAGAGCATATTCACTGTTTCTAGTAAATGCACTATGGAAAGAATTTTCAGACAATGTGTTTAAAACTCCCTTTACGCCCAGTGCTAAGTACTGTTTGTCTTGCTGCTCCTTCTCCACTGAATACACGAGGTAATTGTCCCAAGTGACACTTTTCCACCAAAACCGGGACTATATCCAGTCAGTCATTCTTAGACCACAGAAATAACGTACCCTTTCAACTACTTGAACTACACAAGATTTTAGGTTTTTGAAATATTTGCTACCAGGCTATTTGATTCATGATTTGCATAGAGCTTTCCAATGAGGAATTTTAATTTTGAAGTAAAGAACCAGAGCTAATACTTCCCCACCTCTAGAATACTAGTAATATCAAAATCTTCTGTATTATATGGGATACTCAATAGCAGCTTGGAAAGGCTTACTTCAAGAAAGAGATGTATGCTGTCATTTTTCCGAAGACTTTGGCGATAGTGCTTTTAGTGTTAGTGAAATTCGATACTACATAATCAAATTGTTAAAAATCAAATTGTAAGGTGGTGAAACAGTGTTACTTAGGAAACTTTAGATCCTAGTTCAGCATGATAATTAATCCTGTATCTCGAAGCCTGTGAATAATCCATGGGATTAAACATACCTGAAGTCTGCTAAATCAGAATTTCAGATCTGTTTCAAACCCAGAACAGTGATCCTCTTGGTTTGCTCAGTGATTGCATAGTTCTAATAAGAACAAATGTGTATTAGTAGTACAGGTAATTAGCGTATGTGATACATTTGGCAGATAATGCCTGTTGATAGTTTCAGTAATTTGAAATGTGACATTTTATATATGTATATATCTTTATAACACATGGAACAATTACCAGGGTTAATTTAGACTTGATGAATATTATTTGTGTTTACTATGAAAGTCAAAAGGCCAAGAAAGCTAGTGTGCCATTTATTAATGATAGACTGAACATCTCTACTATTTTATTTTTATAATGCTACTGAAAATCTTATTAGAATGTGGCCCTTAACTAAAAAGCCATGTGGCAGGTTTGCTATTGAGAGGAAAGAAGAGAAATGAGATTTCTGTCCCTGGATCTTAACTGAGGTTAGTTGTCCTTTCCATGTGCTTTTGTGTGAACTTTACATGCAAGCTGTAAACTGATCACTGGTTTGATTAAATCATTTTCCTGTTAAGCTTTTATGTCTCTTTCACGTGTCTCCTTTTGTGACGTAGAGAGGGGGAAGCTCTGTGCAGGTAGCACTGGGAAGCAGACTGAGATTTTTTTTTAATAGTTGTGTAGTTTTTAACAGAATAACAAGCAAGATACACACATTAGGCACCTTGCTGGTACTCTGCCTGCCTGCTGCAGCTTCCACAGCTTTGGGTGTAATCATGTTAAGGGTCTTCTACAGTGGTATGATGAGTAATATTTTCTCTTGCTGCTGATATGGCACAAGCATGACAGTCCCTATAAGCTTCACTTATAAACACTATTATATAAAATCCATCAAAAATTGAAAGGGTTGAGGTATAGTACCAGAATGTCTTTTTTTGTATTAGCATCTCTGAGTTTTGACAACACATAGAAAGGAAATGTAGGCTTCTATTTTAGTCTAAGATGTTTCAAAACCAAGTGATTTAAAAAGTTGTTTTATCTTCAGAAATGAATTACTTCTGGTGTCTGTGTAATACTGTGTTAACCTATGTTACTTCTTGGTCTCTATGCCATATGCCATAATAAAACATTCTTTAAATGGAATAATTTTATGCTATTAGTTGACTAAAAATACCCTAGAGCACTGTTCAACATTTGAAGAGGATCAAATGCTTTGATCGATATTAAAAACTGAAAAACTAGGAGTAATTGATGTTGGAAAATATTAAGTATTTTTTTAATGGGGGAAGGGCAATGGTGATGGAAGGTGAAAGACTGTTTTGCTTTTTGTCCTAATTTTGTTCATATTTGGCACACTATTTAAGATGACTGATCATATGACCATAAAACATCTACGGTGTTATTTGAACTGTTATTTCTGACAGAATTTATCTCAAGAGTTGGGGAATAATGTGCAGCTTAACTGCTACAAAATACTCATTTGAGAAATGAGCCATTCTTCTGCCTGGGATGATGTATTCCTGTTTGCAATGAGATTTGTAAGTGACGCAGTTACTGTGAGTGAAGAAGGTGTGCAATGGAGATTACCAAATTGAGCTCCTCTTAATGAAAGTCTGACAGGATGCTTGCCATGGTTCCTAGTTTTCAGATCTACTGCTACAGTGGTGCCACATGTTATCCATGAAATACATGTCTTGTAATGCTTGTTCACCTTTCTCAATGTCTTTGCGTGTTCCTGAAAGGGATTATCTCTGTCTGATAAGCTCCTTAGTTGCTCTGCACAGGCCTTTTCCTTCACAACTATTCCCTCAAGATATTTATAGGTACAGCATTAACAACATATGCCTTCTTAGAGGGCTGAAATGGATATTTATATTGGCTTTTACAAGCTCATTTGCTTGGTAAGGAAATTCAGCTATTGGGTGTCTCTAAATTTTGCAAGATGTTTGTATATAGTCCTATGGTATATTTGTTTCTTGTAAGCAATAGCCCTGTTAGGAAGAGGGGTGAAAAAAAAAAACAACCTACATTTCTACATTCTGCGTGAGACAGAGGCTTGTGAACATAAAATGCAGCAGGAGAAAAGAGCAAACGGAGGGGGTGAGGATGGCACAAGAGCGTGGGCTTTTTACTTATGATGTTGGAAAGCTGTGAAAGCATATTAGCTGCTTCATGCTCCTTACGATGCTTTGCCATGACACTATGGAATCAACCTTCAAGGGACGGAAAATGTCCTTGTGCTGCACAGAATTACCACAAGAACACATTCATTCTAGGGGGCAGGTTGTAATGTGGAAAGGATGTTTTCCTGCTGTAGTTACCTAGTATATGTTTATATATACCATCTCATCACAAGAAACTCTTTGAAAAGATGGGTGTTTGCATTCAAATCAAATGATGCCTTTTGGATGGACAGTAAAAAGCACGTGAGAAAGATAAGAACAACAGTCTCTGAAAAGGCTACTTAACTGAAAAGCAGAAATTATCACTTCAGTTTTCATTGAGAAGTCTTTCTCGTGTAGCTTAAGGTCATTTTCACATTAAATATTCAGACTACCATTCCTTCCATACTTAAGTGTGCCTGTAAGCTATCATTAGTTACTGCATAGATGTACAAATCATTTGAGGAAGTTATTCAGCTATTATTTCGGTGCGTAAACTGTTCTTAAAAGAAATTGCTAAGCTATTAATATTAGGCTATTTTTAAGAAGTCTATCCTAGCTGCTCTTACCTTTCTGGCAAAACTGGGAAATACATCTTGTCTTTTTGCCAAAAGCTGTTTAACTTCTTTTAAAAGCAGTAATGTAAGTAACTAATACTAACCTAGTAAATAATTTCGTGAGTTTTTAGACTTTCCAGTATGCTTCCTTTTTATGAAGCTTGTCACAGTTACACAAGCAGACTTGGCCTCAGTTTCCCTTAGGATGACAGAATATCACTGGGTAGTAGAATAATTTCAAAGAATGGCTAGCAAGTTTGGATAAAATAAAATAATTTTGTGTATTGTATACTTGTAAATGAAGCTAAATATCTCTGGATGAGTACTTTGTTAACTTCACAAATTTTTGGCATGGGTAAGACAGAAAAGCTTCTTTTGAGGTAATTAGGTGAAGTAGAATCTTTTTCTGAACAAGTCAGGAGATGAAGAGATTTGTAACGTTTTGACAATTTCAGAAGTGCAATGAAACACGCTGAGCGAGCTCTTCTGATTCGGAAGAGGAAGGGGAGGGTTCCCCTTTGCTGAAAGGAGGGGGAGAAACAAAACCAAAAATGCAACAGAAAAAATAATAGTTCCTCTAGAAGAAAATGGACAATTGAGAAACTTCCTCAAGAAACTTTGATATCTTTTGCCCAAACTGTGAACCAAAATCTTGCTGAACTGCTCATGGACAAAAGTGAATGGGAAACACTGTAGTTCTCATGTACCGTGGAGGAACTGAATATACTTCTGAAGAGGAACATTCTTCTCTGTCCAGGCAGAATGAGTTCTTGACTCCTTTTAAACTTACAGGAGAAGCTGCGGTGTTTTTGGGTTACTATTCTTCTGGACATTACAGAACAAATTTTACTTAGCCTGAAGGAATTGAATAACATTTCTGCCTGGTCTGTCCTTTACTCAAAGCTCTGGGTTTTTTTGGTTTTGTTTTTTTTCCTCCTGTCCCTCCCCCTTGGCCAGGTTATGTTTATAGGTTGTAAAGAAGCACCAGCCAAATTAAAACAAATTTATTACACAAAGCAGAGGAGTAACGCATTCATATTTGTGTTAAAAGGAATGTAAATATTTTTAAATTTTCAGTACAAGTATTGAACCGTGTGATTCTGGTATCTAGTGATTGAAAGCTGTCAGTATATTCACTGTAGCTGAATGATTGATTTAGCCTTGTAGGCTTTTTTTTTTTAAACAGATTCTCTACCAGAGGCCTTTCCTTAAATTGAATAAATCAAATTTACACCTTTACGTTTTTTTAGGCATTTTTATCCTACTACCACCACACACATTCAGTACTAGTGAGAGTTCAGGTTGAATGGCAAGATATGATTATTAAAAAACTAAATAAATAGAAAGTCCCACTAGCTCCCCCAAAGCTTCGTCAAATGCAGGCAAATTATCCAGATATTACTTTTTAAATTATGAACTATCATGAATAATTATTGCTTAGAGGTGGGTTGGTTTTTTTGGGGTTTTCTTTTTCCTCTTCTGGGTGTGATCATAATGTGATTTTCAGCAAAGCTACCTTAACAGGTCTTCTAGCCTTAATAAAAAGGCTTCTCAACATGTTCACTGTACTGACTGTTTACTGATGTGCTAATCTCTAGAGTCATCTGAAGAGCCAAAGTATTTTAACACTGAGTCAATGTGAGTTAGACAAGCTTTTCTGATCAAAGGTTAACTCACTCTTGGAAGTCTTTTTCTTGCTGGCTCCTGGAATGTTTTTTGAGCAGAGTTCCTCCATGTTTCAACCTGGTTGACATCCCAGTCCTGTTGATACTTGAGTTGTCTTCATTGGGTCCAGATTTGAAATAATTGCTTTTGACGGTCTTTTTCCCCTAGTGTTTTTCCTTTGGATCTTGACTATTTTCTTTCGCTGTTGGGTTTATCTACTGTGCAGTAGTAAGCATGGCCAGTCCTTCCAGGTTCTTTTGCTGCACGGTGTTTGTTTGTTCTTCAGCTGTTGAATTCCAGCTTCCTTGTAACACTTTACATTAGCAACTTTTTGTATATCACTCAATGGAAGATGACAGTAAGACACCCTTCTTCCTCTCTGTTTAGATTCTCTCACTGTGTCTCCCTCTCCCAGATGGAGAGATGACGCTTATCTATTTTAATGAGATATCAGAACTGGTTTTGAAAGCCTATGGAATATCACTTCCGAAAATTGGTGTAGCTGAAAGAGCATTTGCACCAGGGAATTGTCAGAGAGATTTGGGGCTGTTAAGGCCAAAGTGAGACTAGCCCAGTGCTTTGAAGGCCAAATGTAGCCATTTTGTGAACATGTTTTTGAGATGTGCTGAAGCCAAAGTTCACAAATAGGTAGTATATGGAAAGTTTTAAAATGCATGGATGTGCAATGTTTAATTGCTATCAGAATGCACATTTTACTTTTATATATTAAAATTCAGGTTTTTATTTTAAATTTTTAGAACCATTTAGGAAAGAGATAAAGGAGTAAAATCTCATTGTTATGGATGAGTAGACAATTTTGTTCAGTCTGGAATCCCTTCTTCTGCATCCCATTAAACTTTTTGAACTGTCTAATTTGAGCTATAAGCAGAAATATTGACACATGACCCCTAACTGCAGATATGTTAAACGGCGATATGAGTGCGCAATTAAAAATCTATCTTTAAATAGAAATGCTATCTGTACGGTAGCCAGCCCATTAAGCAAACTGTCAGACTGTAGCCTGGAATTCTCTTTGCTGAGGGAAATTGGAAATTAAAGTTCTTGAAGTAGTTTAATAGTGAAGAAAGTAAAAGTGAGGATAAGGATGATGGAAGGTGTGCATCTGAAAAAGGTAAGCATGTTTAAATTTTGCGTGTTTATTGAAATAATTTAGAAGTGAAAGGCTGAATTTACAGTCTTCTGTGAGAGATGGTTGATACTATCTCCCATTATTGCACTCTGAACAAATACTGAAGAGTGGGGGAGAACTTCTATTAATTTTACACCAGTTTAACCATGGAGCAGTGAGTTTACATTACTCTGTTACATGCTGCACCTGATTTGTACCTTCAGTATCCTTCTGTACACTGAATTCTCTAGCCTTTTCAGGATGTTTTATGACACTGGGTAACTTAGCTCAGTGACAGAGGTATAGCTGTATTCTGTGTAGTGCTGTAGTGGTTCAGAAATGCAGCCTGGAAATCAGAAGGGGTTGGAGGATGTTAGTTTACCTGAAGAGCTACACAGGATCTGGAGAAATTGGAAATACACAGCATGAGACTGTATTTCCTGTGTAACTTTGGAAGCTGTTTTTTCCTGTGAGGTGCAGAAGCTTGATTTGCTTAATTCTGTGGAGCTGACACTTTTTTCTTAGTGGGACACCTTATTAAAAAGAATGCAGTCTTAATATGTTCTTAAAAATGTTGCTCTAATTCAGTGTAATCTTAGATGAAAATCATGAGAAAATGTGATGATTGTCTCTGTGGACTGGTGTGTGTTCACTGATAAGTTGCTACAATGTGTTCCTATTAAAACAAACAAACCTTAGTTCCTGCTTTGCTTTCCTAAGCTATACTAATGTGTTATATATAGTGATGGCTCTTCTTCCTCTGTAGGTTAACAAAGTAAAAATAAAGCTCCTAAAGCCACCGATCATTGCTGGCACTCACACATGCAGTAACATAAAGCAGTCCAATCGAGGGTGGTATTGGGCAAAGTGATTTCTTCTTAAGTGTACCCTGCCCTGGCTATTGTACAGCATGGCACAGCGAATGCAGATCGGCTGTTGCTATTTCCATTTGGATCTGCTGATGGATCCCTACATCAGAAAAGCTCAAATTGTCCTAGTGGACTGTGTTTTTTTTCTCCACTGAAAGAACTGGAGTACAAATGCAGAGGGAAATCTCAGTAAAGGTGTGTGGGCTGTATTTGTTGTTCTGTTTTCCCTGTGAGAGTTATCAGAGCTCTCTTTGGTAGCAGCAAGAAAAAACCTTATGTGCAGAGCTTAAAGCTATTTGAGGGTTTGACCCATTGATCTTGCCTTCTGCTAAGTTGGGATGGACAATTAATTGGCTGTAGAAACCTGATAAACTTCCAGTTGCTTAACAACGTCAAAGCAAACAATAACTACCATGTGTTTTCTCTGAGCTTGTTTGTATTTAAAATAGCCGTGAACATGTCAAGTGGGGACATGAATAAAATGCTGTCCAGATAAACTACTTAGATAATTAAATTAAATTGAATTTTAAGTACTCATTTGTTTCATTTGATGATGTTGCATTGTGTAAACCTATTAATTTAGGATTTGTACAGCTGTTTCACTTGCACCGGGACCAAAAGGTCAGCTTGTCTTTCTTTGTGGCAGTCTCCTGTTTATGTACAGCAAACATCAGATCAGATGTTAAAACACTGGTGAAATGCCAAAGGGGCCCAAACTTCTCAGCTTTGGAAAGTCTCCCAATAGGTTGAGAATGATGAAGAAAATGAGTTAATAACGTCTAGTTACATACATACTTTAGAGTAAATCAGCTTTGTATAATCAAACCATGGCTCATTTAGCTTGATGAATTAGAAGTATTAATTCTGTAAATAAGGAAAATGCTGGTTGATGCAGTGGGATTAGTGGTTACAAACAACTTGCTTATATGAGGGTTGCCAAATTAACTGGAAAGCCTTGACATTATTTTATTTAAATAAAAAGAAAGACTCTAATTTTAAAAACGTAAGTATAGAGCTGATGTGGCTGAAAGCTTACACAAGAATTGAAATTTATATACTACAGCTGATTCCCTCCATTATCTATGAACTGCTGTATACAAAAGTAATACAGTTTCTATACTTCAGCTGGTCTTCAGGCAGTAGCCAGCAACTTGCAGTCAGTTGTGCACTGGAATGAGTTTCAGGCATGTTTTGGCATGCAGGCAGTTCATTGGTGTCCAGTTGCTGTTTTTGCTTCCAGAAACATTGGTTGGCTTGGTGGGGAAAAATGATGAACCTCCAAAACTGTAGCCCTCAAAATGTCTGAAGTTTACTACATCGTAAAATAGTTGGTGAAAAATAATTTTGTGGCCTTGGGAAGGGGTAAGCATTTTAATTCTGCTGTTTAGATGGAGTAAACAAGCCCAGAGAATCAAACACTGACAAAGAATATTTAAGACCTTACTTACAGCAGTATGTGCATTCAAGAGAGTTTAATATCAAAGTGAGCAAAGATTGGTTAAGATACATGTAACTTTAGAAGTTGTATGTGCAAGTGAGAGTTCAGAACTACATTGGAGAGTTCGAGTGAGCTGACCGGCCTTGTACAGTAGGAGAACTTCAGCTTGGGACCAGTTTATTCTTGGATTCATTAGGCTTGAGGGAGAAATGAATAGGTAATTATTTAATTAACCAAGTTATGCAGTGATTCTTTCCTCTTGGATCAAGAGTTCCTTAACTGAACGTGGATTCATTCTGCTAGTAGCCAAAGCAGATTTTTAAAATTGTTACAAATAAACCAAGAAAAGAAGTTTAGATGAGATTGAAAGCCAAAGCAGTTTACCTTCAAATGAAATGTATCAGATGTATCATTTGTTAGGAGTTGTGAATTGGTTTGCATTTCAGACACCTTTTTGGGGGGATTTCTCCCTTTTTTTCTTTTTTTTTTTTTTAAAAGTGTTATTTTTCTACTGTGGGTCTTCAGCTAGGCATGGATCTTTAAACTTGCATCCTTATTTACTTTGTTAAGTTTATAAAGCAATGGAATATTACGACTGTTCATAGCACTTATGCAAATCTATTCTAAAATTAGAAGTTTTGGACAAACTAATTATCACATGTCCTTTGTAGCAGATCTGATAATTTAAATGTGTACTAATTACTGCATTTTAATCCAAACAATGAATAAACGAATTTTTTTCTTAAATTCTGTGATATTTCATCAGTATTATAAATGCTTGTGTCAGTACAATAAAATTTTTTTTAAAGAGGGGGTAGGGAGAGGCTCTGGTTTAAATGTAAATTCTAATCTTTCACTTACCCTAGAAATGGTTGGCTCACTTGACAGCAAAATGCATGGGATTTGTGAACTGTGATACATTCAGCGGCTCCTAATGAATGTGTTAGTAACCAGGTTCTGCTTAATTAGTGTAGTTAAAATTATGCATTGCTGAAGCTCTCAATCAGTTTGTTATTTATTGTAATTTTGTGTATCACTTAGATTAGTCTCTCTAGTTGCATACAAACATGTCATTTTTCAGAAGGGTTTTAACTGGGTAAGCATTTTTTCTGAATTGCTGAGAAACACTCTGAGATTCATTTAGTTTAACTGATGAGCAGCAGTGTATAGGTATACTGTTTATTGTAGTAAAATACTCATGTTAATTGCAAAGGATCCTTCATCCCTTTAGTTCATATTAGCAATTGTAATGATTAGTGTATCAAATAGCTCTTCAGATAATTAAAAGAGGTTGTGCAGTGTTCTTTTTCCCTGTATGAATTTAAGAGAGCTCTCCAAAGGAAAGGCAGATCTTGGGCCAACACAGGTAGCAACTGAACAGTCATGTTCTATTTGGCCTCTCTTACTGAGTTGTCACTGCTAGATGTCCAACAAAACTTTCTGCGCATTTTTCTAACTAATAAAATGGATGTGGGTCAGTCAGATAGTGGCTGCTTCAGGCAAAGCATTGAAATATGCAGTTAGAACAGCCATATCTATTCTGCAGTGAGGAATGAGACCTTTTTATGACTCTTTGTAGCTTTTTGTCTGGAAAATTTCAGTATGTTGAATGCTTGTTGGCCTAGTTCTGGTCAAAATTGCCTGTTTCCACATATAACTTTCCATGGGCCTTGTCTGCAGAGTGGTGCATTGCCAACATTGCACAACATCTTGGTCTATTGTGCTTTTGTTAGGGGAGAAGTTGATTTTTAAGCTCTTTATCTTTTCAGTTCCTGGTAGTGGTTCCCCCTCCTCCCCCGTTTAGTAGTTCATTTTCATCTTCTGCCAGAGTAAAGTGATTTGAATAATCTGACTAATTAAATATATAAAATAAATTTGTAATTAAATCAGTCTCATCAGCTGACCATACCTTTCTGCTAGTATACTTCCATTTTGGTGATAGGACGTAATGCTCTATACCTTAAGTGAAATTCTGACTGCGAATTATAATTGGCTAGGCGTTATAGCTTTTTTAATTATTGTTGGATTATATTTTGTTCCAGTTGAATGTTGGTTTTATTACTTTCTAAACGAAAATGGACATCACTTTGAGTTGTATTATTTCACAATGGGAATTTCTTAGGTAATCAAGTTTGGATTAAAATATTTATTACAGGTCATCTGTACATGATCTTTTTCAGTATTATGGTTTAAAATTAATTTGTAGCAGTTAAGATTTGTTTTCTAGTAATAACATATTCTATGGCAGCAAATAAAATAGTCTCATCTTTTATGCTAATGCTTCCAGGTAATATAGAAGAGTTACTGTTCATAACTCATAACTGATGGTTAGCCAGATAGCTGCTTGATCTACCCTCTCACCCCTCTGGAATCTGGGAAGTCTTTTTTTGTGTGGCATCCTCTGAAGTGCAAGCTTCTATTGACTCAAAAGCTCTTAATTGTAGACCTTGATAACATCTGTTTCATGTGTTTGGTGTTATCCTTACAGTGCTGTACCAGGCTGTGATGCTTCCTGGGAAACATGTCATTTTTCTGCAGTGGCTTTGTAACAGGTAGAATGTTAATCAAAGATGTGAAGGGGCAATCCTTGCCAGGGTGGCTGGAGAAACAATAAACACATACATGTATATACAGACACACACACACGCACATTTCATTCATGAAACTCTTAAGTGTGTACAGGTTTTTTTTTTATATACCTTACTTGAAATTTAGGTAAGAAGATCATCAGAATAACTGACATGTCAAACTGCCTCTTGTAAGGGGACATTGAGGTTGGATGGGGCTTTGAGCAACCTGGTCTAGTGGAAGGCGTCCCTGCCCATGGGAGGGGGGTTGGAACTAGATGAGCTTTAAGTTCTCTTCACGCTGTGGCCATTCTGTGATTCTGTAACTTTTTAAGAGAAGCTATGAACTTCCAGTATTTAGTAGTTGAATTACTTGAGTTTTAGGATGTATCATCCCTGAGGCAATCCGCAAGGGTTTTTTTTTTTTCCCCCTCTCTTTCTTAACTGAAGTTGTCTGATAATCACTAAAAGATGGTATTACTTTAGTGAAATGACAGCATGCAAGATGTGGTCAGCAATTTCCATGATGAATAAGCTTGTTTCATACTTCAAACTTGACACCTTTAGGGTGCACCTGGTCATAAATTTGCTGATGGTATTATTTATTTGGAGAAAATGCTTATTAGTTGAAACTGTGACACAGGGAGTTTCTGGTTTAAAATAATTTTTTGTTTTGCTAGGCAGCTTGCAGCTGAGGCATTCTTTACATCTGAAAGACGATGGTCGTGGACCTGGTGTGCTGGGGTTAGGGGTCAGTGGTGGATTCAGAGGTTGTTGGGAGAAGGTGAGCTGAGGAGGACGGATCCCTTCTTCTTCTTGCTGACAAAAAGCTAAGTTCCTCTCGGGCACAAAAGTGAAACTGGTTGTAATTGCTGCAAACTAGCTTCTCCTCCTTCGTATGAGAAACAGGAATGGGGAATATAAACAAAGAGGAAGAAGATCTGTGCATGGGCAGTGATGCCTAGAAGCCTGTCACGTGAATAAAAAAATTTTGAGAAACAGTGTTTTACATGCTATGTGATAACTCAGAAGCATGACACACCTTCACAGCATCCTTGGAGAGGGTTATACTCTAGGAATGAATGTATGTGAGAATTTAGCTGGTTTTCATAACACAGCATTACAAATTTTGCTTATTGTATGCTTACAGAAAGGAATCAAGCACAAAATATTGAAATAATCCAACATCCTGGTGGAGGAATGCTGTCATGCATTTGGATTAGTCTATAAATAATTGTTGATTGGATTTGATTGCATAGAGCTGATCATTAGTCTCCAAGAGGCACTACGGTTGGGTTTTTTTTGTCAGCTGTCTTCTGACCTTACCAGTCATACCAACCTAGAAATATATTTACTCATTAGCATTTTTTTATTAGAAAGAGTGTTTTCACATCAAATAGAATCTTAAACATAATAGATTTTCCTTTTAGGCCTGATTTCTCAAAATCTTCCCAGTTGCCTCTCCTAATACCAAAACATATCCCTGAATATCCATATGGATGCTTTCCCCTCATAATTAAATTCACTTTTCCAGAATGCTCAGTAGTGGAAGCAAGGATCCGTAGGGATCTCGGCCCCTTTGACTAATAGCTGTGGATAACACGGTCTGTGTGATGGAGTCCTGAAATCATGTTTTTCTCTCTGTCCTTTAACATGGCTTCATAAATTTCTAAAGTCTGTCTGTTTTACAAGCGTCGCATAGCCAGGTGTAACAACAGTAAACAGAAGATGCTTGAGAGAGCAGGGAAACCTTCTCTCTTCTGATCTAGCCAAGAAGGACCAGTGGAGCTGCTTTGAAACTGTTGCCTGCCTTCAAAACTACTGCTTTTCCTTCTCGAAGCTGGAGGCAGGAGCTGCTTTTTCTGCAGTCTCTCAGTTGTCCATCCTTTCTCCTTTAGGTCTTTGTGCACTTTTTCTCCTTTCTTTGTGCTTTTTTCTGTCGTCTGCTTGTCCATGTTTGTGGCCGTTACTGAATCTGGGGATGCATTTTATTATTGTATTTTTTTAAACACATTCTCAACTACTGTAAGTATTACCTGAAGCTCAGTAAAGTTAGGCACAACTGTCACGTGCCAATGTAACAGCTGTCAATTGAAGCTTTTAAGTGTAGCGCATCCGGCAGTAGGAGAGTAAAACCATCTTCAGGAGAGTGACTACATATCCTCTGCTTTTCCCTTGTCAAAACAGCTGGGTAAGAAGTTGTGTATCAGTCATGGTGCAGTGCAGGACATTTACTCTGTATGTATTGGGAGCGTTAATTCTCTGGAAGGGAAGGGTGGCTGGGGGAGGCACACAAGTGGAATGAGGCAGAGACGTGATGGAGTTTCCTGGTAATATTTGCTCAGCGCTCGTGACCAAGCTCGGTACATTGAGTCAACTGGCCGTGCAGTTCTTAGTCCTGGAAGTGCTTCAGATCACTCTTTGGTGACTTGATCAGGTCAGCAGGATGAGAAACATTATTTTGTAGGGCAACAATACCTCTCTGCTGCTTTTCACTCCTGTTTTTACTGCAGGAGTTTGTATTCAAAACATTTTGTCTGTGATTTTTCTATGTGCATCAGCAGTAAGAAATCTGGCCTGATTCCTTAGTTATAAGGAGTCAGTTGCACAGCAAATGTTGTTTGCAGGTAGAAATATAAATAAAGACGTGATTTTCTTTGCTGAAGTTTTTTTGTTGGTAATGATACAACTTGATTTTTGAATTCTGGGACGAGATTACATTTCAGAAAAGTGTTAATTCTGCTACAAAGATTGTGTGGATAGAGAAGCCGAGGGAATACAAGTTATTTTGTTCCATTATTTTTATAAGGCTCTTCTCAAAGTAGGATCAAAACAATTAAATAAGATGTGCCATAATATCTGCATTGTTATGCTACCAAGTCTAATGCCATCCTCGTTATACTTAACAAAGATAATTACTGGCTTGAATGCCTTATTCCTGGCATCAGATCTTGGATTTATTAATTGGCACTTTCAATTTTGAGCATGAAGACAGACCCTAAAATCCACATTTAGATTTCTAAATCTGTGGCTTTGTTTCTTCAGTGCTGAAATTCCACATTTTTGTTCAGCAATAGTCAGGTTTGAAAATCTGTGAGTTTTGTTTGCAGTAGTTGTGAGAGAGTTAAGAGATAGGAATGCATAAATAGGCACTTGACCAGTATGAGCTTCACATAGAGTTACTGTGTTTTTGTAAGTACTCGCTGTCCCGTATAGATCTCTGCCTTGAGAAGAACTGCCTTTAAATGCCTTTGTTTGTGACAGAAAGTTGACCTTTTGCAAGTTTTGAAAGGATATGTTTTATTTAACATTTATAAATGAAACTGGGATTGTGTGTGAGTCCCTTTGTACATAAGCATTTAAATACATTGCCAGGTGTTACTGTGAAGGTATAGTGTGTCAATGTGCCTATATGAAGCCACAAACTTCCACTTGTTCTGTGAACCTCCACTAATTGTAATGTACATTGTATGCTTTTCATAACGTGTGTTGAACTAGCTCGTGGACTAAACTCTACATGATGTTAAAATGACAGAGAAAATGCTGAGGGAGTGGAGGGAAGCTGCCACTGAATGGTTCTTAATTATGGTAATCATTAATTATGGTAAAGAACAGGGGGGAACCTCCAAAACAGTAAGAAAAAGAGCAGCCTCCCTTCCTTCTCCACTTTTTCATCCTGGATTTTGGATGGGTAGACACCAAGTAATAAAGCACTTGACTGGAAAAAACCTTGATTTTGTGAGTGAAGTTTTTGAGGTTTACTTGGAGATTTATTTGGCAAGAGCAGAGTAGAAAGTTTAAGAGCAGTTTGTGGTACAAAAAGGTAGAAGGAGAAAGGGAGCAAGAGGGGTGATATCACCTAAGATAATGGGAAACAGTGCTGCATAAGGATGCTGAAACTGTGGTAAGATTTTTATGTGCAATTGGTGATATTTTTTTTCTTAAATCTCTCATGATTTCAAAAGTAGTGGGTGTTGGTTTTCAAAGATAATTTGCAAAATATCTAACTTGCCTAAAATTCTGTGTTCTAGAGTAAAATGATCAACACAAGAATGTAGGAAGGTTCAGCTGTTTTTGAAATGAGACTCAAGTGTCATAGACATTTTGGTGCCTCCCTTGCCATAAATGAGACTGGGAACCCAAAAGCTGTACATGTTTTCTGTACCAGAAAGCTCAGCAAGGGATGCGACAATCAATTCCCCTCGATTCTCTTTTAGTTTCATTTGCTTGATGCTTCAAGCTGTGAGTGCTTACAAGTCCTACTGAAGTATTTCAGTGCTTCTGTTTCAGCCTTTTAGTGTATTAAAATGTTCCTATGGGTATATAGCTACTGAAAACACAAGCCTCATTAGCACATTTTTGTTTTGCTTTTTGACAAAGCAATTGCACATTTAAGTAATGCGCTACTCGCAGCCAAGCTGCTAATTTTCATAATCTATCAAAGATGCGAAGTGGATAAAAATAAACGTGTCTCTTAATCTTAAAAGATGAGTTGCTAAAACTGCACATAGTGGGTGGCAGCTTCTAAAAACACTTTTTGCTTACACCTGAAGCTGTAAAATAGCTCTTTTCAAGAGCACTGTTTCTGAATTCAAGCTTGCAAGTCACTGGAGTTGGGAAGTTTTGTATTTCATTGCAGAATTCACACATTCATGAATTCTGCAATCAGATACTTTTAGTATGGAAACTCCACTATTAAGAGTGGTGCAGCCTTCTTTAAAATATATTCCAAAAGTTGCTGCTTAGGGAAAAGCATTTATTTTATTGCAAAGCAGTGAGAAAAGTAGGAAAGAAGTGTCACAGCATTACCAAAACTGCATTTACACAGGGATTGCTGAAAATGCCCTTGAATTAATGTATTTTTTAAAGGACCACTTAGTGCCATAGGCAGTGTCAGTAGTTTGTCATGAAATAATTTAGCTTTGCAACTGTTCTTTCTATTTTAAGTTTTTGCTTGAATTTTTATAGATTAGTTTCCCTGAGAGAAAAGTCTTACTTGTTTAAATTCTTAATAGCTGGGCCTTTTTTTATGTAAGATTGTATGTTACTAAGTTCATTTACTATGCTGTAAAAACAGTGCAGTGACGGTTGGGGGAAGGGGGGTGTGTGTGTGTGTCCTTTTTATTTTTTTAAATATATATATAATCCTAGACTTTTCTTTTTAAATTCATTCTGACTCTAGTACAGGAAACACTCTTCACGTTTGCCAGTGAAGTGACGCAAAAGCTGTTGCAGGTCTTTTCAAAATTTGGAGAGGTTGAGATATTTCACTGCATGTTGTACATTAAGTAGCAGAGTGATAATCGTCTGTGTTTGTAGCTTTTTGCAGTTCCTTCTTAATGCTTCTCAAAAGTTGTTTGTCTAAAGTGATTTTAAAGTTTAAAGAAATAGTCTGGTTTATATTATCCATAATTAATATTGGTGAAGTCTCTGCAGTATCTGGGGAGGAAGCACACTCCTTGGTTATGCTTCTATCACGTTAGCCCTGAAGCCTGACTCCAAAAGGGTTGTTCAGCACTATTAACTGAGACAACAAGAAAATCCATTTTACTCAAGCTGGAAAACTTGCTGTACCAGATGGTCAAAACAGAGTTATGTTGTTCTTTTAGTCCAACTAAGTGGATTTGTGGAATTTGCTATCAGTAAACCCTTGGTTGTGGGATGGGTTTAGTGACAAGTTGTCAGACTGGTGCTAGATGACTGCAGTGTTCCCTCTTCCACTGTGGGCAGGTGGGAGTATTTAAGCTGACACAATGAAAAATCAGTTTCACAGTGGATGCAGAGTCTGTAATGCCTGAAAATACTCTCTTTTTAAGACTGCTCCAGCTCTAGCTTGAGGTGCATAGGCGAAGTGGAAGCCATTCAGTGGTTACTACTTTTAGCACTGCAGTCAAGCACTTTTAAGATATGTTCATACTCTCCATGCTCTTAACAAGTCTGTGGCTTGCTTTTGCCTTTTTTTGCCTGCTTCTGACGTTTGAGTTTGCACTTCACCCTTGCTCAGTCATTTCATCTTTGCAAATTCCACATCTCTAGCTGCTTCATGCTTGTATCGTTGTGATGTTTTAAAACACACTTAAACAGGAGAGTATTCTCAAGGTTGACTTTTATTTCTTTTTTTCTACTGTAGTTAATCATTACAAAGTACGAATTAGTAGATGTCTGTATCCATTACTTTCTGAGAGCGTGGCATTCCATGCTAATAAATAAATAAATGAGACTATGGACTGAAAGTTTTTTCTCAGGGAAATTCCACTATGGTGAGAAAAAAATGTTATAGGCAAATAGCTTATTCTGCCTAAGAGAGTGACTGCTTCTATGTGGCAAAAGTCTTTTATCCCACTCCTGGGTTGAAAATGGCTTCTGTTTTTTGGTTTTGGGGTTTTGTTTTGTGTCTAGTACTGAGGCTCTGAAAGGGTTACGGGATTTGCTTTCTCTTCTGGATTGCACTAAACCCTGGAGAGCTGAGGAGGATAAAAGTTCAGGTTAGTGTTTGATTGTAATAGCAATGAGCAAGGCAGAAAAGTTATAGCTCAGCTTCCCTCTTTTGAGGTCTGAACATTAAATTTGCTATTTGTGAAGTGAGGAAACTTTTTATAGAAGACAGTGACACCATCAACCTGGAGTTCTGCTAATATTTAAATCTTAGTACAATATTATGCTTCTGGTTTCAAGTTAATTTTGTTTAAGTGTTCTGTGGTGCTGTTAAGTTGTTGAAAGGTAGTTCTCTGTGTTGCTGTCTTCTACCTAGTGGAAGGCTATAGATAAAATATTCAATCTGTATTGTTTCTCCCTGTCATTGAAATGCAGATAATAGCTGTTAATCTGTAGAAAAGGTTTGGCTTGGTTTGGATGGGGTTTCTTATGGTGTTTTGGGGGGTTTGTGTGTATTTTTTTAAAAATGTTAAAGGAAATAGCTTGTCTAGTTGTTAGTAGAGGAGGAATAAAGAACTAGTATATTCTGTAAAATGGAACACACTTTGTTAAGCAGTTTTCTCAAAAGTAAGCATAAGATCTTAATTGCTTAATTTCGTGTCTGTCATTTTCCTTCCTATCATCAACATTTTCAGTGAGTGTATAGAAACTAGATTTTTTGAAAAATAAGTGTCTAGAAGAGACTTTTCTAAAATAAGCTCCTTTATTACTGTAACCTGAAAAAAACCTTTTGCTGCCAGGAAGCAAGTGCTGCTGCTGCTATGTAGCTTTCCTGATGAATCTTAAATCTCTCTGTCTCTTCAGGCAGATGTGAACTTGTTTTGCCTCTGTATCCACAGCTTACATAGTAACTCTCATGAAGTTTTGGGGTTTTTTTATATATATTTTTTTCATGTCCGTAGGTTTGTTTATGAATGTAGAACAGAGTAGATTTAGGCCCAAAGCCTGTAGCTGGGAAAAGGAAGCCCTAGGAATGGGATACAGAGTTGTGCTTTGCTTTTTATAAACCTGTTCCAGCTTGAGAATTTAGAGGAAAATGCAAATCTTGCATCTGCAATCTGAGAGATGTTTTCCTGAACTTGATTTTGTAGAGAAATCATAAATTAATTTGATTGTGATTTCTTCCTGGTATAGGACATCAGGCTGTTCACAGAGGTAGAGAAAGCAAGTCAGTTTAGTTTCAAATAGATTGTACAACAAAGTGCTTTGTGGTAGACGTACAGGGGAGCTTACTGGTTTTGCACTAAAACTAAACAGACTGAAGCTGAACTTCTGTATTTGCTGTGAAACTGGGATTTAAAGATGTTTCTTTTACTCTAAATTTTTTGTACTTTATCATATTATAGATTAAAAAAATCGGGGGTTTTTTTATTCTCAATAGGAATGTTGTTTTTAATTTTTGTGTGTTTCTGCTGATGGTGACTGGATTGCTTTCTCTTCAGAGGCCAAGACAATAATATCAAGTATTTTCATCTCTTTCCTTAGTGGTTAGTGCACGCTGAATAAGCTGTATGCACAAATAAGAAGCCTCAAAGTGCTTTTAAGTGTAACTTCATTTTAGCAGCCATCTGACAATCGTATGTGACAGCGACCCCAGCTCTGGTTGCAGCCTGATCCACAAAGTTGTGTGAAGAGGCAAAACCAAGGAATCCTTTTTGCAAGAGAAAAATCCTTATGTTGACCCCTTTGGGCTCAGTTGTGTAGTGTCTTACTCCTTTATGCCTGGTAGTCGCACAGGTCACCAGATCTTCACTCATATCTTTGGACTATGTAGCAATTTGGATGTAGCAATTGAGGAAATACTCAGGAGTGCTAAACCCAATAAAGATAAATGAACTAAACATTGCTTCAAAACATCCAATTAAAAATAAAAGGCAACAGAAGGGTTTTTACAAACCCCATGGGAGGAAAAAGTGAAGGCAAGCCATGTTCAATAAATCTTTTAGGCTAGCCTGTAATATATGGAAGCAGTTTACTTTGTGCATATGTGTTTCTTTTACACTGTAGTACTGCTGCTTCAATTGATTCTTTTTAAATTAAAAAAAAGCAGCAGCTTGATTTCTGGCTGCCTGTAACTGGGTCCCTTGAGGAGAAAGGCAAAAAAATAGATGATTTTTGGTGTCTCTTTCAGTATTATATGTATATGCTACCTCTGGAGCCGGTTTGTGGTGCTGAACAGTCTTTTGGCAGCGGACACAGATATTGATAGTGTTGTGGTAAAAGCCAGATTGTGGGATGTTTGAGTGAATTTTAATTAGATGGGAAACAACTCCAGGAGCCAAGTTTCTGTGGCATGACTCATAATTTGCGTGGCGTGGAGCAGTTCCATCAGTGAGAGTTCTCCCAGAATAATGACTAGGGTGACTGGCCCGCTGCCAAGGAAGGGTGCAAGTATCTGGCTTCGTGTGTTTACCGAAGTGCCTATTACCTCTTTTTTGAGTAAGAGTTCCTCTAAATTCTTAATTAAAAAAAAAAAAAAAAAATCAACCTTTTGAAGAGTGTTTGTCCTTGTGCAGGACTAAATTCAGGAACGTGCACATATCAGTGTGGATATTGTTGTGGAGGAGATAATTGTGCTGCTGGTATTTCCAGTGGTAGTCAAGATTTTGTCGCTGTATCATACCTCCAGGCCACAGTTGGATTCTTACTATTTAACTTCCATAGCACAGGTTTTACTTTTGCAGTATTGTACGTGCGAGAGCTGGGTGGATGAAGACTGGAGACAATCGCGTTCGTACGTGATGCATAATAACCTTGCACACAGTTCGGCAGTAATACAGTTTATGAATCAGACTTAAAGAATGTGAAAGTTAGGCAATTCAGAGTAATGTTTTCCATGGCACTATCACTCTATTCTGCTGCACAGGATGAGGGAGTTTGTTGTACTCATTATGCAGAAGTGCGAGGAAGCTATTTAGGCCTTGATAATTGTGAAAGCTGTGATAGCTGTCTATCTTTAAAGCACACTAGGGCTAACTTAAAGCGTACCTGGGCTAGACTGATGCTGCACAGCATACTAATAACTTTCTCATCATTGATACATTCATTTAAGCAAACATTAGGAGCAAAGATGGAAACAGAGACCTGTCTTTTTAAAAAGAAATTTCCTGCTTATTTGCAGACACTTTTTCTTTATGTTGCCTGAGGAGCAAAAAGGGGATTGCTCTAGATCTCAGAGGAAAATCTGGTCAGCTGTATTTGTGGTAGATACTGTTGTATGTTGTACTAAGTAGGTGCAACAGTAAGTGCCAGAAATCAACATCTGTCCACACCATAGTTTGGGGAATTCCAGTTTTTTTCTGATGTCAACCTACTCCTGGTCTCCTTGACAGCGAGATTCTTGTCATGATGGATATCCAATTTAGCTAATAGATAGCTTTCTTTGACATGTAGTTGCCTAAGCCATCAGAAAATAGTATGATGTATAAAGGTGTGGAGTGACTACAATTAATTTGGAAATCTTCGAGCAGGAAGTTCATGGCAGATTGGTCAGGGTGGTGTTAATAAAGTAAAAATTACCTAAGCAGGAAACTTCTTTGCATTCAATATATTTATCAATGACCTGGATGAAGGGGTGGAATGTACCATCAGCAAGTTTGCCAACGATACAAAAGTGGGAGGGTTCATTGACACGCTGGAAGGCTGTGCTGCCGTACAGCGAGACCTGGACAGGCTGGAGAGTTTGGCAGAGAGGAACCTGATGTACTTCAATAAAGGCAAGTGTAGGGTGCTGCACCTGGAGAGAAATAACCCCATGCACCAGTACAGGTTGGGGGCTGACCTGCTGGAGAGCACCTCTGAGGAGAAAGACCTGGGAGTCCTGGTGGACAATAGGATGACCATGAGACAGTAATGTGCCCTTGTGGCCAAGAAGGCCAATGGCATCCTGGGGTGCATCAGGAAGAGTGTGACCAGCAGGTTGAGAGAGGTTATCCTGCCCATCTACTCCGCCCTGGTGAGGCCCCATCTGGAGTACTGTGTCCAGTTCTGGGCTCCCCAGTTCAAGAAGGACAGGCAACTGCTGGAGAGGGTACAGCAGAGGGCTACAAAGATTATTAGAGGCCTGGAGCATCTCTCTTAATGAGGAGAGGCTGAGGGACTTGGGTCTTTTTAGTCTAGAGAAGACTGAGGGGGGGATCTGATCAATGCTTATAAATACTTAAAGGGTGGGTGTCAAGAGGATGGGGCCAGTCTTTTTTCAGTGGTGCCCAGTGACAGGGCAAGAGGAAATGGGCACAAACTTGAATGAAAGAAGTTCCACCTAAGCATGAGGAGGAACTTCTTTACTTTGAGGGTGGCAGAGCACTGGAATAGGCTGCCCAGGAAGGTGGTGGAGTCTCCTTCTCTGGAGACATTCAAAACCCGCCTGGACAAGTTCCTGTGCAACCTGCTCTAGGTGGACCTGCTTTGGCAGGGAGGTTGGACTAGACGGTCTCCAGAGGTTCCTTCCAACCCTATGTGATTCTGTGATTCTTAAGCACAAGAAGATACATAGGAAATGTCTACTAGGCTGCACAAGGGAATCTTGATGTACTAAGAGGTGAGAGGGCTTTAGGAATGCATGTGCTCTTACTAGTTCCTGTGATGGGTCTTTTGAAATTGATATTGAAGAGCTTGGTTTAATATGAATCCAGACTTTGGAACCCTGTCTGGAAAATGTCTACAACTCTTTAATGAAGGCATGAGGATCATGATCTCCATTTGAAGCACTTGTGTTGGAAGACACCAAATCCAAATGTTCATAACAGTCAGCTGGTGTGGTAAATCCAGCATCTAGGCTTTCTTCACACTGAGGGCTTACAGAATCACAGAATGGCTGAGGTTGGAAGGTCATCTGGACCTGCTCAAGCAGGACCACCTACAACAGGCTGACCAGGGCTATGTTTAGGTGGCTTTTGGAAAGCTCCAAAGATGGAAACTCTGCAGTCTCCCTGGGCAACCTCTGCTAGTGCTTAGTCACCCTCACAGTAAAGAATTGTTTATTGCTGTTCAGAGGGAACCTCCTGTATTTCAGTTTGTACCTACTGATTCTGATCCTGGCTCTGGGCACCATTGAAAAGAGTCTGGCTCCACCTTCGTTACACCTTCAGATATTTCTACACGCTGAGAAATCATCCCTGAGCTGTTGCTTCTCTAGACTAAACAGTCACAGCTCTCTTAAGCCTTTCCTTGTAGAAGGATACAGTCCCTTCATCATCTTTGTGGCTCTTCACTGGGCTCTTGCTAGTAGCTCCTCAGCACTGTCATACTGAGGAGTCCACAACTGAACACAGCACTCCAGGTGGGGCCTCACCTGGAGTGAGGAGTAAAGGGGAAGGATCCCCTCCCTTGACCTTCTGGCAACACTCCTCCTCATGCAGCCCAGGACGCTGTTAGCCCTCCCTGCAAGGTGGTGACTTGTGTTCAACTTGGTGTCCACCAGGACCCCTAGGTCCTTCTTTGCCAAGCAGCTTTCCAGCCTTTTGGGCCCCAGCGTGTCCTGGTGCCTGCGTTTGATCCTCCCCCACATGCAGGACTCTGCATTTCCCCTTGTTGAACACCATGAGTGAGGTTCCTGCCAGCCAATTTCTCCAGCCTGGCTCATTTTCCTTTTTCTGTCTAACAGTGAGGTTACAGTTGGGGCTGGCATGAGGACATTAACCAACTGAAGCTGTGACACTGGGGGCAGGGGAGGAAGGAGCGCTTACCTTGGACCTGGAAAGGATATAACACCTTTTGTAGCTCCATGGTTTGGATGCTTAAAGGAACACATTTGGATTCTGGTGCTCAGGACTTCATAAGGTGGGGGTATGGGTTTTTTCCCCTCTTTTTACTGGTTAGTATAAAGTTTGATATGTAGTCCTGAGGGGAAGAAAAAACCAGCAGCATAGATATCTCTGTTTCTTAAGCAAAAGTCATCATCAGCAGCAACAAAATATTTTTGCCTTTTGCTTACTGTTTCTCATAACCTCCATGGTGATTTCACTTTTGGTGGAACACTGAGAGAAGTCCAGCTCAAATAGTGCCTTTCTACTGAGTGGTATAGAGCTATGAATGCATTTGATCTAGGGAGGACAGTAAATCCTCTTTTCCTTTGGGAGTGCCCCAGTTGTTAGTAGCTGAAATACCAAAAGGAAAAAAAAAGGGAAAACATTCACAGCAACATTTGAAAAGTTGGTAGGTGCTAAATGTGCTCTAGAAAATTAAGTGGATCAGATTCATGAGGTGGCTTCAGTAGCAGTTTCTAGAGCACAGTAAGCATTAGGCAGGAGGTGGGGGCTTCTTGATGCCCCAGTCCTTGCTTGAACACTTAAATTTTGCTGCTGTACAGGTGAGGAGGCACCTAGTTGTCTCTAGGTTTAGGTGGTAATTTTCTGAGGTAGCAATGATGCAGTAAGTCATCTTTGTGTCTGGCCCAACGTTCTTTGGCTGGGCCTTAAGGACTTGCATTATTTTGACCAGCAGAGATGTGACAGAAGTGGTGCTGAGCTGGGACCCTGCTCTGTCTGCAGCTGCAACCTTGCTTAGAGGATGTTTAGATCTTCAATGGAAGGCAAGCACCGCATCCTAGGTACCTTAAAGTAGGAACTCTTGGGTAAGAGGGAAGGTTGCTGAGTGGTTTCCACCCTGTAAGAAGACAGCAGAGTAAATGGCAAACAATTTGATCTTATTAAGAAGCTTATGAGGAAGTCCCAGGTAAAAAGAGAAACTTTCAGTTGGTCCTGCCCATTTTTGTACCTGATGTTTGCAGAGGATCCTGGTGTGATACAGTAGTTACTTGTCTTGGAGGGGACTGATTTTAAAGAGATCTGTATGAAATTTTCCTCACCTACTGAGCTTTCTCTGTTAATGAATTATTCTGAAGAGTTTATTTTATAAGCTGTCTTCCTGTCACAGACTTTTATCTCAAAGGCCATAGGCAGCTGAAAGAATGCTGCCAGAAGTTTTTCTGCTCTGGAAACTGGAATACATCCAGCTGTGTGACAGGTGGTGAAAGGCACTAAAATGTGGATTTGGGTTTGAAACTGATGAGCTGTATTGGGAAGAAGGAGAAATTGCTGAGATGTGCTTTTGTGCGTTATCAACGCGCTCTGTGTCAGTTCTCACGGATGTTTTAGAAGCAAAGTGAAAGTGCTGTCATCCTTTTCCTATGCCGAACTACTGAGCCTTTCCATCTCCCAGAGCTGTTCAATACATGTACTAGCTGTGAGCTCTTGGAATTCGCTGAAAGGGCTGTAGGCAAATACAGTATATGAGTAATGAATTTCTGTTTTATAAATTTGGTGTAACGGTGGTACTATTTCCCCAGTGCTTTGCCAGCAATTTAATTAGAAGTGGCAGTTTTGATTACATAGCGCAGCTAGAGGCTGGGTTATTTCCCTCCTCCAGTTCCCTTACCTTAGTTGCAGAAGAGAGAGGTTTTTCTCTACAATAGATTCAGTTAGTGGAAAAATGTATATGGTAAGTAAAATACTCAGCTGTAGCATGGAAACAGCATTAAATTTGGTTGGTTAATAATAGTGATGCATAACGTTCATAATTTAAAGTATTTCCACTGAGTAACTTTTTCAAATATGCAGCAGATCCTAAAAAAAACAGTGACAATGCCAGAGGCTTACACTTAGAGAGAACGGGAATTGACCAAAATGCCGGTTCTTCTTGTTGAGAATAACCTCTATCTGGTTGAGAGTTTTTCTGCTGAGTAAATTGAAATTGTTCCATTTGACTCTGAATTACGTTGTAGTGTTGTTGTTTAGGTGTGGTTTGGGCTGCATTTGGGGGTGAGTATGCGTGTCATGGGTGTTGGGATTTTTCAAGGACATACAGTGATAGTGTGGATATTTTGAACAAATCATGTTGCTGTAAATATATTCTTTTATACTTACTTTCCCTAAATCATTAGGCTAATCAAATTCAGTAATTTCCCAACTATATTGATTATTTTCTTGTTATCTTTTGTAATATTAGTAAAATACTGTGCAACGATTACCATTTAAAGTATGCCAGTTTTACCCTTTCAGATAGCTTATACTAGTCACTGTGTCAGCATTTGGACTCTCTAGAATATTAACATATCTTCCCTGGGGTCTGTATTTACAGAAACAAGGGATAAACATTGGTTATCTAGAATGGCCTATTGACTGTGTTTGTTTTATCCCAGAAAGCTGAGTGTGACTTTTAAAAGACTGATCGTATCTTTCATGCTGAAGTTGTACCAGGGATGAACCTGACACCGTGAGAAACTGAAAGGCATCAAGCGTTCTTTTACATAGTAGGATTACTGGGTTTTTCTCCTTTTGACAGTTTTTCCTCACAGCTCTTTTTCTCTCTAAGATCTTTTTATTTTCCTGAGGCAGAGAATGATTTGCTTACCCTGTTCACTTTGCCAACAGAGAGATAACGCAGTTTTATAATGTTACCCAAGAAGCGCAGTAGCTAGGGAAAAGGCTAGCAGCTTGGGAATTAACACTACATGTGCAAATACCCAAGCGTTAGTTGCTCTAATAGTGGGAAAAAGCTAAAGTCCCTTTAGGCAGGTTCCATGCAGCCACTGCCCGCTGACCAGTCCAGCTTGCCTCACGGGGCTGCCTGCTTGCAGCACTAAACGGCTTAATCTGATCCAGGATTGCTAGATACTTATGGTTCCTTTGATTGTCTGCTTGATATAATGTATGGCACTGAGTGCAGAAGCTAATGAAAGCACACATTTAAGGAGGAGAGCTTGTTTACGTAATAAACCCCAGAAACTTGTCAAAAGGAAAAGTTTAAATACCTGGTAATGCTTGCTTTTACTTTTATTTGTGGCTGGTTTTAAAAATCTTGTTTATTCTATGATCAGCTTAATTAAAAAAACCAAACCCTCAGACTTACTTGCCTGGGAGGAACTTCTGTAGAAAGAGTGAAATGATGGCAACTGTTGAATCAGGCAAGCTATTTAGGCATGAATGTCTTATTTAATAGGACAAATGAGGAATTAGGAGGCAAAGCACTTGGAGGGTTTGGGCATTTATCCTTTGTTTCAAGTATTAGAGGCTTTTGTGTTTTCATGTTTAGTCAATTACGGTTGGTTTGTATTGTTGCTAGAAAATCAAACTGAAAGAAAGAATAAGAGATCTATTCAAACTCAGGAAAAAAAATATCAATTAATACAAATTAGACCACTAACCAGTTAGTGTTGACTAAAATTACTGTGGTGGTACTTCTAACAGTAACAACAGTAATCCTCTGGGATTTTTTTTTTTTTTTTTTTTTGAGAAAAGATTTTGTTTGGGTACTACGTTTTAGTAGTATGTGTTTGCAAGACTAGTAGTGTTTTGTGGGTTTTTTTAAATTGCTTTTACAAACTCAGTGAATTGAGTTACAAGAAAGTGATTTTAAAGATAATGTCAGGATGATCCACTTTCGAAATAAGACCATACCCATGGAGCTTGGAGGTCATGGCATCAGAATCCTGGTATCAAAGATGGCTGTAATATAAAGTTTCAGATAGTTAAAACCTATTCATGCACATGGCATTTGAGGAGGAGATTTGTTATTCTTACGAGCAAAGACTGAGCAGCTTGGCAGAGCAAAAAAATATATTGGGTTAGTCATAAACCACTTCTCTCTTTTAAAATAAGTTAATGGAAGGGAGATAATGAAATTGCTATTTAATGTGGAACACCTTTTTGAGTTTATTATTGTTACTGTTTTCACTTTTTATGCGCCATGTAGAAATAAATACCTGCTTTACTTATGATTTCTAATTTGGTAAATACTGAGGTTTAGTCATTAGGATATTTTTATTAATGCAATAGTGTCTTTTAGTCCTATAGTACTAGTACAGCCTACTGTTATTTTTGAAGAAATATTCCTGTAGGCATGTGCTTATGTATTCTTAGCATTTCTTTTTGTTATGAAAAGCTTCGGCTTTGATGTGCTTAATAAATTTCCTCTGAGTCATAAGGATAGTTGCCAAGCCATTGTTTTTGTTCTTTTTGGACTTCATTCCAGTTCTACAGTTGTTTCCTCCTAGGGGGTTAAGGTCTGTGAGCTTTTATTAAGATAAATGTCAGTGATTTCAAGTGGATTTGCATAAAAGAAGCCCTTACTCTGGTAGAATAAGTCATGTGTAATGTTTAGTTTTAAAGTAACAGTGACTACAGGAAATGTTAAAAATAAAAGTTGTTGACCTTTTTTGCACGATGGAATTTCTGCCTTTGACTACTCTTTTTCCCTTTCTATTAAGTATAGAATACGGTAGCATCCCTAAGCTATCAGTGAACTGAACATCCTCACTGGTCATTTTCTGTTCAAAAAAAACCCAAAAACGTTTCTCCGCCCCTAACAATGAATGCAATATCTTGTTCTAGAAATGACATCAAGGCAAAAGACGGTGACCATTGATACACTTTCCAAAAATAAACATTGCCAAAGTGAAGAACTTAAAGTCAGAGTTCAGAAGTTGTTCTTTGCAGCAGCTTTAAAATCAGTACCTTACTCATGTCTATCCAAGCCAAGTGGATATCCTGGGCAGTCATCATGACTTGCATGTCGTAATTACTCATTTATATTAAAATTAGCTACTGTCAGTCAGTAGGTTGTGATTTATTTCAAGTTAAAAAGTCGTTTGCTACCATAGTTTACATGTTGCCATAGCTGACAGTGTTTTGGGGGTTTATAGTAAGTTGCTTTTTTATTTCTTTTTATTATTAGACAATGTTGTTTTATCAACATTTGGAGGGAAAATGAGTATGTCTCATGTATGTCTCACAACATTGTTTTAGAAACCTAGATACTTGAAGGTGCCTTCAAAATTTTAGTTATCAAACAAAAGCCTGTTCAGAATTTATAATGCTCTTAATGGATTTAATGGGTTGAACTATTCCTCTTTAAGATGGGGTCCCTAGGACTGGAGTTCAGGAAGGCATTCAAGTATGTCCTTAGCCCATCCCTCTCCATTGAAGTATTTGAGGGCAAGCAGATGCTTTAGTGCTTGTTGGGCTGATGAGTCGACGCCTGAAATTCCAGGCATCTCTTACATGTGATGTATTTTTCTGAACTTATTTTCAGTTCTTAAGATTTTTTTTTTTTTTTCTAAACACTGTTGTTTCCTGTAAGCTTACAGCAGCTTTCTGCAGGAAATGAGTAAAGAAATGGGAAAAATATTTCCCTAATTATAATAGGTTTAGAGTTATTCATTCAGGAGCGGGTATGTAACACTCATACTTGGGGCTGGTGTTATAAACAGGGTGTGTGAAAATATGTGGTAGCAAGTACGCAAGGAGTTAGTATATTGCAGACCAACTTCTTTTCATTTTGACTTGTGGGAACATAAGACTGGAAAATAAAACCTCTATACTTGATAGTTAACACAGCCATCAGACAGCTGGGTTATACAAATCTAATAAATTTATCAAGTTGCATTTAGAAGCAACCACTCATTAAGCTGCTCACTTGAGTTTGAAGTGTTGCCCCACATGGGATTAAACCGGCCTTTGTGATAGCTCTACGTGGCGACTCACTTGTGCTGCATATAAAATGCCTTTCACTTGAGGCATTTCTGACTGAACCAGGAAACCAAATTTGTCATTTTTGTGAATACATCATGTAGCTTTCGCACCTATTAACACAAGGGGATGTGTAGAAGGGCTTTCAGACAGATGCTTCATGAAACTAAAGTGCTGATTCAGCAGCACTCTGTGATCACAAGTGACTTCGGTATTAGTTTCAGAAGCTGAACGTATGAGGCATTTAGAGTTTTCTTCAAATTGCACTCCTTTAATCTCATTCTCCACACCTGTCAAATTGCTGGTAAGCACCTTGAAACTTCAATTGCTGAATTGTTACATATTCCTCCATAAAATCTGAAAAATAGAAGCTGCTCTTTGGGCTGAAACATGTTGTGCTAAAGCAGTCTCGGTGCTTTTGGTCCCCTTAGATGCGGGCTCAGCTTTAACTCCCACTGAGAATAAACGGAGTAAATTTGGATATTCTGGAATATAACCTGTCACATTTAATGTCTGAATTATTCAAATAAGAATCATGACTGAGAAGCCTATAAAAATGTAAACAAACCAACAGAAAATAGAAGATAAGGCAAGATGAGAAATACTGTATGCAGGCAGATATTTATCAGCAGAAATTTAAAAAAATAGAGGTACAGTCTAAAATTGAGAACCAACAATGAAAGTAGGGCAGTGAAACAAAGGAAGAGATCCCAGCATGGAAGATGAAGGACGTCCATTTGTTGAGAGATGGAAGGGGAAAATGTGGAGAGCAAAGGGCTGCAAGGACAAAATGTGAAGAGCTTTCAAAAGGGAAGTGTCAGTTAAGGGACCCTGGGAGGGTCACCTGGCCAAAGTGGTGGGTTTGAGGTGCCAGATGAGAGGAAAGGAGGGTTCGGGGAGGCCGAGGTGTGTGCAGGAGCAGCGTTTCAGCCAGAGGTGGGAAACAGGCTGAGGCAACAGGGGAAAAAAAAATGGTCAGTCTCAAAAGAAGCCTTACTGTTCTGCTTTTACATATGTTCAGTCTTGCATGTAGGGTTGTTGCCAAAACCAAATTGTGGTTCAGAACGAGGAATTTGGCTGACTGTCCGTTCTAAGAATTTGCAATTTGAGTCGCAAAGGAAAATATACTGCTGTAGGGAGAGAAAGAGGCAGTAACGAGACGATCTGCAGTCAAACTCACAGCGGCTCGTTGGTCTAGGGGTATGATTCTCGCTTAGGGTGCGAGAGGTCCCGGGTTCAAATCCCGGACGAGCCCAGCTTTTTGTGGCCAGCGTGTGGAAGAAGGTGACTTTTCTACTCCTCTACTCTGCCCTGGTGAGACCCCACATGGAGTACTGTGTCCAGCTCTGGCACCCCCAACATAAGAAGGACATGGACCTGTTGGAGCAGGGCCAGAGGAGGCCACGGAGACAGTCAGAAGATTGTAGCATCTCTGCTTGTGAGAACAGGATGAGAGAGTTTGGGTTCTTTAGCCTCGAGAAGAGAAGACTCTGGGTAGACCTTATAGCCCCTTCCAGTACCTAAGGGGGATCTATAGGAAAGGTGGGGACAAACTTTTTAACAGGGTCTGTGTCAATAGGACAAGGGTTAGTGGCTTTAAACTAGAAGAAGGAACATTTAGACTAGATACAAGGAAGACATTTTTTACACTGAGGATGGGCAAACCCTGGCATAGGTTGTCCCGAGAAGTGGTCAGTGCTTCATCCCTGGAAACATTCAAGGTCAGGTTGGACAGGGCTCTGAGCAACCTGGTCTGGTTAAAGATGTCCCTGCTCATTGCAGGGGGTTGGACTAGATGGTCTTTAATGGTCCCTTCCAACCCAGACAATTCTATGATTCTATGAAAAGTGCATTCAGGTTTTCCTGTTAAGCCAAATGTAGGTCTTGCATGAAGATATATTGGGGAGATGGTACAAGATGCAGCACTGATCAGAAGATCAGGATAAAAGAGGTGATAGAGAGTAAAGATGACAGGACATACAGTAACCAGAGTTAAATGTCAGGTGAAGATCGGTTGGCAAACAGTTATAGGTGACTCGGTGATCAAACTTGCACTTACTGGCTCTCACGGCCTTTCTATTTGCACTGGCGCTGAAGAGTTTTACAGCATATTAATTTCAGTAGATGTACTGTTTATCTAGTATCTGATACATATATAAAAAATGTCTGTATATAATCGTGCATATATTTTTATATAATATAAAACATAATTTTATATATATGTATTATTTTAAAATTTGGATATTTATCTCCTTTAATCTGATGAGGGCATTTAACCCAGAAATAGGTACAATGCATATAAACCATAACTACTTTTTATTATCTAGGGACTGTTGATCAAATTGGTTTTCACTTGTGCAGGTGTTGCTTGCTGGGACAATGCAGTGGTTTCAGACTTTTACTAATGCTGCTGTTTCTTTTCTAAGTCGCTTCTCTCAGAAGAGTGGAGTGAGTGAATTGCCAGCTGGCTGTTTAAATACACAGCAAATTAGAGAATAAAAAAGGGGGGGAAAAAATAAGGATTTATTTGCTTGAACTCAGCACTGTGTGAATGCATGCTTTTAAGAACTGTTTAAAGGTTCCCAACATCTGAGTAAA